>CM053603.1:21180917-21199586 GCA_028646535.1 Procyon lotor | reverse complement strand
AGACACCTCCAGATTTAAAGTGTGGGGGTGGAAAACAATTTACCATGCTAATGGACATCAAAAGAAAGCTGTAGTGGCAACCCTTATATCAGATAAATTAGATTTTAAGCCAAAGACTAGAATAAGAGATGAGGAAGGACGCTAGTGTATTGATTTCTATATCTATATAGAAGGTCTTAATATTAAGGGGAGTGATTCTTCAATATTATTTTTCGAAATTGTTTTAGCTCTTCTATGACTTAGCTATCCATATAAATTTCAGAACAAGCTTGTCTGTATTTACACAAATCCATGCTGGGATTTTGACAAAACATTTATTAAGTCTATATATCAGTTTTGAAAGAAGTGATCTTTAGGGAGATGTATGGAAGCTGGGTCTTCCTATTTATGAGCATGGTATAGCTCTGCATTTATATAGTCTTTATTGGTTCCATTTGTAAACATTGTACAGTTTGTCATATAGAGCTATCATGTATTTTGATAAGTCTATACCTAGTATTTTATTTTATTTGGATCTATTGTAAGTTGATTTGCTATTAATTTTCTTTCCACTAGTACATTGTTAACATATAGAAATGTGATTGATTTTGTGTTGATCATATATTCTGTGACCATGCTGAAATCACTTATCAATTCTACATGGTGTTGGTTTGCGTGTTTATTTATTTTATTTTATTGGTAGATTTCTTGGGATTTTCTCCACAATCATGTGGATATCATAAATCATAAATGATCATAAATCATGTATTTATAAATAGGAAGTTATATTTATTCTTTTAAATCCGTATTGCTTTATTTATTTCCCTTACTGCAATGGATAGAATTTCCAATACTATGTTGAATAAAACTGGTGGTAGTGGATATCTTGGCTTTGTTCCCAGTCTTGAGGGAAAGCACTTAATCTTTCAGCATTAAATATAATGGTAGCTAAAGGGTTTTAGTGGGTTCCCTTTATTAGGTTAACAAAGTCCCCTTCTATTCCAGTTTTCTAAGAGTTTATATAACGAAGGGGTATTGGATTTTGTCAAATGCTTCTTCTGCATCACTTGACATAATCATATAATTTTTCTACATTGGCTTGTTGAAATTATGGCTTACATAGATTCATTTTCCAGTGTTGTAGCAGCTTTACGTATCGAAAGTACATCCTACATAGTAATGGTGTGTATAGTTTCTATACGCTGAAATTTAATTCTCTACTATTTTGTTAAGAATTTTTCTTCATAAGTTTATGAGAGGTATTGGTTTATATATCTCTTTGGATTTTTTGTACTGCCTGTCTGTTTTATATCAGAGCAATACTAGCTACATAAAATTAGTCAGAAAATGTTCCTTTTCTATTTTCTGAAAATGATTATTTAATAGTGGTGATCATTCGTTGCATGTTTGGTATATTTCTCCAATGAATCCATGTAGGCCTGAAAATTTGCCTTTTGGGAGTTTTAAAATCTCTATTTCAATTATGTTTATGATAATAGGACAATTCAGTTTGTTTCCAATATTGAGTGAGCTGTGGCAGTTTATATTCTTCAAGGAACTGGTCCATTTCTTCCAAGTTGTTGAATTTAATTATAAATTTGTTTATAGCATTACGTTATTATTCTTTTAATAGCTGCAGGGTCTATACTGATTTCTACTGCTTCATTGCTGATATTGGTGATTTCTTTTTCATTTATTTATTTATTTTATTTTTGTCAGTCTTACTACATGTTAACCAATTTTACTGGTTTTTCAAGAGATCAATTTTGGTTACTTTCTGGTTTCAGCTTTATGGATTTATACTTTTATAACTATTACTTCTTTCTTTCTTGCTTTGGGTTTATTTTACTCATCTTTTTCTAGATTTTTGAAGAGTAAGCATGGATTATTGATATGAGTCATTTCTTTCTTCATGTATACATGTATTGCCAGAAAAATTCTTCTACAAAAATAAAACACAAGTTTTTAAATTATATTTTTAGTTTCTTAATTTCAATGTAATTTTTTAATCTCCTTTGAGACTTCTTTTTTGATCCAGGGGTTATTTATTACTGTGATAAATTCCAAGCTTTTGGAGATCTTTCTGTTATTGATTTCTAGTTTGACTGATTTCATTATGTTCAGGGAGCATACCCTGAATAATTTTCATTCTTTTAAATCTGCAAGGTTTGTTTTATGGCCCAGGATGTGGCCTATCTTAATGAAGTTCAATGAGCATTTAAAATAAATGTGCACTCTTCTTTTCTTAATCATTTATGCATGCCAATAAGATACTTTATTTTTTTTTGGTGTTTAGTTCTTCAGTATCTTTACTGACTTTCTTTCCAGTAGATTAGCAGTCTGAGAATAGGATATTGAAATTATAACCCTAATTTTGGATTTGTCTATTTCTTATTTTTGACATATCAGTTTCACATGTATTATAGGGTCTATTGTTCGGTACATATAGACTTGTAACTGTTATGTCTTTCCGGTGGATTTGTCCTTTTATTATTATGTCTCGTAGTTTATTATGTCTAGTAGTCTTCTCTGCTTTGAGGTTTACCTTGTCTAATAATCTAACCATTTCTACTCTTTAAAGAATAGATGCTTGCTTGGCATATCTTTTTCCAAGTTTTTGTTTTCAACCTCTATCATTTTTTAAAAGATTTTATTTATTTATTTATTTATTTATTTATTTATTTATTTATTTATTTATTTATATGATAGAGAGAGAGAAAGAGCACAAGCAGAGAGAACAGCAGAGGGAGAGGGAGAAGTCTGCTGCCTGCTAAGCAGGGAGCCTGATGTGGGGCTTGTTTCCAGGACCCTGGGATCATGACCTGAGCCAAAGGCAGCCCTTTAACTGACTGAACCACCCAGGCACCCCTATATCATTGTATCTGAAGTCAGTTTTTATAGATATCAGATTGTTGGCTCTATTCTTTCTTAACCAACATGCAAATCTTCACCATATAATTGGTATATTTAGACACTTTATATTTAAGATAATTGTTGATATATTAGGACTTATTTCTGTCAATTTTTTTTTAAGCTTTTATTTATTTATTTGACAGAGAGAGACAGAGATCACAAGTAGGCAGAGAGGCAGGCAGAGAGAGGAGGGGAAGCAGGTTTCCTGCTGAGGAGAGAGTCTGATGCGGGGCTTGATCCCAGGACCCTGAGACCACAAACTGAGCCGAAGGCAGAGGCTTTAACCCACCGAGCCACCCAGGCGCGCCCGTCATCTTATTTTTGTTTTCTATTTGTTTCTTCTGCTTCTCATTCCTCATTTTATTTCTTCTTAACTTTTTAAGGATTTTGGATATTTTTTAGGATTTCATCTTCATTTTTATAGTGCCTTTGAATATTAAACTTTGTGTGGTTTTTTCTTAGTAGCTCCAGTAAATATTATGATATACAAATGTAACTTATAATAACCTAATGGTATTGATCTGTTATCACTGTGAAAGAAGTATAGAAACGTAACTTCCACCTAGATTCCTTTACAGTCCAACTTTAAAATACGATAGACTGTCACTATGGAGAACAAACTGAGGGTTGCTGGAGGGGAGTGGGTAAGGGATGGGGTAACTGGGTGATGGGGATTAAGAAGGGCATTTGTTGTAATGAGCACTGGGTGTTATATGTAAGTAATGAATCACTAAATTCTACTCCTGAATCTAATATTAAATTGTTGGTTAACTAACTAAAATTTAAATAAAAACCTGAAACAAAAAATAAATATTCTCTTTTCTAAAGTATTACCTAGAGTATTCTCTTTACATGTGTCAAGTACCGCACCTGGTGGTGGTATAATTTTTGATTAATTCATCAACTCTTTTAATAAAACTAACAAAAGGGGTACCTGGGTGGCTTAGTCAGTTAAGTTTCTGCCTTTGGCTCAGGCATGATCCCAGAGTCCTGGGATCGAGTCCTACTTTGGGCTCCCTGCTTAGTGGGAGCCTGCTTCTCCCTCTCCTGCTCCCCCTGCTTGTGTGCTCTCTCTCATTCCCTCTGTCTCTCTCAAATAAATAAATAAAATATTTAAAAAATAAAACTAACAAGAATTAGAATAATATATATTTATTTACCATTCTAATTATCCTCTTTTTTGAATTTCTAAACTTTCTGCTTTTACTTTTTGTCAGGAGAATTTATTTTAGCCACTTATGGGCAGACGTAATAGATATTAAAGAAAAAACACACAAAAATAGAAATGTATTCCATGTTCATGGATTGGAAGAATTGTTAAAATTTCCATACTATTCAAAGTAATCTACATAGTCAATGCACTGTTTATCAAAATTCCAATATCACTTTTCACAGGAATAAAACCAACAGCCCTAAAATTTGTATGAAACCACAAAAGATTCTGAATAGCCAAAGCAATCTTGAGAAGGTTGGAGGCATTATACTCACTGATTTCAAACTGTATTACAAAGATATAGTAATCAAAATAATATGGTATTGGCATAAAAAAATAAAAATAGATCACTGGAACAGAGTAGAGTCCAGAAATAAACCCACATATATATGACCAATTGATTTATGACAAAGATATCAAGAATAAAGACTGGGGAAAATCTTTTCAATTAATGGTGTTGGGAAAACTGGACAGCCACATGCCAAAGAATGAAACTGGACACTGTCTTATACCACAAACAAAAATTAACTCAAAATATATCAAGACTTGAATATAAGACCTGAAACTATAGCACTTCTAGAAGAAATATAGGAGGTAAGCTCCTTGACATTTGCTTGGCAATGATTTTTTGAATTTGACCCAAAATAAAGGAAATAGAAGCAAAAACTGGAAAGTGACGCTACATTAAACTAATAAGCTTTTTCACAGCAAAGGAAACCATCAACAAAACAAAAAGTCAATATACAAAATGGAAGAAATTTGCAAATTGTATATCCAGTAAGAAGTTAATATCTGAAGTACATAAATAACTTATACAACTTAATTGCAAAAAACCCAATCTAATTAATAAATGGGTAGAGGATCTAAATAGACGTTTTCCAAAAAAGACATACAGATGGTCAACAGGTATATGAAACGGTGCTCAACATCATTAATAATCAAGGAAATATAAAATCAAAATGTAATCACAATTAAAAAAATGTAAATTAAACCCACAATTACGTATCACCTTACATCTATGAGAACGGATGTTATAAATAAAAGATAAGAAACAATAAGTAGGGGTGCCTGGGTGGCTCAGTGGGTTAAAGCCTCTGCCTTCAGCTCAGGTCATGAGCTCAGGGTCATGGGATCAAGCCCCAGCATTGGGCTCTCTGCTCGGCAGGGAGCCTGCTTCCCCCTCTTTCTTTGCCCGCCTCTTTGCCTACTTGTGATCTCTCTCCTCTCTGTCAAATAAACAAATAAAATCTTTAAAAAAAATAAAAGAAACAATAAGGGTTGTCAAGGATGTAGAAAAAAGGAAACACTTGTGCACTGTTTGTGGGAATGTAAATTGGTGTGGCCACTAAAGAAAACTTCATGGAGAGTCCTACCATATGATCATACTAATTCCACTTCCGGGTATTTATCTGAAGAAATGAAAACATAAATTCAAAAAGATATACACTTTCCTATGTTCATTATGACATTATTTTCAATGATGAGATATAGAAGTAACTTAAGTGTCCATCAACAGAAAAATGGATAAAGATGTGATATATATATATGTGTGTGTGTGTGTATCTGTGTGTGTGTATATATATGTGATATGTATGTATATACATGTGTGTGTGTATATATATATACATATATATGATGAAATATTATTCATCCATAAAAAGAGAATGAAATCTTGCTCTTTGAGGGAATATGGATGCACCTAGAGGGCATTATGCTAAGTGAAGCATGAGATAAGTTAACATTAAATAAGTTGGAGAAACACAAATACCATATAATCTCACTTATATGCAATTTAAAACAAACAAAACCAAACTTATGGATAGAGAACAAATTGGTGGTTGCTGAAGAAAGGGAAGTGTGGGTGAAGTGCATAAAGAGGGTTAAAATGTACAAATTTCCAACTAATAAATAAATAAATCATGGAACTATAATGTACAACATGGTGAATACAGTTAATAATACTGTATTATATATTCGAAAGTTGCTAAGAGAGTAGATCTTAAAAGTTCTCACTGCTAGAAAAAAATTATAGCAATGTATGGTGATGATGTTAACTAGACTTATTACGATCATTTTGCAATATATACAAGTATTGAATAATTAAGTTGTACACCTGAAACCAAGTAGTTATATGTCAATTATATCTTTTAAAAGGGGGCAGACTTGCTGACAACAATCTATTCTCATTTTCCATTGTTGAAAATATTTTTTATTGCTTAATCCGTCCTGAAGTATATTTTAACATTATATATACTTTGTGATGGACAGTTCTTTCCTTGTGACCTTTTGCCCTCCAGGCTTTAAATGAGAAACTCATTCTCATTCAAAACAGCTTGTTATTCAAACAGACAGTGAATTTCCCAAATAACTAATGTGCCATTTCTATCTGTTGCCCCCTACTTCTACCCCGATGACACCGGGAAAAGGAGGAAGGAAATGGAGTGCCAACTAGCTCTGCCTCTCAGCACCTCATTCTGCCTCACTGATCCCAGGTATGAGGAGTGGCTCATTAAATCACTTGATCTCACCGATACAGAAGAAGGTAGAACCCTACATCCCACTACTTCCTTCAGTCTCCATTTTGCCATGTTGGTGTGGAGGTTGAGGTTCTTCATGGGCCTTGATGACACCAGAGGTAGGAGGAAGTGATGCGCTTATTACTTCCGATATGCAGCATCTTGTTTCGTTTCTTTGATGTTAGGTTGGTGTAAAGGCTGAGTTCCCCACAAGCTCTGCTAATTCCTTATGTACGTATGTACAGGGGGCAGCAGTGAAGACTTCCGGAGAGGACCTCATTAAGCCTCACCATTTCCAGGCAGAAGTGAAGGATCAGAGCACCACCTAGTTCTGACCGGTAGGGAATGGAAGATCAATCGTCCATAAGGTCCCATAAAAATCATCTGGCTGGGAAATTGGAGCAGCCCTTGCTTCTGTTAGAAAAAAGGATTGATTGAAAGATCAACTCTCCACTTGGCTCCCTGAACTCTTAGGAGAGGTAATGCAGCTTTTCTGTCGGTGTTGACTAGGATAAAGCAGGTACCAAAAGATTTTCTGTTGTTAGGGTCTGGGGAGGAGACTTTTCTCAGAGCTTCTTTTGTCTATGCCTGTTGTTTTGGATATATGGGAGCCGTTAACAAAATCCAGTAAAATTCAATAAAAATCCAATAAGAAAGTCCCAAGATCCCTTCCACGGTCCAATTTATTCAAAATAAATTTCAGAGTCTCCCTATGCTTATTGGTGTGTGTAAAAGCTAAAGATTTTTTCATTGTAAAAGGTAGAACGTGGGAGGAATGTAGATACTCCATCTTGAGGGACTGGAAGTCTCCAACACCATCGTTCTACTGTTAATTCTACAGTGGGGTTCCCCCACTTCTGATCTCCTCAGTCCTATTTTTAGCCTCCCATTGACATGAACGTGAATCAACAGATTTACGTACCTCAAATATATTTTCATATGGATAGACATATTATAATATATACCTGCATTCTGTGTGTTTTTTGTGTGTGTTTAGTACATTTACATTAATTATGATGTGTTGTGTAGATCACTGGGCTTTTAGTTAACTCATTCACAATTAATTTTGAAAATACATCCCAAATTGTATGAATGGAAGGACTGAAATTCTCTTATTGCTGTATAACATGGCACAAAAGGAAAAATGTGCTTTACTTATTATATGTTTAAAAATTGGTATTTACTATGTCTTTGATTTTTTATGATTTGAATAATGTCACAACAAGTATCCTTATAAATATCCCCTTGAGTATTATTCTGAGTATGTTTCTGGATATAGAAGTGAAATTGCTGGGCTATGGGACATGTGTATATGCAATTTTATATGTGTATATGCATTTTTCTCCAAAGGAATGGCTGGTTACACTCTGGTCATGTGCTATTGCCAGACTTTTTAGTTCATGCTTAATTTTAATAACCTAAAGGCTGTACCCTTTTTAAATCTGTGTTTCTCTCTCTCTCTCTCTCTTTTTTTTTTTTATTTTATAAGATTTTATTTATTTATTTGACAGAGAGAGACACAGTGAGAGAGGGAACACAAGCACAGGGAGTGGGAGAGGAAGAAGCAGGCTTCCCACTAAGCAGGGAGCCCGATGCGGGGCTTGATCCCAGGACCCTGAGATCATGATCTGAGCTGAAGGCAGGCACTTAACAACTCAGCCACCCAGGCACCACTTAAATTTGTGTTTTTCTGATACTAGTGGATAGGTCAACTTTTTATCCACAAATCATTAAATTTTCCTGGTCTACACAACCACTTTACACATAACTTTCCTATTTTCCATTTGATGTGAGGGGTATTTTTGTTTGTTTTTGGTTTGCAGGAGGTTTTTTTGTGTGTTTAAATATAACCTGGGTACATGAATACAGTATATTTCCCCCAATCTATCATCTGCTTTATATACTTGTTTACAATGTCTCCTTCCTTAAATGTCTTTGTCTTTATATATATATATTTTTTTTTTGTATAAGTTTTTATTGAAGTATGATATATTGCCTACAAATTGTAAAATGTGCATATATTCAATGTATTTCTCCATAACTTTGTCCATCTGTGTAACCAACACACAGATCAAGATGTACAAACATGAACAGCCTTGAGATGCTTGAGTGTCCCATCCCACAGGGTAGCCCTTATACTTTCTGAAACATGGTTAGGTTTGTTTATCGGTTTCAAGTTTTTATTTATGTTCTAGTTAGTTAATGTATAGTGTAATATATTGGCTTCAGGGGTAGAATTCAGTCACTCTTCGCTTCCATACAACATCCAGTGCTCATTACAAGTACCCTCTGTAATACCCATCACCTATCTGGGCCATCCCTTGCCTGCCTCCCTCCATCACCCCTGAGTTTTTTCTCTAAAGAGTGTGTTATGCTAGGCAAAGTGAGTCAGTCAAAGAAAGGCAAATACCATAGGATTTCACTTATAGATGGAATTTAAGAAACAAAACAGGTGAACATAGGGGGAAGAAAAAGAAAGAGAGAGAGGGAAACCATGAAAAAACAGTTTAGCTTTACTTGCTGGAACACTTTCACAAAGTGACTTATGCAGCATGCACTCTATCACTGTTTTCATTCTTTTTCTTTGAGATTCATGCCTGTTTTCTCATATAGAGTCAGGTTATTATTTTCTCATTGTCATATAGTTTTTATTATATGAATACAGTACAATTACTTTTTATACTACTATTAATGTTTTGTTCAAAGTTTTGTGATTTTTTTCAATACTCTTTCTACAAACTTTCTTGGGCATACTTTTCCAAAGTGATTTTATTACACACTCCACTATCAGTGTATGAGAGTCTGTGTGTGTGTGTGCGTGTGTGTAAATATTCCAAGTGTTCTAAGGTTCTCACTATTATATCTTGAAATAAATCCTACCTTGTTAAAGCTTTTGGTTTTTTTTATAACTTTGTTATATCTGGTTTAGTAAGTATTTGTTTAGGATATCTGCATCTACATTAATGAGGGAATATATTAAATATATAAATTCTACATATATATTAAATATAGTAACTAGCACATTTCTTCCTTGATTTTGAGGTCAAGTTAATAACTTCACAAAGTATTTTATTGATCCTCATTTTTCTATTCTATTTCTAGCCCTTGAATGTTGGGAAGAATTAACATAAAATCTTTTGGGACAAGTTTATATTTTGAATTATCTTAGTGAGGAGTTTTAACTATTAGTTCTCTTTATTTAATAAATTAGAAATATTAAATTTATCTTTCCCCATATTTTCCTAGAAAATTATCCATTTTATCTAAGTTTTTAAAATTTAAGGTGTAAGAGACTTTTTAAAGAAAATTTTTTTAATTTTTTTTATTTTTTAAATAAAATTAATTTTCTTAATTTTTTAAGAAAAAAATCTTAAATGGAAATATGATAGAGCTCTTAATTAAATGGGTGTTCTAGAATATAAGAACATTTGTTTGCATAGAGTGGAAATGTGATTTTGTATTATTCATAGACTAATAATGGAGTTTATTAATGGAGATTTGAATTTATAATTGTCATTTACCAATACCATTTCTAAAACACATGGCAGACTAGCACTCTTGTGATTTATAGATTTGAATGTTTTGTTTCCGCAAGCTAAATATAAGTTGATATTTGATCAAAGTGTATCTGGGGTTACAATTAGATCTGTGTGGAAAATGAGAGAATTATGCAGATATAAATAAGAGCATTTCAATCTGAATAAAATTATAAAGGCAGGTTTGCATTGATAAATCATAATCATTTCCAGCATTTGACATGCTGGAGTCATCTTTTACTGGGCTGCTATCCCAAATAGGCGTCCTTAGGAAAAGTAAGGAATGGTTATTTCCTGAACACACACACAGAGGGAAAAAAAAGAAAAGTCAGTGATCTAAGACATTATTTAAGAAAAATTACATTAGAGTGTTGTGATGAAAGTTAAAATTCTGTCTATGAAAAAATACTAAGTAAAGAAATACTGAAAATGAAAACAGTCTTCCTCAATGAGAGGAAGAAAAACGTAGGCTATCTGTAACCTCTGAGTCTTTTTTTTCTCATTTAAAAAATAATAATTTATGCTAAAAGATTTTTTTATCTTAAAATTTGAAATTCGGGGTGCCTGGGTGGCTCAGAGGGTTAAGCCTCTGCCTTCGGCTCGGGTCATGATCTCAGGGTCCTGGGATCAAGTCCCATATCGGGCTCTCTGCTCCGCGAGGAGCCTATTTCCCCCTCTCCCTCTGCCTGCCTCTCTGCCTACTTGTGATCTCTCTCTCTGTCAAATAAAAAAAATAAAATAAAATAAAATTTGAAATTCTGTGACCATGAAATTATATTGAATTTAAGATAAAATTTAAGATAAATTTAAGATAAAAATATATTGGGGCTTTCTAGAGGATTTTGCATTTGTAGAAGAAAGAAATGAGTTTTAGTACATAGAATTTCATGAAATAGGAGTTAGGGACACTGGTTGATAAAACATAGAATGCTATAAAACTTCTGGACTGTGGTGTACCTGGGTGGCTCAATTGGTTAAGCATCTGACTTGGGCTCAGGTCATGATCTCAAGGTTCTTGTGCTCTCTCTCTTTAATAAATAAAAAAACAACTTCTGGCCTGCACAATGTGAACTACTACCATATATCAAATTCAGATTAACCTATCTACCACAAATTGGCTCCCTGGTTATATTAAACAGGTTTTAATTTTTAACCTGGAAGCAATACCATTTAGAAAAGAATCCAGAGCATAGCTTAAAATTGCATAACTTCACTCCCAAAGTCTTTCATTCTTCCTTTCCTGACATTATCTTTCTTAACTGAATTATTGAATGCTCTGTCTTATGGTGTTGCACATCATGTAAGCTGTGAATCCAGCCACGGACCACACAAAAAATTGAGCAAAACCCCACCTCCACCATCCATGTATAATTAGCAAATTGCTGTGATGTTCAAGGCAGCCCTATTTCATTTCCTAATTTATCTCATCCCAATTTGTAGTCTCTAAGTTTGTTTGAAGCCTGTAAGATACCTCTTTTAGTTATTGAGCTAACAACCAGACCAACAAGAAATCAGTGAGAATATGGGAAATTTGCAAATAACCTTAAATGACTTGACATAATGGACATTTTTAGAATGCACATCAAACACTGCTTAATGCATATTCTTTTCAAATGCATGTGGGACATTCATAAAAATAGATCACATTTTGGGCTATAAACATAAACAATTAGAAAATATTGAAATCATCCAAGTACTTTCTCTAATTTTATAGAAATTGAAGTAGAAATCAATAATGAAAAGTTAATGAGAAAATGCCCAAATATGTGGAAACTAAGCAAACATAAGATAATCTGAGCTTAAGAAGAAGAGAAATTAGATAATATTTTGAGTTTATATAGCAATGGAAATATGACATAATGGAATTTTGAAGTGAAGACAAAAGAGTTGGCAAAAAAAAGAAACTTATATCTACAAAAACACATATTAGAAAAATGGAAAGCTTAAAATCAATCTAGTTTTAACTAAGAACTTAGAAAAATAATAGCAAAATTATTTTAGAAGTCTGGAAAGAAGAAAATAATAAAGACATGAGTTAGAAATCAATGAAGTCTAATTTCTACTGTTGGCCATATTACTGACCTTTCATCAAAAAGAAATAGAAAACTGGATGCTATATATGAAACAGCAATTTCCAGGAATTAGGATACATGCAGAATAGGATTATCATTACAAAACAAAATGCAATCGAATGAGGTCATGTTTATGATACACTGGGCTATTAGGTAAGTACACTCTGGACAGTAGAGCGGGAACACAGAACCAAGGAGAGCACTTTACTATTGCACAGACTGGAGTTTAAGGATGATGAATCAGGTGGAATTTATAGGGAACAATATGGGAGAGGAGAGAGAGCTATACTGAGAAACTTCTCCAGAAATCTATATGAAAGCCTCCTTGAATCGGTTACTAAAGAATTATCTGCAGATATATTTTGTGAAATCCGGCAGGCCGGGCAAAATACTTGAGAGCTGTAAACTAAAGAATTCCAAGAAGGGGCGCCTGGGTGGCTCAGTCATTAAGCGTCTGCCTTAGGCTTAGGTCAGGATCCTGGGCACCTGGGATGGAGCCCTACATCAGGCTTCCTGCTCTGCAGTGGGCCTGCTTCTCCCTCTCCCACTCCCCCTGCTTGTGTTCCCTCTCTCACTCTGTCTCTCTCTGTCAGATAAATAAAATTTAAAAAAAAATTAAAAAATAAAAAGGAATTCCAAGAGTTTTCCAGGCCTAAGAGAGTAGTGAGTTGCTATCAACCAGAAAGGAGAGACCTCATGAAATGTCCAGGCCATTCAGTAGAGGCTTCAGATAGCTCATTCCTTACTAGAGGGCTAGACTGCCCTAGAGTAAAGGCAACTTTACACCTACCCCAACAGAGCTTAAAAACAAAGTTTACAATTACTGAGTGGATTTATGTTAGTTAATTTCCTGCCAAAACAAATTCAAGACATAAAATCACTCAACAGATTTGTTACAATCTTCAGCATCTAATACAAATTACTAAGCCTGAAAAGAAGCAGGAACACATGACCCATAGCCAAGAGAAAAATCAGCCAGTAGAAACAAATGCAAAGAGGATAACATTGATGGATTGACAAACAATTCTAAAAGAACTAAAATAAACATACATAAGGGCTTAGAGAAAAAAAAAAATAATACATTGAAAAGGCAAGTAGAATATTTGAAAACATCTGTCGCAAATGAAAAAACGCAATCTCTTAAATGAAAAAAATGTACTTGATAAAATGAATAGCAGATTAGACATTGCATAAGGAAAAAAAGATATCTGAGTTTGAAGATATACAAATGGAAAATATCCAAATTGAATTGCAAAGAGTAAAAAGACTAAAAAATTTAACAGATATCAGTGATTCCACTTTCAGGCAATTAAATACTTATAAAATTTGAGTTGCAGTGGAAGTGTTAGAAAAAATACACTTGAAGTATTAACATATTTTTACCAAATTTGATGAAAATTAGAAATCCACAATTCAATGATCACCAAATGGATTAAATACAAAGATAAATAGACCACAGTATATCATAATCAAATTGTGTAAAAACAACTAAAGCCAATGAAAAAAGAAACATAATACAAAGAGAAAAAAAAAGAATAAACAATATTCTTAAAAGAAGCAAAGCAATCCAGAATATTATGGAACCATATATGTAAAGTGCTGACTTTTTTGTCAGCACTTTTTTGGCTTTTTACCTCACAATTCAATATGACGAACCTATCCTTCAAAAATAAAAGTGAAATAAGGACACTTTTATTCAAACAAAAGTTTTAAGGAATCAGTAGTAGATATGAACTACAAGAAATGAAACAAGAATTGATTTAGGGATGGGACACCTGGGTAGAAACGTGGGTTTTTCTTTTTTTTTTTTTTTTTGAAACGTGGGTTTTTCTACCCATGTTTTTTCTACCCATGCATACCTATGAAAAAGTTTGATTTATAAATTAGAGACAGTAAGAGATTAACAATAACTAATAATAAAATAGGATAAGTATAACAGTCTACTGTAATAAAAGACATGTAAATGTCTTACTCTCTCAGTGTTTTATTGTACTGTACTTACTCTTCTGGTGATGTAAGATGATAAAATAAATCCCTACATGGTGAGATGAAATGAGGTGAATGACGTAAGCATTGTGACATAGCATAAACTACAACTGACCTTCTGACCATATGTGAGAAGGAGGATCACCTGCTTCTTGACCATAGTTGACTGAGGGTCTAGAAGTCCCTCAGTCCCCCAAAACCACAGAAAGCAATGCTTTCTTATATATAAGTATACTTATATATAAGAATAGATTCTACTTATATATAGATACAAATATAGAGAGATACATAAATATATATGTAATATATATATATTTGTACAAATATATATAAACATATACACATAAATATGTATATTTGTGTAAAATTTATATAAACATAAGTATAAATATATAAATATATATCAAAATACATAATGCATATAAATCTGTGATATATTTGATACTTGATACACATGCACACTTTGGGATATTTGTATCTCCATAAACAGGGCAGATGTGATTTTCCGAACATTAATAAAGAAGCAGCAACAGTTGGATAATAATGTTTCCCAAAAGTGTTGCATATTAAAACACTCTCTCTAATTTTGAATTATATCTGTCTTGCGAAACCAGATATAGTTCAGATATATAGGCTCTGCTGCAGTAAGTAAAATTAAAAGCCAGACCATATTTGACTAGTTCTTCAAGACTGTGACCTCCATAAACAAAAGCTTCTGCCTAGGAAGGAGAAGCAAAGTATTGAAGTGTGATTATTCTGGACAAAGGAGGATAAAATAGGAATTCAATACACTGGCTTAAATTACCAACATCTACACTGATTATTCCCCTCTCAGCCAACGCTGCCTCGTTTCCTCCTGTCAACAGCGATTTTCAGGGACATTACCTTGGGAATAGATGAAGCAAAGGAGGTGATGTAGATGGTGCTAGAGATTATGGAAGAGAGTGAGCTGGACAGTGGGTCTAGGACATACAGTTTGCTGCTCTGGTGAGAGCTTTTATTTGTAGGAAGGGCATCCATTCTACTGAGCAGAAAGAGATTAATCAGGACCCAAAGAGAGAGAGGGGGCTATAAAACAGATTCTAACCTCAGGGAATGATTGTCAAAATCCACCACACAACAGATTCCCAAGAAGCTGATTTTTCTACCATCTTAGGAAACCGTGGATCAAGAAGGCGCTGACTTTGGAAGCCACCCGCCAAACCTAAAGCAAGGCTGCCTTGGCCAGCCATGACCCATGCTAAAAAACAGAAAAAAGAAAAAAATGGAAGCCACATGCTGTGATCTCTTTCTAGCAGCTTAGTTTCAAATTATAGACTTGGGCTTGTGCATCCCAAAACAAATCTGGGCCCCTGGCCACAAGAGAATCGTTAGAAATCCTAATTGCAGGTTTTAGCTTGAAAATTTGTCTTGAAAAGAAATCCTAGAAAGCACTTGAACTCAATGTTTAATGAAGCAATTTAAAGACCCTGGAAGCATCACCAAGGAATTCAACAATAAAAGTTAAGTTTGCAAAAATTTAGGGTCCATTTATATATTTGTTAGGGCAGACTGTAGTAGCACATAAAGGAAGTAGTTCCACACAATGGAAGTTATTTTTAGATTATGTAATAGACCAAGGCTATGTGTAGATGAGTTCTGATGGAGACCTAAACATGGTGGTCTATAAACGATAGCTCAATGTAATACTAGATGTTTTACTTATTTTAACAGATCAGGATAGTTCTAGATTTACAGGAACTCTGCAATTCCCCATATGTGTGTCCTCTGGTCCTTCGTGTGTTATTTCCAACTCAACCCAACTGAAGAGAGAAAGAGATGGAGAAACACATGTTGGAAAGATTTATGAGCTGGAAAGGCCTGGGAGGGGCAGAGCAGTTTTGTTCACAAAGTATTTGCTTAGAAATCACTGATTTGGCCACACTAACTGCAAGGGGGATTGGCACATTTGGTTTAGCAATGTGCGCAGAAAAAAATGGAAATGGATTTCGATAAAGCAGTAATCTCTGCCAAACTATAAAGAAATATTTGTGCAGTTGGCCAGTTCAGGAACAGTTTAGTGGACAATATGAAGGCTGCTGTGAATAGCTTAGGAAAGCTGGAAATGCACAATTAGTAGGAAATATGTGACTATAAGTAAATTTACAGATGAACCCAACAAAGAATAGGGCTTGTGAAGGGCACTGTCATCAGCTAGAATTATGAAACACGTAAAACTTATATAAACTATTAAAGACTCAATCACAACTCATACAATTAAAAATCCACAATTACTAATGCTGCAGTGAAATTTATGAAACTCTACTCAGTGTTTTGTTTGACCCTAAGGGCAATTTTCAGCTGAATCTGGTTGGGTTGACTTTTGTTGGGTGAGGAGCCTAGGAAGGAGAAATGACAGGCAGGACCTTGAGATCATGACCTGAGCTGAAACTAAGAGTTGGTCCCTTAAGGAAGCAAGCCACACAGGCACACCTAAAAGTTCCTTTAAAGAAATAAAGACTCTAAGAAACACTAAAGAAAAAAAAAAAAGGCTGATTATATGCAGAGGACACTGCAGAAGCATCCCTACACAATAATAAATGAAATTGTAGGTTGGGGTCAACATTTGAAAAGTAAAACTCTGCAGGAATTTTCTAAGATAATGCCACTACAAAAATTTTATCTTATAGACATATCTATATACTCATAAAACATGACAAGAGATTTTTATTACATCATCATCAATAGCAATAAATATAAACAACCTAAAATGTCCAACAATGTGTCATTAGCTCAAAAGATTATGGTAATAATGCAAGGAATTCTATGCAATAATAATTATATAACAAAAAGTAGATCTGTATGTGCTAATGTGGAAAGGTACAGAATACTGTGCACATATGATTCCATCATGTATCTATCTTTAGTGTTTTAGAGAAAATATATGCAAATATATTCAAATATATGCACGAAAACTACGGAGACAGTAAAAATATCAGTGGGTGCAGGGGTGGGGGATAGGCAGGGATGAATGGGTAAGATACAGAGGATTTTTAGGGCAGTGAAAATGTATGATATAACAATGTGTGATATCATATGATATTATAATGACAAAATGATGCATACATTATAGATTTGTTCATACTCATAGAATGTACAACACCAAGAGTGAGCTGTAGGGTAAACTATGGACTCTGTGATTATGATGTGTCCAAGTAGGTTAATTGATTGTAACAAATGTACCACAGGTACAGGCAGGGGATTTTGATAATGGGGGAAGCGAAGCACATGGGGAGTTAGAGAATTTATGGGAAGTTTTTGTACCTTCCTTTCAATGTGCTAGCCCTTAAACGGCTCTAAAATATTAAATCTTAATAAAATATAAATGCGTGCTATTTATATTAAAAATTAAAATGTTAATTGAAAAATGGATTTTGGTGTGTCTACCTCTAAAATCTGTGGAACTGTCTTGCGATTGCCTTGAAAGGTATTCTTTAAAACATTGTTTTCCTTCTTTCCTTTTTTTTTCTTTGAGAGAGAGAGAGCGAGAACACGGGGTGGAAGGGGCAGAGGGAGAGAGGGAGAGAGAATCGGAAGCAGGCTCCATGCCCAGTGTGGAGACCAACATGGGCTCAAGCTCACGACCTGGACCTGAAACCAATAGTTGGATGATTAACCCAATGAGCCGCTCAGGCATCCCAGTTTTTCCTTATTTTCTAATGGAAATTACTATATCCAATTAACTCTCTTCTTTCATTGTCACTTTTGGTAAGCTATATTTCCATGAGAAAATATATTTTCACAGAATTGTGTAAATTAGTCCCTTGTGATTTGTAAAATTTCCTTTGTATTTATCTTTTTTTCTTCGTGTTTATTACTATATCAAAATTTCTCACTGCATATTTTCAACTAAATTTGTCATTTTGCTTGTGATTTATACTTTTACTGGTTTTTTAAGAACCAAAGTATTTATTTATTCTATTATACAGTTACTATGTGTTTAAATTTACTAAATTTTGCTTTAATTTGTATTAATTTCCTTTTGATATCATTAGTTTTGGTTTTATATTTTCCTTCATAATTTTAGTTTGATTCTTTTTTTTAAAGACTCTTTTTTTTTTTTTAAGATTCTATTTATTTGACAGAGAGAAACATAGCAAGAGAGGGAACACAAGCAGAGGGAGTGGTAGCAGGAGGAGCAGGCTTCCTGCCGAGCAGGGAGCCCGATGCGGGGCTCGATCCCAGGACCCTGGGATCATGACCTGAGCCGAAGGCAGACGCTTAACGACTGAGCCACCCAGGCGCCCCTAGTTTGATTCTTAATTTATTAATTTTCATGTTCTTATTAGTGACTAATTCATGCTACAAATTTTCTTCAGGTACTGTAGTAGTTGTGCTCCATAGGTTTTTCTATGTAGTATTTTCACTATCATCATTTCCTTAGAATTCCTTTTAGATTTAAAACATTATTTAGG
>CM053603.1:21161986-21180417 GCA_028646535.1 Procyon lotor | reverse complement strand
GTGCTGTGAAATGTGTAAGCCTGACGATTCACAGACATGTACCCTGGGGCAAATAATACATTATATGTTAATAAAAATTAAAAAAAAAAAAAAAAAAAAGATGGCAAGTACTGGTGATTTCCCCCAGCTCAAGGGTTGCTGATTTGTGGTCTAAAGAAGAGCCCTAAAAATACTGATTTTCCTCATCCCCAGAAGGTCAGACACCAATTCCATCTCTGTTTTAATAGAAGATATCACCAGAAGACCAGGCCCCTGTCTTTAGGGCTAATTCCACATTTTACTCAATGGTTTTCAAAGAAGTGAATAAACAATCACTGATGAAAGAGTTGTGTAATACTGTAAGCCTACCAGCAGTTGTGTTTTCCACTTCTTCTATCCAATTAAAACCCTAGAGGAGGGGTGCCTGGGTGGCTCAGTCATTAAGCATCTCCCTTCAGCTCAGGTCATGATTCCAGGGTCCTGTGATCCAGCCCCACATTGGGCTCCCTGCTCAGTAGGAAGCCTGCTTCTCCCTCTGTCACTCCCCCTGCTTGTGTTCCCTCTCTCTCTGTGTCTCTCTGTGTCAAATAAATAAGATCTTTAAAAAAAATAATAAAATAAAAATAAATAAGTAAAACAAACCCTAGAGGAGCCTCCTTTCTGCCCTTCCTCCTATGCATTTCCTCAGCTTAGCATCTTCCTGTAACTCTGCCATGGTTTGGAGGCTGTGGGGGCTGTGGAGGCTGGGGGTACCGAAGGCCAGGCCTGAAGCTCTATTTCCATGCCAGGCCCATGAACCCATGCTTGATGGGAGGCCTGATAACTCAATAAGGACTGTTTATAGTGCCTTTTAATAGATGTCCCTAGAACTAACAAAGCCTACAGATACCAATATGGGAAAAATAACTTATTCCATTTGCTAAAGTCAGTCTGGCCTGTATGGAGAAAATTCAGAAGAAAAGAACAGTATCCCTGGAAGTAGCCTTCTTTTTCTCTCTTATTTCTTCTTGGACAAAAATACCCACTAGGTGGTTTTATTCTCAAACTCCATCAATTCTTTCAGATGGTATGAAGGAGCTGCGTGTCTCATGAAATGGAAACCTCTCCCATCCCTCTCTCTCTTTATCTAAGCTTGAAACTAAGTCTGGGGACGTACCTACTTCTTCCAGTGGTCTATAGCTACTGAATATAACTGCCCAGCAGGCTGGTGAAAGAAGGAAATGAACTTTTGTTGTGTTTTTATTGTAGATACATTTGCAAATGTTATTTTGTTTACTCTATACAAGATCCCTATATAATATATATGGAGATTTAGGCTCAGAAAAGTTAGGTAACTTGATCAAGTCTACAAAGTTGATAATAGATGGATTGGGGATCAACTAATAAGGTCTCATTCTCAAAAGCCTGTCCCTTTTTGGAGAATAATCAATAATGAAGGGCTCTCAGCAAATTTAATAAATACCATTCCCAACTTCTCTCCTGAACTATCAAGTTGGTAGGTTGGTCCTTTGTACTGATGTTCAAAGGGAAAGGGATAGTTAAGGAAAGGCAGAGAATATTTAGGCATTCTCAAGATGAGAGCATCCCTTTAATCACATAAATGAAAGCAACTAATGACATTTCTATAACTTAAAAACATACAGGAAGAGTATTACCAAAAATGCTCACTCTGACTCTAAGGCAAATGTGTTACATTGTTCTATTTCTATCCCAGAAATAGAACAATGTAAAATAATTAACATGTAATTACTTAGTTATAGGGATTGAAAACCCATCAGTCCTATTTGGAATAACCACCACTACAAAATCTCAAGCATGGTCATATATCTGTAGTCCATTTCAGTTCTGCAAACATCTTGGCCATCTATACTGTATATCAAATTGAAGGCTTTAGTTTTAGCAGCCAAAACTGAGATGGCCCTTGAGGTGTAGCTGGAAAGAGGAGTAACCATGGATTGCAGAAGGATGAGGAATGGGAAGAGCAGGTCTAGTTTCAGCAAGAAGACGGGTCCAATTCTGGGCAGCCAGAAGATGGTTTTCTGAATTCAGTCATCTTCTTCTTCTTCTCCATCTCCTCATTGTGAGATACTATTTGCAGGGTATCTTTGTACCAAGCATTATGCCAGATATTTTCAAAGCACTATTTCATATAAGTCTCAAAAAAAAAAAAAAAAAAAAACCCATTTTTCTTCTTTCTTTCCTCCCTTTCTTTTAAACAAATATTTATCCAACAACTACTGTATGCCAAGTATTGTATGTATTGGGTGCCCCTGCTACAATGCTGAGCAAAAACATCTGGAAATAACTATTATTCTCCTTTTATAGATGAGGAACCTGTAGTTCAGTTTGAGTTGCTTAAGGTCACACACTAGTAAGAACACATATATGCAACCTAAAGCCTGGAGCTCTTTCTTCTAAGCCAAGCTGTTTCTCAGAAGGTAGGATAAGAGGGAATAGTTGATGCCCTATGGCTAATTCCGGGTTTTCCCTACAAACCAAGACAAAAAAAAAAATCACACCTACATATTACAGATCAAAATTATCTGGTAAAAACCAATGTACTAAGGTTCAATCTTTGTCCAGTCAAGGAGCATTTATTGAGTACCCTCTATGCCCTCTATGTTTCCATTCTAGGGAAGCCTGAGAGCAAGTGAAGCCTTTCTTGTGCTCTTTATGTCACCCTGAAAATGTTCCACTGTCCTCTCATATTTCTACAATGAAGCAGCACTTTGGCCACTCTCTAAGCATTCTGTCTAGTCACCCTAGCCAGGGGTGCCCATCTCTCTATCTCGTGCCTTTCTTTCTTTCTTTCTTTCTTTCTTTCTTTCTTTCTTTCTTTCTTTCTTTCTTTCTTTCTTTCTCTCTCTCTTTCTATCTATCTATCTATCTATCTATCTATCTATCTATCTATTTATTTTTAAGATTTTATTTATTTATTAGAGAGTGAGAGAGAGCACGAGAGGGGAGAAGGACAGAGGGAGAAGCAGACTCCCGTGGAGCTGGGAGCCTGATGTGGGACTTGATCTCGGGACTCCGGGATCATGACCTGAGCCGAAGGTAGTCGTTTAACCAACTGAGCCACCCAGGTGCCCCTATCTCGTGCCATTCTTTTTTTTTTTTTTTAAAGATTTTATTTATTTGACAGAGAGAAACACAGTGAGAGAGGGAACACAAGCAGAGGGAATGGTAGCAGGAGAAACAGGCTCCCCGCTGAGCAGAGAGCCCGATGTGGGTCTTGATCCCAGGAACCTGGGATCATGACCTGAGCCGAAGGCAGACGCTTAACGACTGAGCCACCCCGGTGCCCCTCTCATGCCATTCTTAAGGAAGAATCTTTACTAATACTCTCAGATTCCCAATGAGCCCCAGGCTGCTAGTTCAATGTCATACTTTAGTAAACAGTCTTCCCATCCAGGTTGCTCAGCTCTCTTTTTCTTCTCCTTGCTAAAAAGTAAGCCCACAAAAATAAGTCCATAACCTGAGAGACAGCCTAAAGCAAGAGTTCTTCATAAATATCACTGGTAGGGCTTGTTAAAACTGATTGCAAAGCCCTACCTCCACAGTTTCTAATTCGGTAGATCTGGAGCGGGTCCTGACATGTTCCCAGGTGATGCAAACACTGGTGTGTCAGGGTCCACACTTTGAAAACCACTGGCTTGAAGGAATGATTTTTTTTTCTATAAGTAAACAGATTTTGTTTCTAGTACAGAAACCAGCTTGCTTTTCAGGCTCTGAATTTAACATATCTTAGTCTAGAGGTAATGAACTGCAAGTTAAATCCAATCGGTCCACTCAAGCAACTCCAGTAGGTTTCTAGAGTTATTTAACACCACAGAAGACTTCTTGTCTGGGCTAATTAAGTGATTAGTTTAGATCGATAGAGAAACAAAGGGAAAGTGGGGCAGCTATAGCTCACTACCAACTTAATAAGATGGTGCTAACTTCGGCCACTGAGAAGCAACATGGGTTGAAAATTGGACTTAGCTGCTGCAGACATCAATGTTTCTATCAGAGGAGAAAAAGAGCTCACTTGTGCTCTAGGTGGAATATAGTTATTCAAAAGGACTCTTACAGATGGAGTGACTTTGTTTGGTTCTGGTAGTCAAACGACTCCACCATAAGGCAAAGGTGCCATTTTGAACAACTGACATTCGTATCTGCCTTTTACAACTGTGGATATCAAGCATTGCCAATGACCTAGTGTATAGGCAGGCATCTACACTCAAAAACCTCATTGTGGTTGTGCTCCCAGTCAAAATTAAGTAAGGTATGAAAGCCATATGCCTTGGAAGTTTACATTAGCTTACCTATCTCACATTTTCAGGAAAAGAGAATGGTAGGAAGCCTGCACTGATTATGCATCAACCATGTACCTTTTGAGACAGATGATACTAGTCTGATTTTACCAACAAGGGAAATGAGGCTCAGAGAAGATATTACCCAAGGTGGTGGCAATGATGATGACAATAATAATAGTACCTGGCATTTGTTTGTGCATTTACCATGAGATAATGTTTAGGCATTTTTTTCTAGGTACTCTATGTTGTTATTTCAGTTGATCTGCTCAACCCCCTATGAGTAAATCTATTATTATTATTATTATTATTTTTTAAGATTTTATTTATTTGACAGAGAGAAACACAGCAAGAGAGGGAACACAAGCAGAGGGAATGGTAGCGGGAGAAGCAGGCTTCCTGCAGAGCAGAGAGCCCAATGTGGGGCTGGGATCTGACCTGGGCCGAAGGCAGACGCTTAACGACTGAGCCACCCAGGCGCCCCATAAATCTATTATTATTATCCCATTTTACAGATAGGAAAATTGTAGCACAAGGACGTGTGCCTTGCCCATGGTTACCCAGTCAGTAAGTGTTGGAGCTCAGCATTGAACCCCAATGGTGTGAATCCAAAATCTATAATGATACACTGCTGGCTGAGATGTAAACCCCAGTAAACCAGACTCTGAAGTCCCCTCTCTTTGCTACCCTGACTCTTCTAGGGATGGGGCCCAGTGAAAGTCCTTCACTCCCAACCAAAGACTAGAGCTAAAATATCCCCTGGCTCCATTTCTTTATCCTTTTGGAGAGCTTGGCCTTTTTGTTCAGACAGCCCCCCACAGACTGATACATGGAGCCATCTGACTTTGAGAGAAGGTGGCTCCACCTTGGAAGTAAACCCTCAAGAGGGAAAGTATGTCATTGCTTCCAGCATGATTTCCCCAAACTTTAGCTCTTGGCAACCTTCCCAGCCTTTAATGTGTTTGTCATGACTACATGCCAATGTGATTAATATATTTCATTTTACTTAACTCTCATTTTTACTTACATTTGTTCAAGGAAACTTAAAATTACTGTAGAATAATGGAAAATGGAAAAGCAGTATCCCTTGCCATACACAGAAGCTAACCATAAGTATGAATACAAGGCTGTTAAATTCTAGCTAGGTACTGTGAGCTGCTTAAAGTCCTGCCTCTGAGGCCTGCCTTCTCACTTTATTAAAAAGGAACATTAATAGGTGTTAGAGAGGTGTTAAAATACACTAGCACCAGAGTCCTGCTCCTTGAGGACTGAAAGAGAAGTGGGAAGGGAACAACTTCTCACCTTATGATTTAATGGGGTTTTTTGGCAGTTTTGTCCATGGGCCTCCAAAATTCCTCCCCTGCCCCAGCAGTGTTATGCTTCCCACTGGTGGCAACGTAGACCTAGCTCTGTGGGTGCCCTAGAGCCATGCTGAGCTGCCCCTAATGCTTTCTAATCAACAGGCACATCTTGAAAGGAGGGAAACTATCTCAGGTTCAGGTGCCTCAGGGAAACAGGCAAAAATCAAGGAGAGGAAAATGATTACACTGTCAAAGCAGTAGAAGGAACTTGCAATGTAATAGTGATCATTGAGGAGTTTTTCCTTTGAACAGAAATGCCTTTGATAGTGCCTTCCTCCATTCTTCTGCTATTCTGCAGCAAGAATGAGTAAGCAAGAAGAAACAAATGGCACTTTTGTGTTTTACCAGCATTTGCCATAGAAGGAAAGGGATGGCCCAACTTCAAGGTGTAAAATCTAGAACACAATATCCATAGCCATCTTTAAAAAAAGAATAGAGAAGAAAAGGGAAGGGGAAGAAAGAAGTAATTCCAACAAAAAAAATTTGGCAATGCACCCAACAACCCCAACCCCAAGGATCCTGGAACATTCAGAGTCTTAAGTAATCTGAGAAAGTCACTCCACATTCTTCCAATCCAAGCTTCTTTTCTCCGTCTGGTAGAGCCCTTTTTTGGTAATGTAAGTAGAGTTGATAGTTACATGCCATTTTATTGCATAGCTAATTTTGGTAAGAAAAAGGTAAACCCAACAAAACTGTCTTTCCATAAAGTATATGGAGCACAGAGACACCCCTCTTAACAAAGGTCTTTGTAAATGATGGTGGTGGGGGTGTAGAGACCACTTTCCATGGAGCAAATATGGTGCTTTACTTTTACCAACTAATCTCTATAACAACCCAGGAGGATGTATCCTATTATTCTTCCCATTTTACAGACTAGGAAATGAGGCTGGAGAAGTTAAGTAACTTGCCCAAAATTACAGTTAGTTAAGTGACAGAACCAGGCTCACATCTATGTTTTGCGCCAAAAATCTTGGTCTTAACTACTAAGCTCTGCTGATTCCCTGATGGAAATGAACTAAATATTATCATTTCCATATAATTATATATAATTAATTTTACATAATCAAGGCCAACAGAGAAACTAATAGAAACCAAATCTTTCCCTAAGGCTCTATTGACCCAATGCTAGTTTGCAGCAGACGTAGTACCTAGATAGTTTTCTCATGTTAAAATCTTACTTATCCTTCCTGTATATCACAGATGAAGTACTAAGAGGGTCAAGTCATAGTAGCTGAGATTTATTGAGCACATATTAGGTGTCAGATCTTATGTTAAATGCCTTCCATGTATTTCTCGCTCTTACTTCTCATCATCTTGTGAGATAGGTGTTGCTTGGGAAAAAACTGAGGCTTGGAGATGTTCATTAACAGGCTCAGTTGTTCAAGGTCACTCAGCCTGTATGGGGCAGAGCCAAATGATGAATGCAGCCATCTCTCTGCAGACTGCAGAACCCACACTAGGATCTGGTATAGCAAGAAGATCTAGGGGCATATGAGTTAGAGACACTACTTTCCTCTTTCAAGATTGCAATGATAGATGAAAGGAACTCATGAACATGTCCTGGGGACTTAATAACTATGAGGCTTTTTTTCTAGGCAAGTCATCTAGCTAGAGCTAAAGCTAGCTAGAGATGGGCTCTTCATAAGATTTCCATGCTTCTTGCACTGCTGAATGAAAAAGAGAATACTGTCTTCTTTTAGGGTTCCAGGGAGGCTGTCTACCTACAGCAGGGCTCACTTATAAATCAGAGTTGTCTGTGTCTATTACTCAGGAAGGCTGGAGAGTAGGGGGATCCAACAGCCTTCCTAAGTGTTCTGGAAACTCTTTAAAATATCTACCCTACATATTTTGTATTTCCTGGTCTAGCTTCAGTATGCAAACTTGAATTACAATTTATTGCCTAATTGTGCAGAACAAGAAGCTGTTAGCCCTAAGATTGTTCTCAACTAGAATGTCCACAAGATTTAGAAGGAACTTGCCAAAAAAAGCAAGCCTAGAGCCTTTCCCTGGAACTCTCATGCTGTTGGTCTGGTATGGGGCTCAGGAAACTATATCACAGCAAAAGTCCAGAAGATTCTTCAGGTTTACAGTAAGTACAGATTGAAACCCAAACTTAGAGACTTCTTCCTGCAGCAAACCTTCTTTGACCACCCTGACCTGATTCTATACCTCAGAGATGTTATTGCCATTGGGGCCTTTTAATTTTTTCCATCTATTTCATGAATAAATGAGTGAGAGATATAGGGAGTGAAAGAGAAGGGCAGGGAGGAAAGATGTACAAAATGTGTGTGGTGTCTAAAGTCTCATTACATGTTTGAGCTTCCTGGATCCAGCTATACCTAAAGCCAATAAACCCCCTAGACTTTTAGTTACGTGAGATAATAAATGCCTTTGGAGATTTAAGCTACTAAGCAGGTGATAGGAGAGAAAAGAATGAATCATTTTTCCCCTTGTCCTGAAAAAGAAAATAGATAATGTGCATAATGCTTTTGTTAAATAAAAGTTCTGAAACCTGCTCACCCTGCCTGTGTGAGGCTGGAGCATAGACAGGACCAGCCTGTCTGGCCCTTTGTGTTCTCATCACCATCATCACCATTATTTCAATCTAATTTTGTGGTTTAACTACCCTAGGGTTCTATGCCCCAGAGAGCTATGAGTAAATAGTTGACGACTGTGGCTCCTCTAGGGGGATCATATCAGAAGTACAGATATGAAAACAGAAATTGTGTCATGTCACCGTGTTTGTGTTTCCAGTATCAGCAGCTGATTGACAGGAAAAACACTGCTGAAGCCAATTCTAAAGTGTCTCACTGGTTTGAGTTTTCATGCCAGAGGCTATGGAGAAAAAAGGAAGCAAGTCAATGGAACCAGATGCCTTATTGTAGCCCTGTAGCTTTTTACTGCAGATTATAACTGGGAATCCGGCAGGGGTCTCTTTACAAGTGTAAAACAGTGAGGGGCTCTTTGTGTCTCTTACCATTTCTAAAAAGCTTTTTAAAAATGTCTTGCTTTCCTCCTTTGTGCTTTAATATTAGACCCCATGTTCCCTGGGATCTTAGGGGCCTGAATTCCCATTGTAAGCTGACTTTTCTTCCCTGATGCCAAATTTTTATTTTGGAGACAGAAGCAGGATTGAAAGCTGGTCTCTGGCCCCAGAACATTCCCTGCCTGCTCTGGAAAGGCTCAGGTACTGCAGAAAGACCTAGGTTGACTCTCCCTGGAGTCAGGATCAGGGTCAGCAGAGCATCTCCCAAGGACCTAGGGCCACCAGTCCATTGACTCTCCCAGTGCCATGCTCTGTGCTCCATGCTTCATACTCATTCTTTCATTTGATTTTCTCAACTATCCTCTTAGGTTGTCCTTCAGCCCATTTAACAGAGGAGGAAAACCAAGCTCATTAAGTGATTAATCACTTAATCACTATTAAGTGATTACTCTAACATAACATAGTGAGCAAATGGCAGAGACTGAATGTGAGCCTGGCTCTATGGGACTCCAAAGACTGAGATCATCACCAAAGATCCTGGAAGAAGAAAAAGGAGCAAGCATTTAGGAATAGGGGTCAACAAATTATGAGGCACAGGCTGAGTCTGGCTACCCACCTTTTCCACAAAAAAAAAAAAAAAAAAAAAAAAAAAATTTAGTAGAACATGACGTGGCCACACCCATTATTTACATATTGTCTATGGCACATTCCCTCTATACCAGAGGTAAGTTATAACTAAAAACTCATAGCCAACAGAGCCAAAAATACACAGTCTGTGCCCTTAAAGGAAAGAGTTTGTCAACGTTTGGTTTAGAACATTGAACATGGCAATCAGTCTGACTTAAGAGTCATTTCCCCGTGTCCTCTGTGGTCTCTGTTTTTCTCATTTGAGATCTGGGCATTCAAGGGGCAGTGTCCTTAGTGAAGCAGCAATGAGGATGGAGTGAAGTACTGCATTTCAAGCACCTAGCATAGTGGATGGTGCTTAGTAAGTACTCAAGATAGCCAGTTACTTGGTTATCTTGGCAAGACTCTAATATCCCAGTGTAGTGGGAGAATGTGCTAATTTCTACGAAATGACAAAGGGCATGACTGAAACCTTGGTTGTGGGATGGACAATGAGGACTCTAGCAAGCTCTCAAGACAGCTTTGCTAGAAAACTTGAGGTTCTAGTAACCAGCCCCATCACGGCAGCCTCAAACCCCTTCCCTGTCAGATCCTTCAGAGGGCCTGGTTTCTGGAGTTGGGCTCTAAAGAAGAATGCCTAAGAATCAAAGTCAACCAAAATTGTTCTTCATAGAGGACATTGTTTTTGTTTTCCTCTTTTTAGCCCGACATGAAAGATGGCAGTAAAAGAAAAATCAAATGGCTCACCCAGGAGTCTATCATCTCATTGATATATCAGTGATTCACAAGCATAACTCCTCTTAACACCAATGAGAACAGAGCAAATAGATAATTTTCTTCATTGCAAAGGTCAAAAGTAAGTTTGTTTATCCTCAGTAGTTTAAAGTTATCAGTGATGATTAAACTCAGGTCTGAGATGAGTGGGATATGCTGAATGCATTTTTATGCCAGCTTCCATTTCTTCTTCTTAAAACATGAAGACTATCTTAAAAGAAACCACAGGGTTCCAGTTGGCCTTATTGGAACCCACACAGGGGCTCTTTGTGATTATGCTAATAAGTAATCACAGTGATACTTCTCTTAACAGAGCCCAGGGTTTTATCCCACTGAAAATTATCTCACATTAATACTGTGCAGGCACAACATAACATTGGAGATAGCCCAGAGTTATAGTCTGCAAGTGTGTTCTCTTCCCCAACACCATCACATCTTAGTTTTCTACACCAAGTTGTTCTAGAGGAGAAATTGTGAGCTCAGTGATATATTGAATGCTTAACTCAACTTCATTAACTAGAGCTAAATGCTAACATGCATGGTACCAGCTTCCAGCACAAATTAGCATCCATAATAAAGCATATAATTAGCCACATACCCAAATGCTCTCCGTGATGTATAAGCTCCCAAGAGTCCCCAGCTGCTCTTTGATTTTCCTGAGATGGGTCTGTGGTAGCAGCCTGGTTCTCACTAACCTACCGTCCACCAGCCAAATGAGCATCTGAATTGACAAGGTATGGACAAACTCATCCAAAGTCAATAATGGAAGGGCAAAGAGAGTTCTCTGCTTTCCTGGCATAGGAAGGCTCACAGGGAGTTAAGCTCAACGTCAGGGTAGAGGTGGAAATAAAACACTGAGTTCTCCTGGTCACCTGCACCCAAGCCCTGGTCAGTGAACACCTAGAGACTTTGGTAAAATCAGTATGAGCACTGATACTTCCAGAAATGTCCATCTTCATCATAACCCATGTCAGGGTGGCTAGCCATTTAAAAAGGACTTGCAAATCTGTCATCCCCTCCAACCCTCACTGAGAGAGGGTAAAGGATTTGCCCTGAAGGGTAGCATAATGTGTCACCTCAAAATAGACCACTTTGGCATATGGAAAGCAATCAGGACCCAGCAGAGCAGACAAAATTTTTACCACCCCCACCCCCGCTTAAATGCCTAAGAAATTTAGATAGGTGGCCTACACTGAGAAGAGAGCCATTTCCAGAGAGAACGTTTTCCCCTGAGAGACTTAATACGCATGGCAGAGCTACCCTGGTTTACCAAACAGAGGAGATTTCCTCTTCTCCCCTTGCTGTGAATTGCCTTCACTCCTTTAAAGCCTTAGACTCCTATTCTTTTCCATAGCTCAGGATGGTTTAAAGCCTCGTTGTCTTACTGCCTTTGAGCCTCCTATCTTTGCGGGGCTACCATAGGTATGTATGTAACTAAATTTGTTTTTCTCATGTTAATTTGTCTTTTTATCACGGGAGAGGGGGCTCTCAGTCAAGAACCTAGAAGAATAGTTGGAAAATTAACTTCCCCCCCTAGAACCTAAAGATACATAAGAAGCAAAGATCGAATTTAAGCTTAAAACTCTAAATGTGACTCATTTCAGATCAAACCTTCATTGAGCACCTATTTCATGCCATCCACTAAGCTAACATTTGGGGATCCCTCCTACACCAAAGCCTCTCTGGACTCATAGTATGCCCCTCTATCTTTCTACTTGTCTCTGTTTTTCCTCCTCAACCATTGCCTTGGCCAAACCACCATCACTGCTGGTGTGACTTTGGAGACAGTCTCCTAGCCCCTCCTCCTGGCTTCCATGCTTTATGCTTTAATTTATCCTCCACATGAATCAAATTTCACTGAAAGGTATCAGCCAAAGTCCATCATTTCCCACTTAAGACATTTTAATGGTTCCTACTGTACACAGAATAAAACCCAAATGCCTGTCTCCAGACTACAGGCTTCTCTAGGATCTTGCCTCTGCCTACCTCTCTGACACTTGTGTTCTTCTTTCCTAGCCAGGCTCCCCTTTTTACTAGACATATTTTCCTTTTTATTTTTCTCTTTTTTGTTTTGACAAATTTTCCTTTTTCTAATCTCAAACATACCACATTCTTCCTCACCACAGTGCCTTTTCATTTGCTATCTTCCTCTGCCTAGAATGTTCTTTTCCTGATTCCAGTCTTAGGTGGTTTTCTCTCAAGGTTCTAGTCTCAGCTTAAATACCACTTCCCCTAAGAGACCTTCTGTGCCCACAGTCTAGTGAGACTCCTCCACAGTGTTGGCATTGTTACCCTTTTATAATATTCCTTCTTATCACATTCAGAGAGCATCACATGTGTTTATTCTATCTCTATCACTAGAAAGCAAGGAAGCTTCATGAGGGCAAGGAATGGACTTTCTTATTATTCTATATGCATAGCACTTAGCATAGAGGCACATAGTAAATCCTGAATAAGAATATACTCATAGGATAAATGAATGAAGAACTAACAGCAATACAGCATTTTCATCCAGTTTCCCACAGTTGCCTTTAAGTACAGTAAGTAGGACACAAACTGGGAGCATAGGACTTAAAGGACAGAGCAACTGCTCGACTAAACTAAAAAAACAAAATGTTTTTAGAATAAGTATTCCCATGGCTTTTCCCCATGACTAAAACGCTATACCAGTGCATCCAAACTAAGTGATTTATTCATAAGGTGGACAAGCTCCTGGGTAATAAGAGACATCCTATCATCATTCTTCACTTGCTAAGGAAACCTCAAGAATCCCTAATGCAATGGGCAGACCAAGCCTAGAAGTTGACAGAGGGAGCACGTGAAGGTATAAAAAGATGTGATCTTTATGGTAAAGGAAGTTCTAAAATCTGTGCATGAGCTTATCCAAAGGACAGGCCATGTGTGAATATCCAGATCTATTTTGAGGAGTATCCCCAGAGGTCCTATTCATGGACTCCTCATTGAATGAAATCCTTTCTAGGCTAAAAGGAATCTGCAGAAAAGGCTTTTTTTTTTTTTTTTTTTAATTTTTCGTTCTGGCTGCAGAATCTTTTCTTGAGCCAAGTGCACAGACTTGGGAAGCTCATCATTCCAGACTCTGGGGAACAGAAAACCCTTCACCCTATGACACAAAGCCAAATCCAGAGCTTTGCCTTCTGGTCTTTCACAGGAGCCACACACTCATCAGTAGAATGCATTCTGTTCAACTGAGAGGCCAACCTTAAACCCCATCCCTCATCCTCTTGTACCATTTAGGCCAGTTTGAAATCATTTTGAAAAAAAAAAAAAAAAATCCTCTAAGTCCCAGGTAGGATGCCGTCTTTTTTGTTCTATGGTCAATCCTTCCTAAACTTTGACAAGCTCCCCCTGGGAAGAGGCCTCATTCAAGACTCATTAGAGGGTCCCTGGCTTAGTCCACAGCAGAGATGTGAGAAAACACAACCAGAAAAAGGAGAATTTTGCCAAAACTTGGCAAATAGTGAGAGCAGTACCTCTGGCAGGTGTTTGAAGTCCAACAGAATATTTTGAGCTCTGAGATTTCCAGAGGAGTGTCTATATATGAGGTAGTTATTGAATTGGGTATGTGTGTGTGATGTGCTGTGTTCTCTTTATAAGTATTTATTTTAGGTCTGCTTCCCTTCACATTGCTAATAAATACATAAAACCAGCTTGTGAGCATCAGGAGGGCTCCATGGATAATGAGGTATTGATTTCTCTGTATAGGGAAGCTGCTCCCTAGGACAAGGCCAAGAAACTAACCTCTGCTTACTTGGAGATTTGCATAAGCCTTCTGAACAGCCTGGAAGTCAAGAAGGTAAGATTTTTTTTCTTCAAAAAATTATTTGGTTACTTGCAATAAGAAGTGTTTTAAAGCTCCCATGCCTCCCCTTGTAGTGAACTGATTTTCCATTGGAAGTTGGTCTCTAGTGTATTATAAGTAGGTCTGAGGAAACCACTGAATATATTCATTTAAAATAGTCTCTCTGCACTGATGGCTGAGAAATTTCCATGGGACTGTTGCACTTGAATGCTCTGCATAATTGAACACTGTGTCTGCAAATAAGACTAATAACCATAGTTGTTCAAATGATTACCATATCATAGATCTTAATAGTCTACTGGAAATGCTTCTGACTGTAATGCTTTTTTTCATGACTGGCCAACCTTGCATTGACAGTTGTCCACACACTTGGAATGGTCACCTACTCTTCTCTTGGCCATTTGCCCACTCACCCCTGTTCTTGGCCAAACTTCTCCACCTATAAAACATAGAAATTGGACTAGATGATCTCTGAAGTTCTTTAAAGATATGACATCCTTTCTGGATTTGGAAGAGTGGAAACATTCTGTTTCAGATACACAACATACTGAAGGGTGGTGGCCTGCATTGGTCACACAGCTGGTAGGAGGTGGAGCTGATATCCTGATTGCCCCCAAAGCCCTCAGTCCTAACCAGTTTGTTTCTTTGAGCAAAGTAGAAAGCAGAGCAATTCACTGTGTGATCTGACAAAAATATTCAAAAGGCTTAGAGAAAAATGAGCACTTCCTTCAGTTAGCTGGGCAAGTCATATCCTATTTTCAGTAGCGTTGAATGTGGAGCTCCAGAAACCAGCATCACAGGTTTGGCTCCTGTATTACTGGATGTAATTCTCTATATAGGTCAGTTGAACCACCTTCTGACTACCCATTTGGAAAATAAAGATGGGTCTGGTAGACTCCTAGGATTTGGGGAGATAGGGCCAATAAGTTGGTATAACTCCCTAGTAAAATCAAACATATATACACGTGTATCCATGAATACATGTGACAGCAGCAATTCAGTATAGGACATTCAGGGAGAGACTTATTTTTTAGTGAGCTTAGTTAACGCCATCTTCACAAAATGTGATGCCCAGTGGGCACAAGGGAAATATTTCAACTGCTCGCCATGGTCCTGAAACAAATCTCCAGTCACCAAAGCATTTATAGCAACCTGACGAATCCATACCATCTTCCTCATGGCCATGGACTATGGAGGAGACCAGGCTGAGAGCACTGCAGGCAGAACACGCCCACTAGAAAAGAAGCCATGGGATTTCTCCTGGAGCATAGCCTGCACTCTGGTTTCCTCCAAACAATGACCTCTGCAGCTTTGCTGCTGCTGGCTCTTCTGCTTGGCAAGGGCAAAACTGACTGACGAAAACCTTGAGCTCTGGAGTCCGTACCCAAATCATGGTTTTCTCCACTTCTTTTGTTTGGGAGACACCTGACTGAGTCTCAGTTTCCTTTAAAAAAGATGATAAATAATGCTATCAGCCTCAAAGGGCAGTTATGAAGATGAATTGAGATTAGAAATAACATACAGGTGTAATTCTCTTCTTGCTAAATAATTTGCACCGTATGGGTTTCCTACATCTGCTATAACAAATTGCCATAAACCTGGTGGACTTAAACAACATAAATTTATTATTTTATAGTTCTGTGGGTCAGAAGTCTGAAGTCAATCGTTTTTGGCAGACTAAACTCAATGTCTTAGCAGGACTGCATTCCTTCTGGAGGTTCTAGGGAGAACCTGCTTCCTTGTTTCTTCCCAGCTTCTAGAGACCACCTGTATTTCTGGCTTATGGGCCCCTTCTTCCATCTTCAGAGATCATCACTAGCACCTCTGTTCTGTTCTCCCATCTCCCTCTTCTGCCTCTGACTCTCCTGCTTCCCTGTTACAATGCCCCTTTATGATTACATCAGACCCATCTGGATAAACCAGGCTAAACTCCCCACTTCAAGGTCCTCAAAATCATCATGATCTGTCAAGTCTCTCTTGTCACCTGAGGTAAAATACTCACAGGTTCTAGGAATCAGGATGTGGACATCTTTCAGGGGCCTTTATTCAGCCTTCCACATGCACATAAGTATGGTTTTCACTGTTAGGCTATTTCTTTCTTTTTTTCCCCTTTCCATTTAGGCAAAATGTACATATAGCTAAGTGACAAATCTTAAAGCTCAATTTATGACTGTTTACATATACGCACCCTTGCCACCCCTTTCAAGTCAGGGTGAGAACATTTACATTTCCTCTCCCACCACCCAAAGGCTACCTTGTGCTCTCTCCCAGTCAGTATCCACCTCTACCCTGAATAATTACTTATGTTTATTCTCATAGATTACCTTTGCCTGTTCTTGAAGTTCATATGTACGGAATCACACTGTATGAACTTTTTTGCTCAATGTGCTATCTGTGAGATTCCATCAGGATGTGGAGTACACTAGTTTGCTCTTTTGCATGGTCATATAATTGATAATTTTTTAACCTGTTCTATCTATCTAGTCTTAGAGCATCAACATGCTTCTAGCTTGTCAAGCATCATAGCAAAAATCACCTTTTTAAAACATCCCCTGGCCCTCCACTCTGCTTTCTCCCTGTAGGAAAAAAAAAAAATTCCCCTGGTAGCAATATGTCCTCAGTCATAAATAATGTGTCACCACCTCCTACACCACTTGTGTATAACCTGCAGGATCATTCACACTTAGGGGCTCTTATGAATTGTGCACTGATTTTATGAACCACCTCACCTGTTTCTTATGGACAGAAATATTAGGCTTTACTTAACTCTGTAAATATCAATCCTAGCACCATGCCAAGCGTGCAGCCACCAGAGCTTACTGCTGTCTATTGCTTTATCTCCATGATAACCATTTTCCTCTGAGAAAAGATACATTGTTATTTATTATTTGAAACCCACATGTGCAAAGTATACCCATTTCCCATGTGTATTATAAGACCTACCAACAGGAAGTGGCCTGGAAAATTTCCACATGTTCCCTTTTCAAAACTGATCAGAAACAAATGCCAGGAGGCAAGGCTTGTTTTAGGTAGGCAGGATTTCAAACTCTTGACTTCTATGAGTTTTCCTCTCTCAAAGCAGAGTAAGAAATATAATCAAGAGTATAAGCCCATTTTTGAGATTTGACACTGATAGCTTTCAAACCCCATTCCTTCCCATTTATGACTTGCCCCACATCTGGGCAATTCCATAAGGAAACTCAGGCCCTGGCCGAGAAATTCACACTACTCAAACCCCAGCCTTTACAGGAAAACCTTATCCGAACCCTATTCCTTAAATTCCCCCAAAATTCCAAAGCCACCTACCTGATTCTCCCTCCTTGTTTCATTTTGAATAGATTCTGAGCCCTTCTCAGGAAATCCTTCGGTTATTTATATGTGATTAATAAACATTATTTTACAACTTCTGGTGTCTGTGTCATTTGTCCCAACATACATACATTTCTGAGAGAACCTGTCCAGTGTCCAGCAGGGGATGCTTGGTGCCCAAATAAGACAAAAGACATACCAAGCTCCATTCTCCAGAGTAATGATAAAAACCTCACCTAAGATGGACATGGGTTATGTTTGCATACTACATATCCAGTACTCCTTTTCTGGAAAGGTCACTTTGATTTTCCTTGAGAATCATTTCTCCTCATTCTCCATTCATGTATTTGGGGTGGAGCTGAGCCTCCTCTAGTTTCCAGGCCTCCAGGGTGGCCTTGACCTCAGCCTAGCCAAGCATTGCACTGTATCTCCTGGTCAGACTGATCTGGTTTGGAGGTGGTCTCATGACCTAAATTGATCTAAGAAAACTCAATCCAAGAACTTGGCTTGGATTTTGGAGAAAGAAGAGCTCGATTTTCACTGGGTTTGCTTGCTGTAAGGCTAATCCGAGGCCAGAGTTGCCAGGGTCCAGAGTTCTGAGGGGTCTGTCTCTCCCCAGAGTGACACTGATGTAGGTGCAAATGAAGCAAAGAGATGGGGATAGAGAGACCCTAATCCTAATATTGTGTAGTCCCTGGATCTAGTCAAACCAGACTCAGGTCCATTCAAGATTTTGTAGTTACATGAACTAAACCAACAACTTCCCATTTCAGATTAAGCCACTTTTAGTTGATTTCTGTCACTTGTGCCTGGGAGCACTTTTGAAGGCTACAAACATCAGGTTTTCTATAATCTGAGCTTTTTGTTTCTACAATCTGAGCTTTTTAATGCCAAATATTCAATGGAAACCATACAACCTTGGTGCCCCATTAAACATTGAAACTTCATTTTCTAAAGGTAAAAGCCGCAGATGTGTGAGAAATGGCATGACAAATTTTGACTTGAATTGCCACTCTACCAAGACCAAAAAACCCCTAAATAAGTAGTACTAGGTCAACAGTTTGCTAGAAATATCAGCTGAATCAGAATGATAAAATTCCAGCTCCTTGCAACATCACTTACTCTGTGCACCAAGAGTCCTATGTCAGCACAAGCCCGTGCTGTAGCTTTGGAGGAAGCAAAGACAAACTACAGAATGAGCATGATTCCCCAGTCTCTATTCACTGAAATTTAATTCTTTGGTAATTTCCATTCCAGTGCTGAAGTCAGTAAAGTAAGCT
>CM053603.1:21144559-21161486 GCA_028646535.1 Procyon lotor | reverse complement strand
AAAGAATGATAACAAAGAGTCACCAGATGAGCAGACACCTGGTCCCAGCTTTTCATTTGGAAAATGAAGAAAAAGTTGAGAGAAATGAGGTAGGTAGCCTCCTAAGACTAGAACCAGCTCGCTAGGACCAAAGTGACATCTAGGTCTCCTGGCTGTCAGTCCAGTGCTCCAGCCACTCTTTCTCCTTCAATGACATGAACCATCACTTCATGTCTCCCTGACATCTCACTGAATCATATTACAGGAGAAGACGCTGAGATCCAAAGTCACAATATGGCAAAGCTTTGTCTCAACCCTCCTGCCTCATTTTACCTCTTACAGAAATATCTCATTATGAGAACACAAACTGCAGGTTTAAACTTATCTTATATTCCTTGGTAAGCAAATTTAGAAACAGGAAGTGCCTTTGAAATTTTTATCTGAATCCCAAACTTGAGTCTGGACAAGTAAGACAGAACCAGCTCCATTTCTACTGTTTTATCTAGAAAAGTCAACAGTAGCAGAAAGACCTGTGAGCAACAGACCTTGAATCTGCTACAGGAATACAAGACTAAATCTTTCTAGGGCACATTACAAAGTTCATGCACTTCATGGCCTTTCTGAAACATCTCAGGAGACAGTATTTATTTCCCTGCCCAAAACATCTTTCATTTTCATTTCTGGGAAGGGCTGGCCACACAGCTGATCAAACTGAGAACAGGTAACTTCCTTACACAACTGAGACTTGAAAGACCACAAATACTCCAAGCTAGTAACAGTGTGATTAGTAGGATTCCCAACAATTACCACAATCCTATCTTGGTCAAGAGAGAAGAACGGCTGTCACTTGCGCCATAGAGGAAACAGCCATGTTTTTAAGTCACTGAGCCTCAGCGGTCCATGGAATTCATCACTGAGTTTCAGCTCCACTGCCTCTCTTCACTATCTGGGGAATCTCTGGAGGGGAATTTGCAGGGGATGAGAATGAACTGGCAGTGGATATTTTTGTGTCATATGTTGGTTGCTCAAATATTGAGAGTGAATATCCCCAAAAGGTCAGCTGCCTTACCCATACACAGCAAAGTTCTCATAAGAATGGTTTTTGCCAAAATTTAAAGGATGTTATTTTGTGACTTTAAACATCAGTGTAAAGCATAGTAAAAACTGTCATGTTTGATTTGCTTTATGTTAACATCCTTGAGCTTCCATTGCCCACTTAAAGTGACTAAACTAGCAAATCAGAATATCCATAACATTGCTTAAAATGAAATGCCATTAACACTAAATGAGACCACACATACTCTCTCTCTCTCTCTCTCTCAACAAGTTGATGGAATTTTACATTTGCTTAAAATCTTAAGTGGGATTTTAGTTGCAATGGATTGCAAAACAAAGAAGGCACCAAACTGAGGTGATTATTTGTGATAAAACAGTAGTTAAATATAACAAGGCAAACTGATTTTAAATATAAAAGGATAATGGGCTTTACTTGTGTTTGGAGCATTATGCTAATTTGTTCTTTTTTTTTTTTTTTTTTTAAGGGCTTTTAGCTTTTCCCCTTCTCTAAAATATTCTTCATTGTGTTATAATATTTCCCTACTGGGCTAAAAGGAGTGAGGAGGGAAGATTAGAAAAGGAAGAGAGCCAAAGGTAATTAAACATTCCATTTAAAATGTTGCAATCACAAGCATCTTATTGTAAGGAGTCCTGTTATCACATTCCCATCCCACAGGCTCAATTCTACTGTCAATGTGCTCCTATCACTCACATGAAGCTACAGAAGACAGCTCGTTCTAATTTATTGTGTGGTTTAACACTGTCAAGGGATTCTTTAGCTGGTCCAAATCACTTTGGTTAAACAGACACACACACACACACACACACACACACACAAACACACACACGCACACACACACACACACACACACACTTCTTAAAGTTATCTGCATCAGTCCCAAAACACTCATTTGTGAAAGTTCCCTTTTGGCTTAATTAAACTTTTCATTAGACCAGAGACTAAAAAGGCACAAACATATATGACACTGCCTGTCAAGAGTTTTGGTTGGTCATATAATAGAACAATCAATCACCTCCATTCTTAGAGAATGGCATGATCAAAGGTATTATAGGGGCAGTGAGATTTCATTCTCAGAAAGTCGCTGAACAATTACAGTGATTGTCAATTGTTAACTGCTTCTGATAAGTACATAATGATCCTAAACGTTTCCTTAACAACATGGAAATTAAAATCATCTCTCTTAGTTGAGTCTTTGCCTCTAGACAGAATGAGACCTGCAAAAACTAGCTTGGGGTCCCAAAGGCTTTCTTTCTTTTTAAAAGATTTTATTTATTTATTTGAGAGAGAGAGAGAGAGACAACACAAGACAGGGGCAGAGAGGGAGGAGGAGCAGAGGGAGAGAGAAGCAGACTCCCCACTGAGCAGGGAGCCTGATGTGGGGTTCAATCCCAGAACCCTGAGATCATGACCTGAGCCAAAGGCAGAAGCTTAACCACATGAGCCACCCAGGTACCCCCCAATGGCTTTCTTAAAATAGATCAAGATACACTTAAGTCCAAACTTGGAAAATGCTAATTTCTTAATTAAAGAAATCCACTCACTCATACATTATACAGACATCACCCTGCCATGGGTGTTAATATTACAGTTGATTCCAAAGGTTAGGGCACTTTTGTTTAGCTTCAAAGACAAGGGAAGAGGCCAAATTTTCATTTGGCCTCTATAGCTAGGAGACTTCCTCCTGACTTTATGGGAAGTTGGTAATCCCCAGGGAATGGAAGAGATACCCTTAGGGATCCTCCTCTGGGGAGGGAACTCAGGTTCTGCCTCAGAGGTCCACAGACTGAAAAGCCAAGGTGTTAAGGCATCTCAATATTTTCTATCACCTCTTTTTTTTTTCCTGTTTCTTAAAAAAGAAATCAAGATGACTGCCTCTATTTTAGCAAACCCTAAAAATATTCCTTAGGGACACAATTCCCAACTTTATTCCTCGCTTCTTAGGACTTCAGAAAGGAGATTAGCCTTTATTCATCTCTGTCTCCCCTGAATTCATATCTGTCAAGTAACAGGTACTCGGTTTATTCAGTGAATAAACAAATACACAAATGGAAGATATCTGATTTCCTAAGCTCTTTATCTCAAATTAATTTCTTCTTTGGTTCATCCCCTCTTGTGATTTTTAGTATTTTCTTGAATCCCTAAAAAATTCTTGAAATTTGGTCTTCAGGTATAGGACACTTAACCTGGATTGCTGCTTCATCCCTCCGCTGTTCTCCAGATGGCCTATCTTTTGATGAAACACATCCATGTTCACTGTTATTCTTGAATATTGATCAGGTTTTCACTTCACAGACACATCGCATTCACGGTTTGTAAAGAATTTTCAAGAACACTCACATTCTCCTCTTTCCTGTGAGGTAGCACAGGAAATGGCCCTTCCCATTTCATATACCAGAAAATAGGTTCAGAAGAGAGAAATGCCTTTGAGCTGTGAACGTAGGATTCTTTCTCCTTATCCTACCCTGCCCTGTAGACTGTGTTTCTTGAGAAAGTTTTTCTCTCCACAGCCAAAGAGGTTGAGGTTAGATAGAAATAACAACAGATTTAAGTCATGTGGGGCTTGAGGGAGTTTTGTGGAACATGCAGAAATTTAGATCCCCTTTTGAAGACTGCTTGGGCATGGAATGTCCCTACCTTCTTCTCTGGGGGATGGTAGTACTGAAAAACATTCCTCCCAGTTGCCCTGGTCTGGAGGATATGTGCTGAATGGCACCAGAGAATCTTGGAGCAAGGGCTGGCTGCTGTCCCTTTAGTTGGCACCCATGCTTTCTCTGACCAGCCCCTTCACAGACTCTCTGGTAACAGTACTTAGATTTCTTATGGAGATAACTCCACTGTCATGGGGCCTGGGAACCCTTTGGGTCAATCAGTCTATCTCCAGGGAACCTGGATCATGAGCGCCATGACACAGCTATGCCCCCATGGCTGCCCTTCTGCTAACTCAATCTCCTGCCCATTCCAGTCTGTTCCTTCTGAGGTCTGACTGTCCTTTTTCTCAATTCTGAGAGCCACCCTTCTCCTCTGCCAGTCAATGTTAATCTTTTGCATAGTTCAGCCAGACTTAGGCTCTGTTGCTTATAACCCAATTCAAACACTTAACTAATATAGGAGAGATATAAAGAAAGATATTTCCTAGAAATGTGATGGGCCAGATACCTGTCACCTGGAAGTTGGGCCTGTCTGGGTACTGTATGCATTCCATGTCGGCTCCTGTTTCTGCTATGACCCGGATTGCCAGGAAAAAGTCCTTTTCCACTTCCCATTAAAGTAGCCTGGGAACAAGGTACTGCCGTCAGAGATTGAACCAGCAAACAGACAAGGGCAAACCCTTTCATATTGTCAGTTCAGTCTGAGGAGAGAGCACATCCTGATAGGCTACCTGATAGGCTAGCAAGAAACGCATGGGCCTTGGGTTGGGTTTGTATTTGTGTTTCAGCAGAATAAAAGATAATGGCAAGAGGTAACACCATTTCATGTCAAGCATGCAAGCACTGAATTCCTGAAGTCACAGGTTGAGGGGAAAGACTTCTTCATTTCTGAAAAACAGATGACAAGTCATAGCACACAAGAGGCAGAGTCAGTCCTGGGATAAAAGGGGTGTTTTCCATTTGAGATTCATGGGAGCCACTCTGCTCAAATCTCTCTCAAACTCTGCTAAACATCTGTCAAGGCTGAGAGAGGCCACAACCTAGGGAAAGAAAGGGGGGGCTTGACCTTGAGCCTTATTCTAGATAGACACCAGTGTCCTGGCTTTCCTGGCCCTCAGAGACTTAAGTAATGAGAGGGGAATCAGATCCTTAACTTACTTTCTTTCAACTCACTCTACTCTCCCAGCAAATTCCACTGGATGAACACCAATAGCAACAACTCTCATTAACTAGATTCTTAATGTGTTCCAGAGACCATGCTCAATGCTTCACATTTATGGTTTTGTTTAATTTTTATCCTAACCCATGGAGTCAGTATAGGGTTTCTTCTGGACCTCAGATTGGCACAAAGAGATGCCCTACCTCAACACAGACACACACAGTCAGGCCATAGCCCTTTTACATTTGGTGTTTATGTCACCACTTCAAGGAGTTTGTAACAACCTCTATGCTTCTGTTTGCAGGAATGTGTATAAACATTGGACTCCTCTGGTTTTTGAACTAAACCCAGTCTCATAGAAGCCTCCTCCTCATCCTGAATGGTAAGTCTGCCTCAAGCTCTGTTCAAAATGCTGAGAAGCTCATTTTCCCAGTTACATGTTACATGTACAGCATGTTACATGTACATGTTACATGTACAGCACTGTTACATGATGTTATTCACATCTCCACATGACAGAGCTAGGAAGTAGCAAATAGGATTTGAATGTGTATCAGAAGACCTCCCATGACACTGCCTAGAACTCTCTGGAGATTGACCCCATCAAAGGGGTGTCCAAGTATCTAGACCCTGAGAGCCTGGCTACATGTGCTGCTGTGACAGGGACTGGCCTCAATGGCCCTCTAAGGTGCTGCTACCTATGGGGCTGAGGTCCCCTCTTGGCACGTGCCCACACCTGTGATTGAAGAGGGTTCTTCTTGGCAAGAGAAAAGGGTAGTTACAAGGATACATGTCCATAAGATACCTGGGAGACACACACCTAAGTTTTAGGATGGATTCCTGAAGACTCTCCCATACTCTCCCACCCCCTGATTTCCTAGCCCTCTGGGGTGAGGGAAAAAATAAAAGAACCCTTCTTCAATTGCCCAGCCCTATAGGTTCCTGCCGGTACTGTTCACACCCCACCTTCCTTTCCCAGTTCTGCTCTTCAGGCCAGTGGCCCCACCTCCTGCAACTGTGCCTCCTCCATCACTGTTTTCAAAGCCAACCCTATCCAGGTCACTCTCCCATCCTAGCTGCAGATCTGGGGTGCAGCCCAGATGCTTCAAAAATATCTGTGTTACAACCTGCCCCCAGGCAGCTCCAGCAACGAACATCCTATGAAACAGCTTGCCAGGTGGTTTTACGGATGTGACCCAATTTGATTTTCAGTATCTTCCTCTAAAATAGCCCCTATACCATCACCTTTATTTTCAGGTAGGAAAGAAACAATAGAAACAATCTGGCGCAGTGTTTTCTTTTCTTTGTAGAGCGCTACACTACTGGGAGGTTATGTTCTAAAGTCAGACAAAAAATGTGTATTGGGCAAAATACTATTAAAAATCCCTTAAATACCTAGGAAGGAGAAAATGTTGACTTTATATCATTAACAGTCTATAGCAAATCTTCTACAAACTACAACTTGAGGACCACCAAACTAGAGTAAATACAGGAACAAAATCAAAGTCTATATGCAAACACGGGCATTTTCAAACAATCCACCTTTCAGATAACTCAATTCTCTAGAGAGGAGGAGAGAAATGAACAAAAATGCTGATGTTCCTGCTTGTTGCCATGTGCTACATCCTATTTTAATATTAATCCTCAATTATTAAAATGCATACTATACACCTGTTCATTACAAGGAGTAATGTAGGTATTGGGTCTGTTTCTAATAATGGGCATCTAGGGTACTATGATCTAGCTATTCTAAGACTGTTTAAAAGTGAAATGCCTGGATGGTGTGTATGTATGTACAACTCAGAAACCAGGCTCAGAGAAGAAGGGGCCTCCCAAGGCTCTCTAGTGCTCATGTAGAGCCCTTATCCTCCAATCTCCAAGCTGGCTGTCTTGCTAGAGCATGTCTGTCACATAACTGTGACTCACTAAGTTGATATGGTTCAAACTTTAATTGAATTTGTTGGCATACAACTGACTGGGAGCATCACTGAATCATATTTATTCCACAGGGATTCTTTGCTCCCTGAATGCATTCCTGAAGACTATTTTAATTACATTGTTTTCTGGTGTTAGGAAGTCAGTGAAACATTCCCACATCTGTCTTGCACTGTATCATGTTCGTCTTATGTGACATACAAGCAAACATCCATTTAGAACATGGGAGGAGATTCTTAAATCTTGTAAACAACCACAGTTATGATAACTGGACCCTTGCAAGGTGCCAGGCACCGTGCCAAATGTTTTATGTACATTATCATTTTTATTTCTTAATAATGAAATCAGAATTCTTTTCATTCCCTTTTAGAGTTGTAGAAATAGAGGCTTAGAAAGGTCAACTAACTCGTTCAAGGTCACACAGCTAGAAGATAGCAGAGCATGGACTCATATCCAGGTCTGTTTTGTTCTAACTCTGAAATGCTGAAAATGCCGCCTACATGAAAGCTTGGCTGTTGAATCAGCAGTCTTGTTGTGAAGACATAGCCACAGGTAGCAGCAAAAGAGACTGGAGAGTCACTTTCCAGTCCTTGGGAACAGTTACCATGAGTGCCCTTGTCCTCACAGCATGCTCAGTGCACCCCAAGGGGGACAAAACAGGGGTCAGGTGTTGTTGCCTTCACAAATGCACACAATGAATGTAGCCTATGAGCCTGACCATGGCCACATCCCCACACCCCCTGTTTTTTTGGGTCCCATCTCTTTTGTCTCAGACCTGTGTTGGTAGGCTACAGTCCACTTAGGATTGCTTATTTAATCTATAATAATCCAACCTGTCAGATGGAATCCAGAGAAGTGACAGTATACGGCCTCCCACTGAAGTAAGAATATTTCTCGCCAACTCAAATTATTTATGGTCTAACAGTTAACCAGTCACTCAACTTGAAGATTTTGGCACCGTAGGGCTGTTTTATTACCCTCAGCATAAAGATGCCTTGTACATAAACAACATTTACTATGACAGTCTGCTAGCTGGCTTGTTAAAACCATGTTGTGTCAGGATAGGATTGTTATAACTGAAGCAGAAAGCACCTTGCTGTTCTCTGCATGAGCGCACCTGGCTCACAGTAAGTACTCACATATTTTGGTTAACACATTCACCAAACTATTATTTATAGCATGCCTACTATGTATCAGGTTCTTCTCCAAGTAGTGGAAACCACAAAGGAGAAAAAAGAGTCCCTATCATTATGAGGCTTACATTCTAACTGAGGGAGACAGACAATAGACAAATAGATATATGCCAGTGCTTTGAAGAAAAATAAGGCAGAACAAAGGAGGACTGAGAACAAAAGATGGTACCACTATGGTCTAGGATAGCTTCTCTTGTTGGCTGACATGGGAGCACATGAAAGAAGTGAGTGACTGGTGAGAAGAGTATTCCAGGAAGAACCAACAATAAGAGCAAAGGCCCTGAGGCAGAAGTATGCCCAATATGTTGAGGGAAAAGCAAGGAGGTCAGTGTGGCTAAAGTGGACAAATCAGAAGGGAGAAAGGGTGAGTGCTAAAGTAAGAGAGTTAGCAGGAAGACTGGGTGGTGTGAGGCCTGATTATATATACGACCTAAGCCATAGTAAGGTCTTCAGATGAGGAAGGAAGGAATAAAGAAAGGAAGGAAGGGAGGGAGGAAGGGAGGAAGGAAAGAGTAAATGAGTGAATGAAGAGTGGCATGTGTTAGTACAGAAACCATTTTCTGTTTGTATCTCTGGAACTAATCAAAGCAGCAACCATTTACTGAAAGCCTACAATCTACCAAGATCTCTGCTAGGCATTTGACAGACATTATCTAACTTAATTCTCCTGACTAACCCAGTGAGGGACACATGGCCCTCTTTTACAGATGAAGGATGGTAGAGGCGTAGAATGGTTAAGCAACTTGCATTAGATTACAGGGTGTTAAATAAATAAACCTGATTTTCTCTGAATTAAGACCTCTGAATGTCAGGCTTGAATGTAAAACCACTTTAGCTACTGGGATCTTTAGGTAGAACAATCAATTCAACATAAGAAAACATTTTCAAGAAAATGGAGCTACTTGAATATGGACTAGGCCATGTGCAAAAGGGAGGAGCTTCCCAGGATGTAATGCATCCTGGTAGATACTAGATATGGAAGGAAGGGTTTAAGCATCAGATCAGGTATAATGTAGGGTAATGTCCAAGCCCTCAGTGATATCTGAAAGTCTCTCAGAACCTTGAATGTCACCTGGCACTTTCTTCTGGAATGCTGTTTGTCTTTCCTTGCTTTTACACTGATTATGGTATCTTTGGCATTACAGATGCTTTTAATTCATATGTACAAATTGATTCCTTTTTTGCTTGAGGGCTTTGAGGTCTCTGCCTTACTTAAAAAATACTCTTCCACCCCAAGATTATAAAATACGACCCCGCATTTTTTTCTAGTACCCTTAAACATTTTAAAATTGAGATGAATTCTTATAAAATTAACCATTGTGCATTTTGGGAGGCATTTAGAAGATTTACAACACTGCACAATCACTGCTTCTATCTAGTTCCAAAATACTTTCATCACCCCAAAGGAAATTCCATACCCATCATTAGCAGTTATTTTCTATTCCCTCCTCATTCCAGCCCCTGGTGATGAGTAATTTGCTTTCTGTCTCAAAGGATTTGTCTGTCCTAGACATTTCATGTAAATGGAATCATATAATATGTGCAAACTTCGGAGTCTGGCTTCTCCTACTTAGTATAACATTTTCAAAGTTCATCTAAGTTGTAGCAGTACTGTATTCCTTCTTATGGCCAATATTTTATTGTATCAATATTCTTAAACTTTTATTTGACTTGTCTTACAACTGTAATCTACTTTGTATATGGTGTGAGTTAGGGGTCTAACTTTGTAAAATCATAGACATTGGAGCGTTATTTTTGTTGTAATACCAATACCCAGGAAGAAATGAAAATATATTAGAATTACTCAAATACATTACTATTTCATCACTTATATTAACCTGAGACCCAAGTACCTTCAACACATCCTGTAATGCCACCTGCCAGAGATGAAGCAAGATCTCACTCACAACAAATCACCAGTCTTTACCTTGGCAGTCTAGGCAGTCACACTAATCCACAGGCCTCCTAATGCCCCCACCCCGCATTGGGCATTAGCAGGTTTGTGGAGTGACATTTATCCATCAGCATTACATGGATCCTCTTAAAAGACACTTAAAAGATATAGCATTCTATCTCAAACCCACGTGAGCTGGGAGTTCAGAAATAGCAATGGTATTCTGGTTAATTTATTTTCTAAATGTTCATTCCGGAGTGGTGGAACTTTTGACCTTGATGCTGATTATGATTAGCATAGCAATCACTCTTCTATAATTAAAAGGCAGATGAGAATTTTCTTTGGCTTGTTTATTAATTCCCTTATGAATCTTTTTTTTTTTTCAGCAATGAGGGCAAAGTGTTTTGTGTTAGTAGTGAGGGATGTGGGTGTAGTTACCCCAAAGACAAAGGCCATGACCTCATCTTAAAGAATAACTACTGCCTCTCAGGTGACGCTAAAGCAATCTGTGCCCCTTCCCATTCCTCCTCCACCCTTCTTTGGCCTAGGAATAATATTCAGCCACATGGCCCCATGATTAGCCATAGGAGTTAACATTTATTTTAGCTAGTGATCTTTTGACAGCCCAGAGTAGAAGGCCAAGACTCTTGCAAAAACCACTTCAGTTTGGGACAGCTTTTTCCACATCTCACTTTATGTGTGTCTGACTCTGGAGGCCCAGAACCCCTGTTCAGCTCTACGCCTCTGCTTCTCCACTTGACACTCAAGTTATAGCTGGGAATGATGTTTGTGGTCTCAGTTTTAATAATGACTATTATTTATGGATTACTTGATATATGTAGACACAGTTCAAAGTGTTCTTCCTGCTTCCTGTCATGTAATCCTCTCAATAATGTGAGGTAGGTATGATTATCATTCCCAGTTTTTCAGATGAAGAAACAGGCTTCAAGTGATGAATAACTTATCCCAGGTCATTCAGCTAGTAAATGTGAGAAGTGGGATCTCTGCTTGACTACAAAGCCCCTGCTCTAAACCAACACACTTTTGTTTCCCCAAGGCTTCACCTTGACACTCAACTCTTTGAGAATTCAAGCATCCTCTGCAGACTTGCCCCTCTGTAAATTTGTAATAACAATTTAATGGCAACAATGATGGTGATAGCAAATGTGTGCCAGGCTCTCTTCTCACTCTTCATATAGGTAGAATACCAATAATCCCAATGAAGTGGATCCTATTATGATTCCCATGTTACACATGAGAAACTGAGGCACAGAGGAGTCTCAGAGCAGCAGAGACAAGCCTGGAGCTGGAGCTGTCTGTGAGCTTTGTTATTGCAGTGGAGATACAGAAAGGCATCGTGGAACCTTTGATGCTACTGTGCAGTTCAGCAGGGATTCAATTATTGAACTGGGTTTGTAGTTCAATCCCAGGCAGGATGTGGGATTTCCTCCTTCCTGACATCCTTCCAAGGCTGCTTCTCTGTAATATCTCATCTACCACTTCTGTTCTGTAAAGCTCCCTCCTCACATAAAGTTTTTTCTGATGTTCTTAATGCTGGGATCTCATTTCTGTGGTCTTCTCAATTCTGTGTTCTAACTGGGACTCTGAGTCCCACCTTTCTCCTAAGATGTCCTGCCAGCTCTGAGGCCTAACTTGGGAGTCTTCAGCCCTAACCCAAACAAACTCCTTGTGGGCTATTGTCCAAATCTCTCCACAGAGTATACATCAGCTCTCTAATCCTACGAGGGGGCAGAGAGGGGACAAAGAGACTGAGAGGAGGTCTCAGCTGGAGATGGAACAACTAAGACAGACTGGTGAGTTCCTTGGAGTGCAAGTGGTCTTCTATAATTTCCTATTAATTTGGCTACCTTGATTGGAGCAAATTTGTGACTTTGTTGTCAGAAATTATTTGTTGAGTTTGGCATGTTAAATTTCAGGATAATCCTGATATAACACCAGGATGATCTCAAATAGGAACTAAATAGGACTACATAATACTTTCATTGTGTCTTGCTTTGGAATGGCTACATAGCTAATAGTAATCATGATAATATTGCAAAAAATATTTGTAGAGAATTTTTAAGTGGGAGACTATTTTACTAGCCTTAAATGTATTTTTAAAATTTTTTAATTAACACATATTGTATTACTGGTTTCAGAGGTACAGGTCTATGATTCATCAGTCCTATATAATTCCCAGTGCTCATTATATCACATACTCTCTTTCATGTCCATCACCCAGCCTTAAATATGTTCACTCTTTAATTCTTGGGAAGGAAGTGCTATTATTTTCTCCATTTACAGACAAGGAAATTGAGAGATTAGGGTAAGTGCCCATGTTACCCAGCTGTAAGATGCAGAACCAGGATTCAATCCCTGCCAGCTAGCTGCACAAACTATATCCTTATCTTGTATGCTCTTTTTTAATCAAGGGCTTCCAGAGACAGAGGACATTGCCATGATATGGATATGTGTTTCAAGTCATAACTGCTAACACCCATTTCTTTGGGTCCTGCTGGTGCCAGGGGCTTTTATACACATCATTCCATTTAGTCCTAGTCCTTACAACCATGCTTTGAGGAAAGTACTGTTACCCACCCCACTTTAAAGATGTAGAAATTGAAGTTTAGAACAGTTAAGATAGTTTTCAAGGTCAAATAGCTGATGAGTAGGAGGGTTAGCACTTGAATCCAAGCCCTGCTTGACTTCAAATCTAGTTTTTTAAGGATACATTTTTCTGTGTTCTTTCACACTATAGCGTAGAAAGAAGAGGAGATGGTTATTTTTTTAATTAAAAATGAGTATCTTACTAAGAATCTACATTAATGACTTCCCCCACTATTTTGTGGATTTTAATGTAACTTCATACCAATGTTAATGAATAACTATAGCATCGATCTTGAGGGCCTACATAGCTTTTCATTCCTTCTGAATGACTTTATTACTTGAAAATCTAGAAATCTTATAGTTATTCAGTTTTTTCATTCATGGGAAATTTTTCTTTGTCATCCTTACCTTCCAACCTACTTTTTTGTCCTTGAACCACTTTTCCTTCTGTCTCCTAGTATTTAAACTATTCTAGGTTCAGTCATTTTATCCAGCCCAATCTATCTCCTAAGCCCCAGAAATCATTTCTACATGTCCCTTGCACACCACTGATGTCTCACACCATAGATCCACCATATCTGAAATCTGACCAATAGAACCTTCTCCTGACTTCCTAATTTCTGATTAGGCCACATTCATCCCTTGTCATTCAACTAAAATTCCAGGATCATCTTTGTTATTTTTTTCTCCTACAAAACTCAATCTATTCATTCTTTTATTAGACAATTTATTCACTAAGTTTTAGAGGGATAGAGCACCATTATATCCATCCATTTGTTCAAGTAACACATATCTGCTACTGGAACTGAATACAAGGCCAGATTATACAAAATCCAAGCAATTAGAGGGCTTCTCCTATACTGTGTAATAGAAGGTAGAAAATGAGAAGTACACAAAGTCAGGTATGTGTGGATTTTCAGAAGGAAGAGATTTCTCTAAGCTGAAGAGCAGTTGGAGACCATACATTATATCATGCCCCCTTTTTCCGATGCCCACATTTGCCACTAAACCCCATACATATAAAATAAATTTCAGTATTGCATTCTAAAATCAAGGCTTATAAATCCTTGCACTATGTAGCCCAAGTCTATCCCAGCTTTATATTCTACTATATGTTCAATAAGAAGCTTTAAAAAATTTAACCAGAGATGTTTAATTGGACAGCGAATCATCTAATTTAAGACTTTCAAACATTTGCTCTGGATATTGTGCAGAGAATGGATTGTAGGTATGAGTAGAAGCTGGAAGGCTAGTTAGGGGCCTACCAAGGTATTCCAGATAAAAGAATGACATTTTTCTCCATGATCTAGATTAGGGATTGGCAAAACATGACCATGGATCAAATTTGGCCCATTTCCTAATCTTATAAATAAAGTTTTATTGCAATAACAACCATGTACATTTGTTTACATTTAGTCTATGGCTGCCTTCATGCTACAACAACAGTGTTGAGTAGTTGCAACAGAGACCATCTGGTATGCAAAGCCTATGATATTTCCTGTTTTACCTTTTACAATTTGCTGACCCATGCTCTAGACAAACCATCTCCTTCCAAGTCTTAGAACACGCAAAGTGTTTTCCCACCTCAGAGAATAGCACATGCTGTTGTGTCTGCCTAGAATATTCTTCCCTCATTTTTGGCACTGCATTTATTGCCTTTAGGTCTCAGATTAAATGACAGAGAAGTATGTGGAGCTGAAAGAAGCACTTTTGTTCTACCCCTTTTCCTTGTTTGAATGCTTCCTGTTATTTTTGTAATTGGCTTCATCTTTAAGTTATATATGTATTTGCATATTGTTTGTCTCTCTCATCCTTACACGGTTAGTACCATATAGGTGGAGACCACATGTTTTATTTACCATTGCATGCCTAACAGCTAACATTGTTTTTGTAAAGATAGGGTCCAAATCAAAGTTCTGTTCTGAGAATGGACCATTAATGAAATGGCATGATGAAAATGTTATATTTTATATATCTAAAAATAAATATCAAAACTTTAAAAATATTCCCACCAATAAAATGGCCTAAGTGAATGATTAACCACTCCCTACAAACCAATAGGAAACTGATTCTGACCGAAAGAAAAATAAGCATAATATGTAGACAAGTAAGTGCCCCCAAAAGAGGATGTCCAAATGGCCAACAAACATATGAAAAATTATTTCAACTTCATTACTCATTATGAAAATGCAAATGAAAACCACAATACAAACTGCAAATTAGTAGTATACACATTCACCAGAATGGCTAGAATTACAGAGGTAGAAAACATCAAATATCAGCAAGCACATGGAGAAAACAAAACTGTCTTGTACTGCTTATGGGACTGTCGATTGGTACACCTGCTTCAGAAAACTGTTCAGTAGTATCTAGTAAAGCTAAACTTACACATTCCCTAATACAATAAAAAAAAAAAAAAAACACACAAAAAAACACATGTATGGGCTTGCCTAAAGACCTATATAGCATATTAACAGTAGCATTTTTTGGAGTAACTCCAAACTGGAAACCGCTCAAATCCCTATGAATAGAATGAATATGTTGTGAAAGATAACTACACACATGCACACACATGCAATGGAATACTGTGCAGCAATAAAAAATGTACCATCTGTTACACTACACAACAAAATGGATAAATTTTGTAAATACAATGTTCAAAGAACTAGGAATAAAATGAGTTCATTTAGATGGATTAAAGAAACAAATGAAGCATATTTGTGCTGTCAGAAGTCAGGCTGAGATTATCTTTGGCAGGGGTTTGTAATTGAAAAGGGGCCACAAGGTGTTTTTCTAAGAACTACTGATGTTTTCTCTTAACCTGGATGTTGGTTATACGAATGTGTTCAGTTGTGAATATTAATCAAAAGTATATTTAGGATATATGCATTTTTCTGTATATGACAGAAAATTAAACAGAAAATTTAAATTGTTGATCACTTTTTAGAGTCATGAGTGTGTTTGGGGCATAAGAAAGATAAAATATGCTTCCTGGAATATATACCATTGAAAAAAGGTATCTTTAAAAAATCTGTTAGCCTGTGGTTTATCATAAAGGAAGATAGACCTTCATTGATCTGCAAAATCATATTAGAAATGGACAAGCACATTTTGCATCAGGGGCCATTAGTGGTTTGCAGAATACATTAAGAGCAATATCCTTGAGCATGGAGTCAAATAAAAATATCAATGATACCATATTATAAGTTTTTAAAAATATTTGCAAGCAGTTCCACTTCCACATAAGAGCCTCACTACAAGTTACGTGGATAGGACAGTTTATTCCCACATTACAGGTCAGGAAGCTGATACCCATGGAACAGGAAGTCATTAGAAATGATGGCAGAAATGGGTTCCTAACTCTCGTTCAGATGGAGTTTTAATATCTTAATATTCTAGGACTTCCTAAGTAATTTCAACCTGAAGAACCCCCCATACCTTTTAGAGATGAAAATGTTCTGAAAACCCTGAATAGGATAACATATGAATTTTTTATATAAATTCAAATAAACATTATGACCAAACCCTCTGTGAAATTCTATGATATTTTAAAGTGTATTTATATTAATCATAGTTATACCTATATGTTTAAAAAATGGTCATGCAAACAAGTCATGACATATTTTAATTTTTTAAGCTTTTATTTGAGAGAGAGAGAGAGAGAGAATGAGCATGACAGGGTGGGAGAGGTGGAGGGAGAAGGAGATTCCCCACTGAGTAGGGAGCCTGACACAGGGCTCAATCCCAAGACCTGAGATCATGACCTGAACTGAGGGCAGCCACTTAACTGACTGAGGCACCTAGGAGCCCGATGATATATTTTTAATTCAAAAGATAATGTTGAATGCATATATGGATTCAAGAATATCCACATAATCGACTTACAAGAGAAGCGGGCAAGTTGGCGGAGGTGTAGGAGGCACAGAGAGAACTGGATCCCAGAAGTTCAGCTAGAAAGGCACCAAACCATTCTAAAAGCCGGCAAACACAACAGGAGAGAGAAGAGAATAAGAACAGCAATTCTAGGAAGAGAAAATCAACCACATTCCAAAAGGTAGGACGTGTGGAAAAAGTGACTCCAAAGCAATGGGAAGAGAGACCCTGGGGGGGAGGGGATGGCTCCCAGCAGCTGCAAGCCGCGGAGCACAGAGCCGCGGAGCACAAAATCCGGAACTTTTAGTCTGCTCGGCTGAGGGACATCGCTCTGGAGGCTAACTGGGGGTTCGGCCTTCATGGGAACAGTGTGGTTTCAGGAACCGTGGGGTCACTGAGGGACCAGGGGAGCCCAAGTGGGGCAGAGCTCCCACGTATTGGGGCAGAGAAGCCAGTGGCAGAGAAGGAGCTGCACAATGCCATGCCCGCTTAGGCTTACCTTGGACTATATGAACTGAGACATATAGTTCATATAGGGCTGCTGCACTTCAAGCAAGGACC
>CM053603.1:21122777-21144059 GCA_028646535.1 Procyon lotor | reverse complement strand
AGAGCGAACCTGAGCAAATTGCTTGGCCCATCTCCTGGCAAGGGGGGTGCAATTCCGCCTCAGGCTAAGACATTTGAGAATCACAGCAATGGGCTCCTCCCCCAGAAGATCAGTGAGAATATCCAGCCAAGAAGAAGTTCATCAATCAGTGAAAACTGCGGAACTCCAGAGTATTTCTCTCTCTCATTCATCTATTCTTATCTCGATAAAATGACAACGTGGAAAAACTCACCACAAAAAAAGAACAAGAGGCAGTACCAACGGCTAGAGACCTAGTCAATACAGACATTAGTAATACGTCAGAAATAGAGTTCAAAATAACAGTTATCAAGGTGCTAGCTGGGCTCAAAAAAAGCATGGAAAATATTAGTAAATCCCTTTCTAAAGAAATAAAATCCCTTTCTGGAGAAATAAAAGATCTAACCAATTAGATCTAGATCTAAAATCTAACCAATTTGAAATTTAAAAAGCTATTAATGAGGTACAATAAAAAATGGAAGCTCTTACTGCTAGGATAAATGAAGCAGAAGAAAGAATTAGTGATATAGAAGACCAAATGACGGAGAATAAAGAAGCTGAGAAAAAGAGAGACAAACAACTACTGGACCATGAGGGGAGAATTCGAGAGATAAGAGATACCATAAGATGCAACAATATTAGAATAATTGGGATCCCAGAAGAAGAAGAAAGAGATAGGGGCAGAAGGTATATTGGAGAATATTATTGTAGAGAATTTCCCTAATCTGGCAAAGGGAACAAGCATCAAAATCCAGGAGGCACAGTGAACCCCCCCTCAAAATCAATAAAAATAGGTCTACACCCTGGCATCTATTAGTAAAACTTACAAGTCTTAGTGACAGAGAAAATCCTGAAAGCAGCTTGGGACAAGAAATCTGTAACATACAAAGGCAGAAATGTTGGATTGGTGGCAGACATATCCATAGAGACCTGGCAGGCCAGAAAGGACTGGCATGATATATTCAGAGCACTAAATGAGAAAAATATGCAGCCAAGAATACTATATCCAGCTAGGCTGTCATTATAAATAGAAGGAGAGATAAAAAGCTTCCAGGACAAACAAAAACTGAAACAATTTGCCATGTTAATGGGCATCAAAAGAAAGCTGGGGTGACAATTCTTTTATCAAATTAGATTTTAAAACAAAGCCTATAATAAGAGATGCGGAAGGACACTGTATCATACTTAAAGGGTTTATCCTACAAGAAGATCTAACAATTTTAAATATCCATCCCCCTAACATGAGAGGAGACACTTATATAAGCCAATTAATAACAAAATCAAAGAAACACATTGACAATGACACAATAACAGTAGGGGATTTTAATACCCCTCTCACTGAAATGGACAGATCATGTAACCTAAAGATCAGGAAATAAAGGCTTCAAATGACACACTAGACAAGATGGACTTCACAGATATATTCAGAATATTCCATCCCAAAGCAACAGAATACACTTTCTTCTCTAGTGCACTGGAGCATTCTCCAGAATAGATCACATCCTGGGTCACAAATCAGGTCTCAATCAGTACCAAAAGACTGGGATCATTCCCTGCATATTTTCAGACCACAATGCATTGAAACTAGAACTCAACCACAAAAGGAAAGTTGGAAAGAACTCAAATACATGGAAGCTAAAGAGCATCCTACTAAAGAATGAATGGGTCAACCAGGAAATTAAAGAATTAAATTCATGGAAACAAATGAAAATGAAAACATAACTGTTCAAAATCTTTGGGATGCAGCAAAGATGGTCCCCAGCGGGAAGGAGACAGCAATACAAAGCTTTCTCAAGAAACAAGAGAGGTCTCAAATACACAATCTAACCCTAGGCCTAAAGGAGCTGAAGAAAAAACAGCAAATAAAGCCCAAACCCAGCAGAAGAGAAATAATAAAGAACAGAGCAGAAATCAATGAAAAATAAACCAAAGGAACAGTAGAACAGATCAATGAAACTAGGAGCTGGTTCTTCAAAAGAATTAATAAAACTGATAAACCCCTGGCCAGACTTATCAAAAAGAAGAGAGAAAGGACCCAAATTAATAAAATCATTAATGAAAGTGGTGAGATCACAACCAACACCAAAGAAATACAAACAATTTTAAGAACATATTATAAGCAACTATATGCCAATAAATTAGACAATCTAGAAAAAAAGGATGCATTCCTAGGAGACTCTAAACTACCAAAACTGAACCAGGAAGAAATAGAAAACCTGAGCAGACCCATAACCAGCAAGGAATTTGAAGCAGTAATCAAAATCTCCCAACAAACAAGAGTCCAGGGCCAGATGGCTTCCCAGGGGAATTCTATCAAACCTTTAGAGAAGAATTAATACATATTCTCCTGAAATTGTTTCAAAAAATAGAAATGGAAGAAAAACATCCCAACTCATTGTATCCAGCATTACCTTGAACCTAAAGCCAGGCAAATACCCCATCAAAAAGGAGAATTACAGACCAGTATCCCTGATGAACATGGATGCAAAAATTCTCACCAAAATAATAGCTAACAGGATCCAACAGTATATTAAAAGGATTATTCACCACAACCAAGTGGGATTTATACCAGGGCTGCAAGGTTGGTTCAGTATCTGCAAACCAATCAGTGTGATACAGTACATTAATAAAAGAAAGAACAAGAACCATATGACACTCTCAATAGATGCTGAAAAAGAATTTGACAAAGTAGAGCATCTTTTCTTGATCAAAACTCTTTATAGTGTAGGGATAGAGGGTACATACCTCAATATCATCAAAACCGTCTATGAAAAACCCACAGCAAGTATAATTCTCATTGGGGGAAAACTAAGAGCTTCCCCTCTAAGGTCAGGAACACGGCAGAGCTGTCCACTATCACCACTGCTATTCAACATAGTACTAGAAGCCCTAGCCTCAGCAATCAAACAACAAAAAGAAACAAAAGGCATCCAAATTGGGAAAGAAGAATTCAAACTCTCATTCTTTGCAGATTATATGATATTTTATGTGGAAAACCCAAAAGACTCCACCCCAAAACTTCTAGAACTCATACAGGAATTCAGTAAAGTGTCAGGATATAAAATCAATGCACAGAAATAAGTTGCATTTCTATACACCAACAACAAGACAGAAGAAAGAGAAATTAAGGAGCCAATTCCATTTACAATTGCACCCACAACCAGAAGATACCTAGGAATAAACCTAACTGTAGAGGTAAAGAATCTAATCAGAGAACTATAGAATACTCATGAAAGAAACTGAGGAAGACACAAAAAATGGAAAAAGTTGCATGCTCATGTATGGAAGAATAAATATTGTGAAAATGTCTATTCTACCTAAAGCAATCTACACATTTAATGCAATCCCTATCAAAATATCATCAATTTTTTTCAAGGAAATGGAACAATAATCCTAAAATTTGTATGGAACCAGAAAAGACCCTGAATAGTCAGAGATATGTTGAAAGAGAAAACCAAATCTAGTGGCATCACAATTCCAGACTTCAAGCTCTATTACAAAGCTGTAATCATCAAGACAGTATGGCTGTATGGTACTGGCACAAAAATAGACTGGCACAAAAATAGATCAATGGAACAGAACAGAGAGCCCAGAAATGGATCCCCAACTCTATGGTCAATTAATCTTTGACAAAGCAAGAAAGAATGCCCAATGGAAAAAAGACAGTCTCTTCAACAAATGGTGTTGGGAAAACTGGACAGCCACATGCAGAAGAATGAAACTGGACCATTTCCTTACAACACAAACAAAAACTGACTCAAAATGGATGAAAGATGCAATTGTGAGACAGGAATACATCAAAATCCTTGAGGAGAACACAGGCAGCAATGTCTTCGACCTTAGCCATAGCAACTTCTTCCTAGAAACATCACCAAAGGCAAGGGAAGCAAGGGCAAAAATGAACTATTGGGACTTCATCAAGATCAAAAGTTTTGCACAGCAAAGGAAATAGTCAACAAAACCAAAAGACAACCGACAGAATGGGAGAAGATATTTGCAAATGACATATCCGATAAAGGGCTAGTATCCAAAATCTATAAAGAACTTAAACTTAACACCCAAAGAACAGACAATCTCATCAAGAAATGGGCAGAAGACATGAACAAACATTTCTGCAAAGAAGACATCCAAATGGTCAACAAACACATGAAAAAGTGCTCCACGTCACTCAGCATCAGAGAAATACAAATTAAAACCACAGTGAGATACCACCTCACACCAGTCAGAATGGCTAAAATTAGCAAGTCGGGAAATGACAGGTGTTGGCGAGGATGTGGAGAAAAGGGAATCCTCCTACCCTGCTGGTGAGAATGCAAGCTGGGGCAGCCACTCTTGAAAACAGTACAGAGGTTCCTCAAAGAGTTGAAAATAGAGCTACCCTATAACCCAGCAACTGCACTACTGGGAATTTACCCCAAAGATACAAATGTTGTGTTCCAAAGAGGCACCTGCACCCCAATGTTTACAGCAATGTCCACAATAGCCAAACTATGGAAAGAGCCTAGATGTCTATCAATAGGTGAATGGATAAAGAAGGTGTCGTGTGTGTGTGTGTGTGTGTGTGTACATACTGGAATATTAGACAGCCATCAAAGAATTATATCTTACCATTTGCAATGATGTGGATGGAACTACAGGGTATTATGCTAAGTGAAATAAGTCAGTCAGAGAAAGACTCCTATCAGATAATCTCACTGATATGAGGAATTTGAGAAACAAGACAGAGGATCATAGGAGAAGGGAGGGAAAATGTAATGAGATGAAACCAGAGAGGGAGACAAATCATAAAAGACTCAATCTCAGGAAATAAATTGAGGGTTGCTGAAGTGGAAGCGGGTAGGAGGGATGGGTGGTTGGGGAAATGGACACTGGGGAAGGTATGTGCTATGATGAGTGGTGTGAACTGTGTAAGACTGAGGAATCACAGACATGTACCCCTGAAACAAATAATACATTATATGTTAATTTTGAAATATAATAAAAAATTAAAAATAAAAAACTATATAGTAAATACCATTAAAAATAAATACTTTTATTTAAAAGAAGATATAAATATGTTACAATAGAAAGAAGAAAATGTAAAATTCAGAAAAGGCATATGCAGTGAAAGGAAGGTAGGATAAAAAATAGACACACAGAAAGATGTCATACGTTGAGATCGGCACAGGAACAAGACAATGCTAGAAACCCAGTGAAAATGAAGGAGACTGGGCTTTTCTACCAAGTGTATGCCCCTTTTGTACCTTTTTCTGACTATGTAAGCAACCATCGACACATGAGAGATGAAGATGTGGCATATACCACATATGGGTCTGACTCCATATTCATGGGTATGGTGGTTGCATTGTTTGCTTTAATTCTTCAGTCTTCCCTTCATCCACACCTTTGTTATAGCTTCATCGTGGGCAGAGTGTACTTCTCCAACCCTAACTTGGGGACGGGTCTTACTTTATTTAGCCAATGGCTTGTGTGCCCAAGTGCCAGTAGGCCAGCTCTGAGCCTAGGCTTTTAGAGGCCTTATATATTTCTGTTTATTCCCTTGTGGCTATGACATTACATTGAGGAAAAATGTCCTGGGTAGCCTGCTGGTTCAGGGAGGCTGCATAAAGACCGAGGAGGATGAGAGACTTGTGTTGAAGACCTGAACCCTCAGACCTACAGTGTCAAGCAGAGCCCAGCCTAAGTCAGCCAACTCCAGCAGCCTGCAGGAATGGGAGCTAGCCAGCCAAAATCAGCAGAGCTTTTCCAGCCAAGCCCAACATAGACCGTCAAATCTCACACAACCAGCAGACTGCATGAATAATGATCAAGGATTGTTATGGTAAGCCATCAAGTTTTCAGGTAGCTTGTTATATAATAATAATTTAATAATGAATATATTCAGTCATCAAAGAGGATGGAATTGCCCTAAGTCCTCAAGATCCTCCCTTCACAGAAGAAGTATGTATGAAGCATCCCCCCAACCCCACACCATGTGCCCAGCACTCAGTCCTGAGAATACAAGGAGGCATAAGGAGATCAGGGCCCTGCTTTTCCAGATTTTTGTCTAGTAAAGAGGAGACAAAAACCAAAGGAAAAAATAATCAAAATAAACCATGGATGCTACTATATCACAAGATGATTTATAAAATGACTGGCTGGCTGCTTTAGATTACTTGGATAGTGAGGATCTCTTTGAAATGATATTTCAGTTTGCATCTAGCTGACATGATGAAGCCAGTTTTAATTTCCAGAAGTGGGATGCTCCAGCCAGAGGGAACAGCTAGTGCAATAGCTCTGAGTGGGAAAGAACTTTATGCCTCCAAGAAACAGGAAGGGAGCCTGTGGGGCTGAAGACATCTTGCTCCTTTTAGATAGTTAGTGCCTCTTTGTAATTGGAAAAATGTGTTTGCCTAAGTTGGCAAGAGGCCCATGTCGACTGTAATTTCACTATTCCAAAGGCCTAATTATCTTTAATAAACTTGGCTTGGACTTCAAATAAAAATGAAACCCCAACCTCACTCTGTTCTCATTTAAAACAGACATCACGGCTGACTCCAATCTTCACTAATAAATGAGCACAAATGAAGTACAGCGACTAACAGTGAGCTAATGGCCAAGAGGGGACGTAGGCCAGGCTTCTATTGCCAGGTTCAATGCTGAGAAAAGGAACATAGTAACAACAGATTTTCAGATTTGTCAGCTCTGTGGTTTTGCTCTTTCAAATTGACTTTTAATTTGGCAGAAGAGTTCAGTGTCTAAATGAACCGGAGTTTTCCTTCTGAGATACAAACAGATCTAAGTGGCACCCAGAAGAAGTGATATTCTAGGTGGGACTGGGGCTTGAAGACTTTCATGAATGTGGCTGCCTTTAAAAGAGAGCATGATTTCTTCTCAGGAACAAGCTTCTCATTTAGATATTGGGAAATATGACACAGTTTACCTGATGGCACTTCACTCATTATTTGGTACCTTATTTGGATTATTTAACCTCTGTGAGTTACAGGTTTATGAAATGATGATGGCAATGACTAACCAGCCACAAGGGTTAAATAAAGGGCTAAGATAATACGGTTCTGAGTCTTGTATAAACTGTGAAGCACCATGTACTTGTGAGGTATCTGAATTACTGAAGACATCATACCCCACTGAGAGACTTGATTGCTCTCTATCCCCATTGGACAGGAAACCTGCAGTATAATATTTTGATGCATAAATGTAACATTTTGAAATAAACATGGCATACGCTGATATTGTCCAAGTGATATCACTATTTTATGACTATTAATTAAAGAAAAGAAAAATCTTCTGTCAGCCCAAGTAGAAATATAGTAAAAGGGTTTCTTTCCTAAATATTCCTGTATGGAAATGCTGATTGCATCCCATTATACATCAGCCATGATGAGCCTAAAATATGCAAAGTACGGCATTTATCTTTGGACTATATTTACATTTTGTTTATATGACAGTCTGACATATGAGCCCAAAATAAATATTTTAGAAATCTCCTCAATGTCTCAAAATTCTTTAATTGATCCTTTTCCCAGCTAGTCATCTTTTTCAGTATTAACTTTCAACACCTGAGTTATAATTAGCAGCACACACACTGTTCTCCTTATGAGGAAAGGCAGTTAATTTCCACAAACCAATGCTCAGTCCTAATAGCCCCATTGTATGGTCTGTCTGCTGCTGGTATTCAGAAGTTGTGATCTAGATCTTATCCTTGCTATTGGTGGCACCAGCAAGACCAAGCCTTTGGCTTCTGGGTTTCCTTCATTGACTTACTCTAAGAAATTAATACCAGTGTTTCCAACCAATTTAAAAGTGTATGACATCAAACCTCATTCTAAATGAAGTTTTCCTTGTGGAAATATGTTCTTCCTATGCTGATGGTTGACATTGCATAGCCAACCATCTGGTTAAACATGTGTCTCAGCACACCTAGGGTAAGAAGGGAGAAGTGGATCCAATATCTAGATTTATCATGCAATGTAAATTGCATGTAAGATGGAAGACTAATGATGTTTCACATCAGGTAAGGAATTTCTCCTTCACCAGATTTGTCATTAAGACTCCTATAGTGAGCTTTCTAGGACTGTATGAAATGTGATCCAATTTATGAAAAGTCAATTGACAGGTTGCTTTCTGAGAATGTATTCAATGCATAAAGAGTTATCCCTTAGAAATTGTGCCTCCTGTTTTGTTTTGTTTTAACAAGGTTTGTCTGTCTGGAGTATGTGAGGGCAGGAGTTGGAGGAGGCTATAGTGTGCACTCAGCAGATATTTGTTAATACATGTTAAATGAATGGAAAAACAAGTGGATGATTGGATGCACAGGAGGGTGGTTCCTGCTGATTCTTCTGCCCAGAGAGAATTCCATATTCTTTTCTTCCTAGTGAAACTCCATCCATTCTCTGAGACCTGAAAGTAATAGTTGCCTATCCCCAAGCAAATACTGTTCCATCCTCCAGACTCTCTCCTCCCCTTGGGGATGGGAGCAGTAATAAGAGTAATAAAGGGGGAGGAAGAGAAGATAGATGTACCAAGAATTCACTACTACAAGATGCTGGGCTGATTCTTTCACACTCATTATTTTACTGAATCCTTACAAGAGCATTTAATCATCATTGCTCTGTAGATGATGATCCTGAGGCTACAAGAGGATATTTAAATTACCCAGAATTACCCAGTTAGTAAGTGGTGGAAGGTGAATTTGAAACTTGGGCCAAACTCAATGTGGAGCTAAAATGTAAAACTACCACCCTTTGCTGCCACATCATACTTTATTAGAATTATTAGACTTTATTGTGTTTCCATCTCTCCAACTACCATCCTGAGGGCAGGGCAGGCAAGTGTCCTCATTGTTCTAAAGTTTGGCTAGTACTAAGTGTACAGTGCATGTTTATTAACTGGGTAAGAGAAGGTGGTATGTTTCCTAGAGTAAGAACAGGCTTATGGTGATCTGAGCTGGGCCTCTGTGGGCAATTCTGGAAGTGGCCAGTGGAAACCAGGTTGGAGTCCAACCTAAATGGACCTGCCAATTCTAATACATGGTGGGCACCAGGCAAGTGTCATTTTAGTGTGAAATCAGGCTGGTTCCAGGGTCAAGAGGCTCTTCTGCCCTGCGCATTTCACAATTTCTTTACAATACTTCCAGGTGCCTGGCATATTTAGTTAGATGTTTACATAGCAGAGTTTACTCCAGCAAAGAGTGAGTGTACCCTTTCTGTGGCAACAGGTGAGCTTATTGAGACTGACACAAATCAGATTTGATCTCAGTGGCTCTTTCATCTCCTGGTGGCACTTTGAAAAGCCTTATTTACTCAAGACGAACCCTGGCTTTCAATAGCAATGGGAGCATGTCCCTCAATTCACTCTCTATGAACACTGGGGATAGCTCAGTCCCACTCACACTCCTGCTTGTCCTTGTCTGTGCCACCTCAAGACAGCCACCACCGTTTATTCATTGCATTTATTGGTCCTATACACTCCCTCAGATATCCCTATCTTTTAATAGTCAAGAAATGCACATGTCCTTGTCAAGTTGCACTGCAAATAAGAATGACTCCTAATAAGGAACCACAACATGTCTCTGCATATGTCTTTGACTTACCAAATGACCTTTTCGTTTAATTACACTTTCCCTATATAGGTATACTGTATTTTATCTTGGAGAAAAACCATTAACTCCACTTAAATCTTTCATATTGAGAAGATAAGAAGTGTGCAGGATGTCACTAAAGTATTTATTTTTAACAAAAGGCATTTAGCATTTACTAAATATCTGTTAGTGGGCTGAGCACAGGACTATGGAGATGAATGGGACATCTCCTGCTCCCAGAGCCTGCTGCTTTATAGGAGGTTAAAACAATAAACAATCACAAACTGACTGAAATGAGGAAAGTGCTGGACTTGCACACCCACTGCTAGGGTTGATTAGGAGGTGGTGAATCATGAAGTCTTCAGGTGGGCATAATTTCTCGGTACAGTAAATGCATATTGAATTCCCATCACCTTCCAGGCACAGAGAATGTGACAACAGATACAACAGTGTCCTTGCCTTTGAGGAGATTACAATCTAGTGGACATAAAGATTAGCAAACAAGTCATTACACCTCAACTCAACAGGAGCTGCAAAAAACTCTGATTCTTTGAGACTTAGGCCACTGAATAATAACATCCTCCCAATCCAGCCACATCACATCACTGTTGTATACTTGTACTGGCCATTCCTTCCCATCCATCAGAGATTTGGATATCTGACTCATGGACCTTCACTTTATCCCAGCCTCTCTACCTTTTATGTAGGCACCCACCTCTCAGTTTCTAACATCCTCATCCCTTTGTTCCACTTCCTCCTGACACCTGCTCACAGGGCATAACCAGGATCCTGTGATGACTCAAAATATCATGGTCACTAACCTAAATTACAGCCCTTGGTCTGACCGTAACACCTCTCCTTCCTGATATTTTCTTTGATATATCCTCTAAGACTCTTTATTGACTATTCCTAGGGACCTCTGGCCCTGTGAGCAGAAGAGGTAAGTATTTTGCCATCCCAACCACTTCGGCATAAATGGCCTTGCTGCCATTCCCTGCCAAGTACTTAGTACACTGGATATGTAGTGGACATCCATCCATTTTAAGTAGAACTTTATTTAGCAGGTAAGTGCCAGGCACAGTGGTAGACCAGACAGGCAAAACCAAAAGAGCTCAGATCTTATAACCGGTGGGTGACCAAGCGTCTGAATCTATTATCCAGAGATCACCTCTACACTCATTCATAAGAAATTATTCTGTTGTTGGGAGTTAAATACACTTGCTTTCTGTCCAATTCTCTTCGGGCTCCAGAAAGAGGAAGAAGATCATGATTTGTCCTATAAAGATTCTGATTTGTTTGATTCCTTTCTATTAAAAACTACTGGGGTGAATTGGCTGAGAAATATATTTGAAAGCACCATCTAGGTATTTAGGTAGGTCTGTCTTTGCTTGTTTACATGAATTTTCTACACTTCATATTTTGTACAGAACTCCCTAAATCCCCAATGGATTTGAAGGGCTTGCCCCAACTCTGGGGATGGGGGTCCAGGGAAGTCAGGCAAACCAGGAAAACCCAGCATAAGCACATGGTCTTTATAGTGACTGGGTAATATTAAGACACCGAATAATTATTTCAAAGTAAGAGGAAAAGTAGTTTATTTTTATGTCATTCTTTAGATGAGGATCAGTGGAAGAAATGGGTCTGGGTATATGTATGAGCCTCCCGTCAGGATATTAGAACAGTCAGAGTAGCCTGTTAAAGATTTTGATCAATCCAAGTACATGCCTATTCAAACTCTACAACTTTCTCCTATCTCCAGGATTAAGTCCCAGTCTTGAGCAGGACCTACTTGGCTCTGCGTGATCTAGCCCTTGCCTGGCTCCTCCTTACTCACTAGACATTAGCTGCAATGGTAGCCTCCTGGTCTTTCTCACAGGTTCAAGTTCATTTTTGTCTTCATACACTCTGAATTTGCTTTTCTGCTGCTTAGAACTCCTTTCCCCCAGATCCCCCTTTTTCTGGTTCCTTCCAGGAATGGGTCTCATCACCCATTGTAGTTGCTCCTAGCCTCTGATTCCCCATTGTGTCATCCAGTTTCTTCAAATGCCTGGCATGTACCACAGTTGAAATTATCTTTTGACTTACTTATTTCAGTTAATTTATTATACTCATTCTATACCATCTTAGATTATAAGCCCTTTGGGACCAGAGATCTGGCTTATCTTGGTCATTATTGACTAGTCAGAGCCTTAGAATGATCTCTGGGACATAGATGAAACTCAGTACATATTTTTGGAATAAGTGAGTTTGGAAGAGATGAGTAAATTTTCCATCAAAATGCCTTCCCATGCCATAGCATTTAATCTATACATAAATGTGGTTTATGGAATAATTAATCAAAAACTTTGCTTATCAAACACCACCAATGGCAGGCCAATATGGAATGCTCACAACACTAATGAACATTAGTCTTCCTCAGCAACATCTAGACACTTTTTTGGCTCAAGTGTTTCTGAGGTACAATTAGTTGGAGAGAATACCACCAGCTACCCTGTGGTTTCCAATCACAAATAAGCACAGTACTCATGGGGTTCCCAAGAGGGCAGAAGCTAGAGGGGCCCCTCCTCTTTGGGCTACACACAGATTATTAGGTGACTATTTTCTACCAAGAGCAGCCTAATTGGCCCAGAGATGGTGGTGAAGGAACAATGGAGAATGATTCCACTGATAACAGGCTAAAGAACTGTTGATGTTGGCAGAAAGAAAACAGTGCTTTTACCATAGTGGTCCAGAGTTTGAAATATCTAGTCTTTAGCCAAATGTTCAGGCAGATCATGATTTTCAATGGGCTTAGCTGTGTAACTCCAGAGGGAAGAATACCATATGAAGACACATGTATGCATTTCAAAGATGTGCTCAAGGCACAACACACATGCACCTTGGATAAGCTAAGTTTTTATTTGCATATTACATGTGGCTACAGACACAAAAGCTTGCCTTTCAAATGCACTCTGTGCATTTTACATTTTTTTCTACCAGCTAATGTAAACATACCTTAAGGAATCATAAATTCTTGGATTAACATCAGCCAAGATATCTTGAGCACATATAAATTTAAATGGCTGTGTTGATTACATTTCCACTTAGTCAGAAACCTGACACATTAAAGGAGAAAAGGATTTAGGGGAAAAAAAAAATGTTTGTCCCTAGGATTTGTTACAGTGTCTGAAAAATAGTATCTGAATTTTTTTTTAAATTACTACCATAGGACTTACTACATGCCAGGCAATTTATATGCATGATCTTGTTTTATCTTTACAGTGAACCCAGGAAGTGTTTTACCAGCAAGGATACAGTCAGGGCACAGATTCTGCCCAACATCACACAGGTGGTGATGTTGACATAGATTCCAGGCCAGGCAGTCTGAACAAAGAGCCCATACTCTTAGCAACTCCACCCCACTGCCTCCTCAAATTCCAGATCATCTTTTGTAACCTGCAGGTTCACAAACACCTATATATTCTGTGTCTCAGAGTATCATTAGTGACTGCTTCCTAAAGCCAACTCAACACCATTGTTAATATTATTCTTTGCAAAAATCAGTGGATGCAAGCTTAGCCCCATGATAATGTAATTCTCGTCCTTAGACAGGAAGGGGGCAGGCCAGCCCAAGGGAAATGTGCATTTCTCCATTAATTTACTCATCCAATGCCTAATGTGTACAATATACTAAATGCCAAAAATGTCACGGTGAAGAAGTTTACATTCTAATATCTAATACATGCCAATCCAATGATAAATTAATACATTAAAATTGTGATAAAGGGACAAAGGAAGAGCTATGGCACAAGGGGGCTTCTGATCCTGTCCAGAGGATTCACAGGCACCTCCCTGACAGCTGAGACCTGAAAGCAAAAAAAAGGTAGTCTTGAGAGTCAGGGTACAAGCACAGGCAGAGACCACAGCCCAGGAAAAGTCCTTGGGCAGGAGAAGCTGAGCCAGTTCCAAGACTGAAGGAAGGTGGGAGGGGCCAGAGTGCTGGGGGGAAAAGTCAAGAGAGAATAGGGCAGGGCTAAGAGGAAGGTAGACACCCAGTGCAACTCACTGGTCTCTGCTGCAGGCCATTCTTAGAAGCACTTTCCCTGGATTAGCTTCTCTGAGGCTTCCAAGCACTCTATAATAGTATGAACCCTTTGTACAGATGAGAAAAATGTTACCCAGAATTAGTCAATTTTGCCCATGGTCATATAGCCAGCAAATGGGGGATTTAAACCTAGTCACTCTGGCTCAGAGCCTTCACTATTAACTACTTGGTTAGATTGCCCTGACACCAGGAAATCAAGGCACAGAGAAGTTAAATAACTTTCCCAAAAATCACACTATGAAGGAATGATGGAACCATTCAAACCTAGAGACTGGGCTACTTCCCACAGCCCTAGAATTACCCCATAGCTAATTCTAGATGCCAACTACAGGGACCAGGGGCTCTTCAGAGGGGTGGAGGGGCACATACCAACTTTGCTAAGTGAGCAATGCCTTCCCCAGGGCTGGGAAGACATGCTGTTGACATAATGGCAGAAGAAAGAATGACTTCCAAGGTCTTTACATGCTCCACCCACCCTCTGAGCCCAACAGAAATGCCAGATGAGGACCTGACCTGAGCAGAGTGCCCAGTTCTTTCCCTGGACCTCAGCATGTTTCTCTTTGTTCAGGGAGCAGTTCTTAATATTCCTGTTTTTCTGGTAGGAAGAGCAGCATCTCAAGTCTTCAATTGGAAACCCATGGAACAGAAAGATTTTTCCAGAGACAATAAATACAATACGGCTCAATGTGAATTTTTTCCCCCAAAATGTACATGTTTTTACCAGGTCTTTTTTTCTCTGTGTGGCTTGCCAACACTTTGCTTGTGGAACAAGAGAACTGGGTCCCTCCTTATAGCCTGATATTTGAGATAGCAGAGATTTCTGCCAACCCCTTTGCCAGAGATATTCTATTAGTCTTGGTTGTTTATGGGCTAAGAGAGAGCTCCCTTCATGGGCATCTGGCAAGGTTGAGGAATAAAAAAATAAAAAAAATTATAGCATGCTACTCTGCTGTTGCCTGGCACTCAAAGCCTGTCATGCAGTCTGGCATTAGGTCTAGGCAATAAGACTGGCATCCCATCAGCCAAGGGACCAGGAAAAAATACTTCTTTCCCTTTACCATTTCATCCTTCTCTCTTTTTTTGGATGGAGGTTCTGGGCAGGGGAGTGTGTACCAGTAGACCACCAAACGGGTTCCCCAGGGCAACACTTAAATTTCTTCTTTTGTTTCTACAGATACCAAATAAACCTGTCTACTGCAAGTGGCCTCTGGCCTTTTCTGGTAGGAAGCTTCCTCTGACTGCAGACATCTCAAAGCACCATCCCAAGATCCCATGCTAAGCCGAACCTCCTGTTTAGCACTTAGTAGAGAAATTCTTGATTTTGCCTCTAGGACTTTGGAGTGCCTACTTGCCCTTGGACTAAAGCTATGAAGCTCCATGGTGAGAAGAGCCTGTTGTTTCCTTTGTACTACCAAACCCCTGCCTGTCTAAAAAGGTGTGGAGTCTTTCTCCCGCTGCATGTGAGAGCAGAAGCTCCTGCCCCTTCCTCTAATGAGGGCTCTTGTCAGGGACCCTAAAGACTTGGCTTCACACTTCACCTGCCTGCTGAACACATCATACCCGAAAGTGTTTATATTTTACTGTGGCAGTAGGACTGCTCACCTTAGAGCTGATCAAGTTGATTTTTTTTTAATTCCTTATCTCTTTTTTCCTCCTCTTCTTCCTCTCAAGTTTGACCATTTCTTCACTAGGTACAAAAGAATGAAGAATGGGGAGGAGAGGGAGATAGGCAGGGACAGTGCTTCTTGTCCTTCCCTCTCCCTTCCAGCCTTGGGATCCCCTACCATTCTCACTCAGAAAGTTCCTAAAGACTGGGCCCATTGCCTCTTACCAGATTGAAGAGGGGAGAATTCCTCCTTTATATCTGATTCACAGATTATAGAAGTCATAGAAGATGCTCCCTTGGAATTCTGAAACATGTATTCAATTAAACATCAAGCTCTGTCCAAATATAGTCCATCTTCTGGGTCAGGATCCCCCTGATGTCTGGTTATTTGGATTTCAGCCATGTTAGAAATCTATCCAATTAGGTCATCTCCCTCCCTCCCTTCACTGCTGAGCCAAGGATGTTTGGCAGAACTCAGAAGACATTTTATAGCTCTGTAGAGCTGCTTGATGCTGGACCTAACCAGAGGTTTAGGTTGCTACTTAGTGTAACAAAATAACTCAACTGTCTCTCACTCCCCGGAAGCTAGCTGAGTACAGAAATATAGCTCTATCAAGCCATACACTTATTGCACAGAGAAACTTCCTATCCAAAGGGACAGACATTACATTGGAGGTTGAAGGTAAACAACTATAAGCCTGATTTTAGCCCTTGAACTGCAGATTCACTCTCATAATGTTAAGTCACCCTCATATATGTGCATGTGTTGGTAACTCTTAATTAAAGACAAAGCTAAGTAAAATGAAAACACAACCTACAGATGGTAGAAATATTTCCAAGTCATATGTCTGGTATGGGTTTAACATCCAGAATATGTTAAGAACTCCTACCACTCAACAAATAGACAACCCAACTAAAGCATGGGCAAAAAAGACTTGAAGAGACATTTCTTCAAATGGTCAGTAAACATGAGAAGATGCTCAACATCATAGGTCATTAGGGAAGATAAATCAAAACCACAGTGAGATACTACTTCACAGCTGCTAGGATGGCTAAAATAAAAAGGACAGGCAATATGAAGTGTTGACGAGAATGTGAAGAAATTGGAACTTCCTCTTCCCTGCCCCTGGCTGCACGACTGCTGGATTATTGGTGGGAAGGTAAAATGGTGCAACCACTACAGAAAGCAATTTGGCAGTTCCTCAAAAAGCTCAACATAGTATTACCATAACTCAGGCATTTCATTCCTAGGTATATCCCCAAAATAACTGAAAGCAGAGACTCAAACAGAGAGTTCTATGCCAGTGCTCATTGTAGCACCATTTATAATAGCCAAAAGGTTAAAAACAACCCAAGGGTCCGATAAATGAATGGATACACAAAATGTATTATGTACATAAAATAGAATATTATTCAGCTGTAAAAAATGCAGTTCTGACAGATGCTATATTGATGAACTTTGAAAACATTATTCTTAGTGAAATAAGCCAGACACAAAAGGACAGATGTTATATGACTCCATTTATACGAAATGTTGAGAATCGGTAAATTTAGAGAGACAACAAAGGTTACCAGACGCTGGAGGGAGGGAAAAATTGGGAATTACTATTTAACAGATTAGAGGTTTTGTTTGGAGTGATGAAAATATTTTAGAAACAGTAATCGTGCTTGTACAACATTGTGAATGAAGCTACTGCCACTCAACTGTACATTTAAAAATGGTTAAAGTGATACATTTTATGTGTATTTTCCTACAATATGAAATTCATGAGAAAAAAATCTAAGAAAAAACAACAAAGCTTAAATAAATATTTTCACAATCAAATTTCTTGTGCTGTTTCTTCAGCTGTATCTCAGAGTTAGAACTCAAAACGAGATCTTCTAACTTTGATTGAAGGGTTAATCCATTACAACATTTTGTGTTTTTAAATTATACATTTGTTGATTCATTCAAATCATCTTTCTGTTCTTCAGATATTTATAGAATAACTAGTAAGTGCTTGGTGGTCACAAATTGGTTGTGAGGGGTAGGGTGGAAGAAACAGATTTCAATGTGGTCTGTGTCCAGTTCCTTGCTCAAAGGCCCTTTACATGTTATCCCAATTAATTTTCCCATTATGAATCATTTTCATTCCCCTTCTATGGCTGAGGGCAAGAAGCTAAGGGAGGCTAAGTGAATTTACTGGTAACAAGCAGCAGATTTGGGATTGGAACCTAGATCTGCCAGATTCTAAGCCCTCCCTGCTTCATGCCATTTATTCTCTCCCTCTCCCCACCTCTCTCCCAAATTCCCTTGGATTTTTGGCTCTCCCTATTGTTTTTAGGAATGAAGGGCAGCTTCACAGGGGAGAAAGCAGCCCCTTGGCAGTGGCTCTAAGTTCTGGGTCAACCAAGATTGCTCATATTCCAGGGAGGAGCAAGGCTCAGGTTTTAAGGCTGGAGGAGGAGCTACCTTAGGGGTCTGTAGGCAAGTACAGCAACTTGATGAAGCCAGAAGCAGGAAAAAAAAAAAAAAATAGCAGCTGCCACAGGTGAGGGGAGCTGGCAGACACCCAAGGCCAGGATCCAGACAAGCAGCAGATGCGCCCTCTGCTTTCCACAGGTTCCCAGACTGGGACAGCAAGCAGTGAGTTCTGCCAGAGGCTCAGCTCCATGTGTTTGTTAGTAGCACATTCCGGAGTCTGAACAAGCTCATTCTGGGACAGGAAATGACCCAGGGGTTGCAGAGAGGGCCCTGGAGGCCAGGCCCCGCCAACAAGAGGCCTACTTCACTCTAAGGAGCAGGTAGACCCAGGAGAGCAGGGAGCAGGACAGGGCAAGGAAAGGTAGAGGTGATTCAGACTCAGAACAAGAGCCAGAGGCAAGTCTCTTCTTGGCTTCTGCACAGCTGGGCTGCCCCACATCCCTCTGCTGCTTCTCCTGAGACTGCATTGAAGCATTCCTGTTCTCCCCTGCAAGCATACGAGGCTTGGTCCAGCATTCATAAGAGCTTTATTATCGCTGCATTTGGGAACCGGTGCATTTCCAAATCAGCAAGAGAGGACAGGCAACTCAGGAAATGAGTAGTTCTTTCCCCTTCCACTTTCCAGTGCATTTTCAGGTCGTTATTAAAACAGAAAGCTCTGCCTTCATTTACTCCATCACATGAGATCTTAATGCACTTCAGTCCACTGCTCATTAATACCACTAAGGAGCATTTGCAGAGTATTTAAAATTGGCCCACTTGCTTGCTCTCTGCTCACTCCCTGTGGTGCAGTCCAGTTTCTGGGATGAAGCTCAATCAATAAACACGTTCTTTCTGTCTGTTGAGACTTTGCGTCTTCCAGTTAGAAGAGAGGGGCAAAACATGCTGCTTTATTATATGGAGACAGCAGTCAATTTTGGCTCGATGCAGAGTGGGAAATGCTGATTTTTCATATGTTTGTGTTACAGAAACAACAAAGCATCCGCTTGGAAAGCAACAGGATTTTTCTTAGCCAAACTGCACACAAATAGGCATTCAGCAACTCAAGGAAGGCAGAAGAAAACAGGAGCGTGGGCCCTGGGGGACAATAGCCCATTACTCACTCAGGCTTGGGTGTGGTGACCCATTGTGGGGTGGCAGACTCCGTGAGACAGACTCCCTATCTCCAAGTTATTAAAACCCTGCTTGGCCCAGAGGAGTCACCCAATCCCCAGAGGGTCTGGATTCTTTGCCTTTAGGAGGCAAAGGGCCTAGATGCATCTACTACCATCAAGCTGCTGTTCAAGGCCTTTCCACTGGAAACTGAAAATATAAGTCCTCTGGGCCTTCACATCTTTGAACACCACTGGCAGGCCCTCTGGTTTCCCAGAAGACATGGCTTTGGGCACTTTGGGACTAAAATTGTCAACTGAAAGTATGGTGGTATATCAGGGAATGTCCTATGCTTGTGGTTCACTGCTAACAGTAGTGCACAAGGAGAGAATAGGGAGGAGAGAGAGGAGGACGAGAGAGAGGAGGGAAGAAAGATGAGGAAGCAGAGAAAGAGGGAAGAAAAAGCACGCCTATCTAAGTGACAAGAAACTTGGATTTTATTGATAGCTTGCCAGTGACGAACTTAGGGACATGGCAAGACTTAGTTTCTCCTTGTTCAGATAGGAAACAATGTAAAACTAAAATCTGATGAGTTTTTATCACATATAGGTGCTATGAAGGTCAAATTGGAAGATGAATAAGATGACACTTCGTCACCCATAAAACCTAAATAAAACTCGGCCACCTTAAGACCAGCCTCAGTGCCAAGATATTACACATATACACACTTTAATCCAAAAAGTCTTGAAAAGCAATTTACGTTTTTACTGAATGATTCTTAAAGAGGTGACAGGGAGGATTCATGACCCACAATATGGCAAAACTCTTCTCGTAGAGCTTAGTTATCTCTTTTCCAAATATCTCTTTATTCATGGTAGCTGTTCAATTACCTCTTCTGTCTTCAAGTGCTTCTGCCCATACTGACCACACCTGTACTTCCTCCTCCTCTTTAATCCCACCCTCCAGACGTCTAGTAATCCCCCCTCCCCAAATTGTTCCATATGTTATGTAGAGAAGTCTACTTCTCCTTCTTTAAGCTTCTTTACCATGAGCTCTCTATCCATTACCCTGATCTGTCCAACAAAGACACAATAGCCATGCAGTGTCTGCACAATATTCTCCCTCAAAGTTGGGAGCATGAAAAAAAAATTGTAGGCACATACTGACATTCTTCTTGTTATTCCCTGTTATACCTCTAATAAGGGATTATTATTTAACAAAATGTGATTACAACTTAGCATGTCCCAATAGCACAAAATCAGTGACATTGCAATCCAAGTCTGTTTGATCACTTATTGAGAACCTATCATGCATAAGACTCTCTGTAAGGAGGGTGTGATGGCCATGGGGGGGGGGGTGGGAGAAGGGGATAGAGCTCTCCTGTGTTCCTTAAATTAAAAGTATCACTGTGGCTCCTCAAAACAAAAACAAAAACAAAAACACAAAAAACAAAACAGATATTGTTTTAGGGATTACCAAGAGACTTGGCCTGACCTATTGTTATGGCCTTGCCATTGTATGTATATCATTCAGCAGGTGAGGATGCAGCTCAGTAAGGTTAGTTACCCACACCCTCATGGTAAGTGGCAGAGTTACGAGTTGAATCTGGATGTCAGATTTCAAAGCCCTTGATGCCTGAGCTTAAGTCACAGCCCTCACTTCTTTTCTGTCTCTCTGTATGTCCTCCTCCCAGAGACTGTCCTGTTTCTAGTCCTGAATCCACTGCAGGGTAGTCCTTACAAATGGATGCACTTGGCCTATGGCATGGGATTTGATGGGTTACGCTACCCATAGCTCATCTCCTGGTGCCTTACAAAAACCCTTGGAATGTTCTAACTCGTCTCTTTCCCCTGGATCAGGCAGGGCTATAAAATACACAGCATTCTTGCCCAACTTCTCACACAGGTATCGCCAACTAATCATAGTAAGTTCTCCTGCCAAGCCCAGGCAGAGCACTGGAATACTTCCCATCACTGAACTCTGGGGAGCCACTACCAATTAGGGTAGATGGCAGTTGAGAAGAAACCTATTGGCCTGGAACATTAACTCCCCAGTGAAAATGGGTATGAGTTACTTGGTGAAAAGAATTTATTTTGATATGGTGGATGCCTCCCTATTTAGAGAGTCTTCCTTCTCTTGGCTTCTGAAACACCACACTCTACTGTTTCTCTCTCACTGTGTTTGCCATTCTGCCTCAGTTTCCCTCATTGACTCCTCCTCATCATGATGATCTCTCTGTGTTGGTCCCTCAGAACCTGTTTTGATCTTGCCTTACCTATTTACACACTTTCCCAGCATGATCTCACCTAGTGCCATAGCTTAGATACCTACGTGCCAGTGGCTCCCAAAGCTAGATTTCCCACCCAGATATATCCCTTAATCCCGGAGTTGGGAGTCTATGAGCATTTAAAATTTAATATAAAAAAGGGAAGGCCTCT
>CM053603.1:21041192-21122677 GCA_028646535.1 Procyon lotor | reverse complement strand
CTCCATTTCAGCAAACACCACCAGTATTTCTCCAGCGGCTCAAGCCAAATCTTCTCTTGCTTTCCCTCACCACAATACCTAGTCCAGAAACAATCAACATTGACTTTATTCCATGACCTATTCTAAGTCCATCTACTTTTCCCTATCTTTTCAACCACTACTTTTACACACTTTTAGTGTAAGCCAGAAACACCTTCCACTTGGCCCCTGTAATAGCTATCCTAACTATCCTCCCTGCTAGAACCCTGCGTTAGGACCTTCCCACTAGCTGTTCCCTCTGCCTGAAACGTTTCTCCCCCAGACCTTCATAAGGAGGATCCTTTTTGTCATTCATATATCAGCATATGTGTTACCTCTTCTGAGGTTTTCCTAACTACACTACCTAAAGTAGCCATGTGTATTAGTTCCCTGGCACTAGTGTAAGAAAGGACCATAAAATGTGTGGCTTCCAACAACAGAAACTCATTCCTGAGTTTCCCTCACAGTTCTGGAGGTCAGAAATCAGATATCAGGACACCAGCAGAGCCACCCCACACAGGTCCAGGCATTCTTTGGTTTGTGGCTGCATCATTCCAATCTCTGGGTCTGTGGTCCCATTGCCTCATGTTCTTCTGTCTCAAACTCCCTCGGCCTCTCTCCTATAAGGATACTTGTAACTATGTTTATGGTTCACTAGCATAATCTAAGAAAAGTTCTTTCTCTCAAAATTCCTAAATGATTCCATCTTCTTCCATATAAAGTAATATGCACAAGTTCCAGAAATTAGGCCTCAGACACTTCTTTTTGGATCCTACCATTCAGACACATTGCTTGATTTTAACTATTTAACATTTGCTGTTTTTGTCCTGATTTCTATCATAAATTTATTTAATTCCTATCTCTCCACCAGAATGTAAGCACCATGAGAGCATGGACTTTGCCTGTCTTTACTTCCCTGATGTTGAGAACATGGCCAAGCACAGAGCAGACACTCCAAAACATTTTTAGATGACTACACTGAGGATGGAATTAAACCAATAGTTTTTAAGCTTCTCTTTTAGTCATTCGCTCCATAAAATCCTTTGTTTAAGGGCAGAAGTCAAACAGGTAGATGGAGAGAAGTTGAAAGCTATGCTCTTGTGTCTGAGGCAGTGGGATGTGGGGAGTTCTGGGCCGTAAGGCCCAGAACTCCCATTCTTTCTGATGATGGTGCACTAGAGGTTGGAGGAATGGTCTGAAAAAAACACTTTACTATCTTGGCTCAAATAAGTTGCTCAGGAGAACGGGGGCATAGAAGAACTTGGAAGAAATGGGCCACTGAGCAAACACATTTTGATGTGTGAGTTGGTACAGGGAGTAGAGACGGGCAGAGTCCCAGGTCTCACAGGAGTTAGGAGGTGGTCACCGCAGGGGAGCCGTATGGGTTATGGAACTGGAAAGTTCACTTGTACTCAGATTTGACTATGGATACTCAACATTATGTGGCCTATCTTTCCCAAAACACATCCTTGTGTGCTGAGAAGAATGAGGCTGTGTGGGGTCTTCTTTGATCCTGAGATGGGGGTAGGTGAGGTTGGAGAAGGTAGTGTCTTAAAGTACAGGCTCTACAAACAGACCCTGGAACCAATCAAGGATCACTTGGCTTCTTGGCATATGACCTTGGGCAGGCTGCTTCACCTCTGGGCACCTCGTCCCCTCCCACCCACCACCCCCCACATGGGGATGACAATGCTTCCCTCACAGATGGTGAGTGCTGTGAGATAAGGGACATTAAGCACTTAGCATATGATCAGGACGATGGCAGTACTGCACTTATTAAGTCTTCCTGTTATTTAGGTATTTGTATTTAAGTATTTCTGTTACTTAGGTATTTTCAGGTGGGGAGCTGAGGCTATTTTTGGGAAATCTCTCATTTCCATATCCTGGTCCTCTAGCAAAATGACTATTGAGTTAGGCCAAAGAATTCAGTCCTTTATCCGCTCAATCAGGAAGTATCTATGAAGGAGAGACTGACTCAGAAACCGTTCTAGCTGAAAAGGATAAAGAACTACTTAAGACAAACTTGCTTTTCTCACAGAGCTTGACTTTCGGTTAGTGGTAGAGACAGTTGATGAACAAGTCTGTTCTGCGGGGAAATCCTAGAAGTGTCCGTTCCCTTCCTGTGTTTATTTCTCACCTTTGGTTCATTCCCCTGGTATAATGTATACTTTAGAAGCTTAATCTGAGCTCTGCTCTGCTGTTGCAAGAGTCTGGTGCCAAAACAGCCCACCAACACTGCAGAGGTGCCCCTCCCCTCCCCCTTCCCCTCCCCTCTGCAGGTCTGACGTGATTCCCTCAGGGGACTTCAAAGCCCATTCTCATCAGCTTTAATGATAAAGATGCTCATGATGATACTGTTAGAACGAATGACCAGTTTTAGTGTACCTACTACATGGTAGGCGCCATTGTGCTATTTTATACAGACAGCCTTATTTAAATCCTCACAGGAACCTATGAGCTGAAGTTCCATTTTAGAAATGAAGAAAATGAAAATCAGACAGTCTGTGAAACTTCTGAGGGCCCCAGCTGCGATTTGATGTGATTCCAGAGCCCCTAGCTTCAGTCCCTCACTCTGCTCTGTTTCATAGGTTCCTAGGAAGAGTCCTATGAGCCTATGTGAGGCTTTGAGCAGAGGGTGCAGGAAGACTGTGGGGTGTGTGGCCAGGCGGTTGGCCCACAGCTGACCGATGCCCTTGGGGCAGCACTCCGTGCCCTACAGGTGCAACACTGCCGGGCCCAGGCAGACTGCCTGCTGCCTTTGCCTGAGTGAGTAGGATTGTCTGTGCTTCCTCAGGATTCTCTATGAGAATGAGAATTTGCCACCTGCCTTCAAAGCCATGCAGCCTCATAGAAGAGAGAAAAAAAATGCTCCCACAACTTACAGTTGAAATATGTTGGGCAAGTCATTTACCTTCTCTGTGTCTGACATTTCTTACTTGTAAAAGGGTGCTAAGAATAAAACCTACCTCAGAGGGAGTTGGCAGGATTAATGGAAGTAATGCAAGAAAGCACTTGACACAATTCCTGACGTGTAAAGAGAACCAAAATGCTAAGGACGCAGGAGGATCTCTTTTAACCTTCACATCACTGTTTAATCCCACTTGCCCCCAATAAGATGTCCCAGGCCTTCTCAACTGAGTCACGGCTCCCCTCCCATCATACCTGCTCCCAATAACGTGGACTTGTCTTCCTAACAGTTAATATTCTTCCAGACCTAATAGTATCGGCCTATAGCTGACACTCAGAAAATATTTTTTACAACAAATAGACGTATGAACAAATGAAAACTCTGGAAAATTAAAGACGATTCCAGTTCTCAAAGTGGGGACCTGGCATTGACCTGGGCAGCCCTCCCTGTTCATACCTGTCTTCCTACCCTCCTCCATCTCCATCCCAGAACCTCACCTTCTGCACCCCAGGGCCTGGCATATGCTCTCAGGCCCTCCATCTTCCAAGTGGAGCCTGCAGTGAAAGCAGGAGGGGAGAAACTACAAGCCTTGCTAGGGTTTAAAGATGTGCTCACCTGAAATTGCACAATTCATCCTGCGGGCTCAGCAGGAATGCGACATTTGGAGAAATTACACCTCTGAGCTGCCAGAATATATTCAAACAGCCGAGAACAGAAGTTGGCCCAACTGGGACACATCCAGAGAGCAGCAAATATGCACAGTGAGCTCGCCGGCAAAGTGTTCTCATTTCTCTGGGGAATGTCCAAGAAGGTCTACCTGTCTGTAGGACCCTTCTCCTTGGGTATAGGGTAATTCTTATTGAATGGTTTCCCAACCCAGTGCTGGGAGGGGAGGAAGGAAAGGACCTACACATGCAAATGATGGCCAGAACTTTTGGGCTACTGTCCTCCCAACTGTTATTAGTTGACTTGGGGGTGGGGAGGAAGGGATGGTCAGAGCACAAGCTCTGGGATTTGCATACCAGGGTTCAAATCCAGGCTCTGATACTTAATAATATTGAGTATAACCTTGGCCAAGTTTCCACACCTCAGTGTGCCTCGGTTATCTCCTCTATCAAACAGAGGGTTAGTTTGAAGATTTAAACTTGAATACACGAAAAAAATAAAAATAAATATAAAAAAGTGAACACACACAAGCATTTAGATGAGTACCTCACATGCAGCTCGTGCACAATAATGAGAATCGGCAGGATATTTGGCTGGAGCAGTGCAGTGGTTCTAGGTGGTTTCAATGTCATAGTCTCATAAAAAGTTCCCTTCCCCTTATTTTGCAATTTTTATTTTGTGTATTAAGGATATTAAAATGATCGGCTATATCATTGAATGATATAAAATAGAGCATATTTTAAAGCCTTAAATGAAGAGTGGACATTGACAAAAATAAACACAGTTAACTTTATGAAAAGTTAAAAAACAAATAATAAATTTATTGCTATTTACTGAAGCCATATTAAATTATGATCTAAGAAAGTGAGGCTGTCTGGAAGCTTCCACCTCTTCGGTGGCCTGTCTCTGAAATTCCCCGCTCCCACAGCACCCTTCACTCCTATCCCAGCACTGGTCATTTTGCAGTTTGTCTCTCTACTTCTCTTCCTCACCCCCTGTCATTTGCTCACAGGTGTGTTTGCCATCTCCTCCACCGGAAGGTAAGCTTCTTGGGGCAGGGGCTTTGACTAACTTGTTCTGTTGCATTCCCAGCCACTGACGGTGATGCAGACAAGGGCAGGTGGCCAAGCAGCATCATTGGAGAAAAGTCCTGGAGAGAGGAGCAGGAGCAGGTGTGCAGATCCTCACCGCCCATTGCATTCTGGAGCAGCAAACAGCAAGGTTAAAGGTCAGACCCAGTAGGAGAACACTGACCTTCCAGCTGTGTGGTCTTTTAAATTGCCTAGTTAGGGGAGCACCAGCTTCTCTCCTAGCATGATGAGAAGCAAGGCTATGGTAACATTATAGCATGTGCAGCTTAGTGTTCAGGGCTGTGGAGCCATGATCTGGGGGCTGAGCCCCAAACTTTCCAGTTGTAGCTCTATGATGAGAAAAGCTTGAGACAGGATTCATCACTACAGAGTTTTTGGAGGGGTAAGAATTGGCCTCTTACCTAGTCTAATGGGGTGGTGGTATAGTGGGGGATGGGGTTCCAGACTTAGAACTCACCAGGACTGACTTTTGAAGTGCTAGGTTGTGGCCACCTTCTGCGGAGTACCGAAGGAGGCCAAGTCTTTTACTGACAGGCCAGCCGGAAGGAATTGTCCCAGACGAGTTAACACTTAGCCTATCACTAGCACATAATAGGTACTCAATAAATATGGGTTAAACGAATGAATGGATTTTGCCTTTTTACTGTGACATGGAATAATCATTAAAAAACTTTGATTTGCACTGAGTGAGCAGTAGCCAAAGAGAACCTCAACTCTCTCTCTCTACCTTCTCTTTGTCTCTGTGCACACCGCGCATGCTCTTGCCTGTCTGTCTCCTGCTCCTCTCCTTTCCTAGAAGGAAAGCCACCCAGTTTTGCACACAATAGCCACTCTGTACATTTTGGTCGTTATTCTTGTTATCAGTGCTCTTTTCGTGGGCCAAACTCAGTTTAAGGACCACTAACTAACACAACTGCCCTGATTCTCAAGAAAGAAAGAACAAGAGCGTCGGAGCTTATCCGCATCGAGGCCATCTCTACCACTTGACACAGGAAGAATCTCAAAATGCACAAGGTAGAAGTGACCTGTGCAATTCGCAGAATGTGAGAGGAGCAGACTGAGGTCTCTACTTCTGAATCCCTAATAAAATGCGAGTCTAAGTAGCCGCAAGTTATTTTGTTTTAACATGCCTTTTCTTGGTCTGTAGGTACTATTTCTCTTTTTCAGAGATTAATTGCCCCCTCTAGTGGGGCCATGTACATTCCAGTTCATGAGTCTACTCCTCTCCATTTCCTCTTACGCTGGCCTGCTTCACTCCTTCACATCACCTAACTGGCCTCTGAGGCATCTGACTTTTCAACCCCACCTCTATGCCTGTGTTTAGAAAATTCAATTAGTACACAACTGGTCCCCATAGGCTGCTTCCCAGTTAAAGAGTTGGCTGCCTTCAAAACTCTGGGGAAACTGGCCATTGCCTAGAGCTTAAGGCAATCGATCTGAGTAATCTATAAGCCCGAGGTCCTCCCTGTCCTGCATCATTTCAGTTTTTAAATTATTACTTAATGTGTAATAATCTTTTCTCTAGTAGATTCTAGGATACTGGGATGGAGACTTACTCTTTCACATCTCTGTATTTTTATATTTTTATTTATTTTTTAAAAGATTTTATTTGACAGAGAGAGAGAGATCACAAGTAGGCAGAGAGGCAGGCAGAGAAAGAGGGGGAAGCAGGCTCCCTACTGAGCAGAGAGCCCGATGCGGGGCTCGATGCCAGGACCCTGAGATCATGACCTGAGCTGAAGGCAGAGGCTTTAACCCACTGAGCCACCCAGGTGCCCCACATCTCTGTATTTTGTAATAACACTTACTAAGGATCACAATTCTGTGTCTTCAGAAATTCCCAGGGAGCATGCTAAAAGAAAGATTCCACAGAATTTGTGATTTGGCTGTCCTGGGCAGGGGCCAGAAAGGGCATATGGTGATATTGTATGATTCTGGTGTGAGTGATCCAAAATGGAACTTTGAGGGACATAAGGCGCTAGGCCTGTAGAAGAGGTCCATTAAAGACATGTAAATAGAGTTATCTCCACCAGAGGGATACATTCGGGACTGTAAGATGTGTTTCATTCTGTTCTCCCCGTTTTTATGGAAAAACAAAAGGAAACTGAATTATAACCAATATTTATAAAAAATTAAAATGTCTTGTCAGATTTGTGCCTTCTCCCAATTAAAAAGAAAATTCAGATCACCTGAAGGCCCTGATGTCCCCCTTCCTGGGAACAACCAGCTAGAACTGTGCATGTGCTGCACTCCCTCCCCTCAACACACTTGCACAAGTTATCATGTCTCCCTAGGCCCTGTGATAATAGGCCTTCTCCCTTCTCTTCTGGCTCATGCAGACATTTGCTTTTGTGACCCCCGTCTTCACCGCACATGCACACCTCTTTGGGACCCCATCATTTCACCAGCGTAGTGGCCATCTTGTTTAAGATCTGTGTGACCATGTCATCTGTTAGACAGGTAAAGGCATAGTCTACGGTCTTTCAGCTCAATGGAGAGGGAAGGGAGAAAGTCTAGCACTATGGTAATCTTGAAATCCATACTTGTGTTCAGATGGATGGACGCAAGGGTTAGAAACCCTGGGATGAGGTTTTTAGAATGGGACCTCAACCTAAAAATTTTTGGGGGGGAGGCAGAAAACTGGGAGGTAGATTAATTCACATCCCTTGTAAGACATCACAGTTGAACTAAGAAACTGCCAAGTGACAGAAGTCAGATCAAATAGCTGACAACCAGCCACAGCCAAAGCAGAATGGCTATTAAAAAGAAATATTCCTTCCTGGTGGGAGGGGGTCCTGCAAAGAGCCTGGTGGTCAACTGAAAGTGTATGAAATATCACCTGTGGGGTAGCTCAAACATTTCTACAGTGATTCATTAGGATTGTTTGGAAACTATTTGATAACATAAATCTGGGACATCATAGTATTTGTAAGCAGCAATCGGGCCCCAGAGCCCATCTGACACAACTTGCACATTGTAAAACTTTGGAATCTGAGGTTTAGTGAGGAAAGCTGCCATTTAGTTGTAGCCACAGTTCTTAGAATAATTTTCAAAGTAAAAACCAAAACGTCAGAGACCAGTATATATAAATAACCTGGGGCCTTGTTAAAATCCAGACTCTGATTCTATAGACCTGGATAGGGCCGAGGCACCACTTTCCTAGGAAGACCCCAGGTATCGCCGAAGCTACTGGTCAAGGACCATACTTCCCGAAAAGTACATGGTGGATTTAGATCGAATATAATTCCTTGAAGATAATCTCAAAACTAAGTCTTTTGGGTCAAGAGAAGCAAGTCTTGGGGAACCTAGAGAGAACACTGATTCCTTGAACGCTAAAACAAACTTCACCTTGATAATTTATTTAAAATTCCCCAGCAAAGGATTCCACAGGTCCCCACTGTCCTCCAGATGTTTCCTGTAAAGGCACAGACTTTATTTCCTAATGATCCCACTTAGAAAACTTTTCATACAGAGGATGGGGTGGGGGCGGGAAAGGGGGCAAGGAAAGCGAAAAATAACTTTGCTGTGAATGCTTTCGTCTTATTCCCTTCCACGTGGTCTTGAGATTCCAAACCCCTGTCCCTTGTGATGGCTGGCTTAGCCAAACTCAAGGAGCTCCCCCTGCCAAATTCAGCCAGAAGTGATGCAAAAGGCCATTCAAGAGAACCTTGCTCCTTGCCCTAGGGAACAGAAGTGGAGTGGCTCAGTCAGCCAGTGGAGGATCAGACTATGTTCACAGCTAAATATTTGATCTCAGGTTGGATATCCAGTTCTCAGCCTCCATCATCCTGCTCAGCACCAGAACTGTGAGAAGTGATTAAGTCCAGGGCAGAGGTTTTCAGCACTCGGGACATTTGGGGTTGATAATTTTCGTTGTTAGGGTGAGGGTGTTTACTGGCATCCCTCAGCTCTATCCACTAAGATGCTAGTAGCAGAGCCCACCCCTCAAGTTGTGACAACTAAAAATGTTTCAGACATGGCCAAAGGTTCCATGGGAGGGAAAATCACCCCCGATTGAGAACTACTGGTCTATAGTCGGATGCTGGGCTTCAAGTCCTTGCTCTCATGCTTATTAGCTGTGAGGGCCAGGCCATATCTCTAATATCAGTTCCCTCATCTGCAAAATGGATGCAATAACATTAATACTGTTATTACCTTGTAAGATCATTGGGAGGATTGGATGAATTAATGAATGTACAGCTCTTGGAACAGTGCTTGGAACAGAGGAAGGGCTGAAGGAGTATCTGCTGTACGATCCCTTTCCTGTCATTGTCACCAAGCCTGATGCTGACCCACCATCGCTCAAACTGCAAACCTTGTGCGGCCAGTTTGCCAAATTCTACAAATCTTGACATTTAAGCCCCTTAGTTCTTTCTCTTTATTATCTGAGCACGAGAGAAGTGAGTGGCATAGGGAATGCTTTCTCCTCAAGTTCAAAAGAGACAGTGAGAAAGGAAGCAAAGAGTGTGAATTGAATCCCCAAGGAGTCCAAACGTGGGAGGTTCTTTTCATGCCTAAGGGTTTTACATTCAGTTTCTCCTGGAAAGGGGGACGGATCAACTCTCCCGAATAAGCTGAAGCCCCTCCTAACACCACCTTCCCCAACCCCTTGTGGTTGGTGGTCTCTGTCTGTCTGACACACACATACACACACGAAGCAGGAAGAGGAAGAGATTTAGACATTTATTTTGTTTTGGCAAATCTACCACTGATCTGAGAAGCCAAAGACTGTTGTTGGCTTTAGAACTCTGAATGGGAAAAGGCACCCTGAGTCATTTATTTTTCATGCATTCTTTTTAATTTCACTTTTAGAATTAGTCCCTAGTAGCAAATGTGTGGCATCAGTCTGCAGGGCAGCTTTGTATCTGTGATACTTTCGTGATGTCAGTACCAACCATCTTATTCCTCAGCCTAGAAGGAGAAACCTCTGCCTGGCTCTGAGGAGCCTGAATTCTAGGCCCTTCCACAAATGCACCACGGGGAGGGGGCATGATGGGCTGAGCGCACTGTGACACCCACTGCGTCGTAGCTCAGTGCAGGGATCTGGGCAGGGGTGGGGGGAAGAAATGAGATGGCAGACACCACCCTGGCAGTGTTTCCATCAGTGTAAGAGAGGGTATCTCAAGGGGACCTGGGAATATCAACACAATGTCTGGGCATATTTTCTAGATGGGCAAAATAAAAAGCAAAAGCAAAAAGTTAAAAAAAAAAAAAAAAAGGAAAGAAAAGGTTTAAGGAGAATAATGACTCAAGAAACAATATCAGCACAATAAACAAGAGATTGCCAAGCTGCAGTTGCAGGTTGGAGGTTAGGCAAATCCTCATACATAACAAACAAGCAATTTAAATGACTCCTGGACAGTCTCAGAGGCATCATTTGAAGCACCACCTTGAATTTATTTTGCAGCAGTTGCCATGCCAACAGTAAGACTATATTCCAAAGGGTAAATGGACATTCTACCCCCAAGCTGCCTTGCATCCGATGTTTCAGCCATGCTGGGTTTCTCACTGCTCCCCAGGTGCCATATCTGCTTCCATCCGCCCTAATGCCCTCACATGCTATCTGTGAGGTGAAATCTTTCATACCCTGAGTCCCTCCCTCCCCTCTGAGGTCAAAGCACTCTGTTCGCGCCCTTATAATGCCGCATGCTGATGCTCGGGCTAGCCCATAAGCCCCTTATCTCGCCGTGGTGGGAAATGCGCTCAGCCCATCCTCGAGCATAGCCCAGAGCCTGCAACAGGTGGTGTGAATGGTTAGACTGGCAAATGCCAAAAAGATACCTCAGAAACTCAATCTGCTACATGCTGTGGCTTTTAGGTTGAGTTAAAAAAAATACATAAAGAACTGAAGAAAATGCCTCTCACAGCAGAGTAGATGCTTAATATTTGTTGAATGGGTGAACAAGTGACTAGATAGATACTAAATGAATAAATGTCAGATAAGGTGGGTTTTTACAATAATTCTCTTGACTCACAGCTAAAGTTTAAAGACTGGGCACTATTTCTCAGACGAATTGGTCCCACAAATCAACTTCTGATCCCTGCCATCCACCTGCCAGGTCCTGTTTTAAGCCCCTCACTGACAGTCTCTTCCACTGTCACAACAGCCTGCAAGGTTGGTTCAATTTGCAGTAGGGGAAACTGAGGCTCAGGAAGGGAAAGCAAATCCCTACTATCACTATCAAACTGTATTAAGATGGGAAGTAGCAGAGGTGGGCTTTGAATCCAGATCCTTTCCCCAGCCCTAGCTCAGAGGCTACGCACCCATACTCCAGAATTAGAAGACCCAAGCTCTAATCCTAGCCTGCCTCCTACCAGCCCTGGAACAGTGAACAAACAGCTTAAGTTCTCTCTGCTTTCAGTTGTTAGAATGTAAACCAGTCACCTCTCTCACCTCCTCCTTCCTGGTGTTAATGAGGGTAGGGAAGGGGATCTCACTCTTGGCCGGAACAGAGAAGACAGCTGAATAGGAAAACAAGGATTACTGGTGACATCGCTGGGGCTTGAACAAAACCATGTATTTTCCGCTTTGGGAAATGTAGGCTGTAGACCACTCAAGGACTAGAATCAGCTCTATACTTGTATGATTCCAAACACAGGGCCCACCCACGTGGGCATTCAGACAGTGGGTTCTCCCGTTCACAAATGCCCCTTCCTCTCTTTTTCTCTTAAGTAAAAAAGGATAAATGCCATCATATCTGAATGTGCTTCAACTTTTATATAAATATCAACATGTATGTTTGTTTATATTTGGTTTATTTTATTGTTCTTAATGTTTTAGAATCTGTATTTTTCAATCACTGGTGAACAGAAGGATCTTTGTTCTATCTTTAGCCGACCCCGTTTCTGCCCTTCTTTACTAGAGCTTCTGTTTGCAACACAGATGTGTATCAACATTATTTCTGACTTCTCTCTTAATTAATGCCCTAGTTTGAAAGCAGAAGGCAAAGCAAATACCTCAGTGAGTGGACAGAGAGAGAAAAAGGAAATAAGGGCGGGGGAGAGAATCAGAATCCTCAAACTACCCCTCTGTTCCTGCCAGTTGGGCCTAAGGTGTTGGTGAACGCAGGCTTACTTTGGAATGTGGGTGAAGGGAAACTTTTAAGACTATTCAGTGCTGAAAATTTCCTCTAATGTCCAAGACAGAGTCCAAGATTCTGACGTCCAATGTTCTTGTACCAGTCCACTTGGGAAACAACACTGTTCAACGGTCCTTGAAATCTCTCATTTTGGACACAACTCAAATGGAGCAGCGGAGAGCTCACAGAGCTACACAAGATTTTGACAGGAGACTCGTTGAGGCTTTGTGACTCAAGATAACTGTACCACCTGTAAGGATCCCCTGGCAAGAAGCACCTCCTCCTTGATTTCTGCATCATCACCTACTTCCTTAAACAACACTGAGTGGGAGGAGGAGCAAGTGAACCATTTGGGGGAGACATAAGAGATGAGCGTCAAGGCCACAAGAAATGACTGTCCCCGGCTTTGGAGCAAATGAAGCCCAAATGACATCAGCTGTGACAAAGGTGCACTTTGTGTGGGAAGTGAGTCCTCTCACCATAAAACTGGCAAAGGTGATGGGGACAGCCTCGAGCACAGACGAGCTCTTAAACATAATGAGCTCCCGAGAGTCAGAGGCCACTTCGCAGACCTCTCATCACACTTGTCCCATGGGGCACCGGGGACATAACTGATGACCAGTAACTGTTACCAAAAACATATCCTTTTTGAAGTAGAAACTTTTCTACATAGACATTTTTAAAGGAAATATAGAGAAGGTAACAGAATCAAGAGAAGGTCTGCATTCATATCTCTCCCTTACCTCTTCCTCATCGTACAACCTTTAGAGTAAAGCTACCTTAGTCTTTCCATCTAGAAAATGGGATGACACTGGGACCTACCTCCCAAGGCTGAGTTGGGACTAGAACGTGAATAAAGCACGTTGCATGGGGTGTAGGAAACAGTCATGCTTAAATAGTACTAAACATTGCTGGTGGTAAGACTAAAGAAGTAAGGGGTTAGAATTGCTGTGGTCTGCCTGAAGAACCACATTTCACTGTTTATGAAGTAGAGAATGTGTCCAGTTTTCTGTTTTAACTGGAAAATAAGTCATTTGTCTTTCAGAAAAGCAGGTATAAGGTTGATACAATAATACCTATATGTTTATACAATAAATCTCTTTCTCACAGAAGATTATAGTCAGAGGTATGCTGGTAAATGTTTGACAGATTGCCCAAAAATATTCGTGTATATAAATTTTTTTAATTATTATAAATACTACTGATACAAAGGCTACGTAGCACACAATTTATGAATTATAAAACTTACAGTATTCTTTATGTTAAATTCCAATTGATTGGCATAGAATGATTTTGTTGATTTTGACCGAACCTTTATCTTCAGAGCTATTCACCTTGATTTAACATAGTTCTAGGGTACTGGCTACTGACACAACATACTTTTAAGCAACAATTACATTGTTAACATTTTCCTATCACCTTCCTAGGTCTAAACAATCAGCATAACAGTGAATCCCGCCCCACTGTGTAGCCTTTAGCAGTCCCCTGGTGTAAATATCCCCACTGCAACTGCTTTCTAGCTACTCACAGGGGGTCAGTGAATGTGGCTTTGGAAAAGGATGCTCAGTGGCATGCCATCACGGAGCTTTGCACTATACAGATACAATCGATGTGATGACCTCAGAATCAGAGATAATATGAAAATGGAATATCACAATTAGGAAATGATGGCTGTTGAGTCTTTTAACCTTTGTTTTTAATGAAATTTAATTGTAAGTTTCATATTTAATTTTGGTTAGGTTTAACAGCTAGCTCATAAAATTCCCGAAATTGGGGGCATCTGGATGTCTTGGCCAGTTAAGCCTCTGACTCTTGATTTCGGCTCAGGTCATGATCTTAAGGTCGTGGGTTCAAGACCAGGGTTGGGCTCCATGCTCCTTGGGGGGTCTGCTTGAGATTCTCTGTCTCTCTGCCCCTCCCCTGGCTCTTTCTCACTCTTTCTCTAAAATAAATAAATAAATCTTTTAAAAAAATTCCTGAGAATTGAAGACTCAATGCTGCTTGTGATTGGAGCTGGTCACAACATGCTGCCTTGAGAGAGAAGCATCTGTCTGACCCGCAGCTCCACTGTCTCTGCCTGAAACAACTTTTTAACAAATTGAATCATTTTTCAAAATCTAACCTCCAGCAGTTGATTTCTTTCCACTCTTCTCTCATCATCTAAGGACGTTTCCCTCTTCCTCTGTCCTTTCTCTTTGCTACTGCTGTCACCTTCTTGGTCAGTGTCTTTCCACTTCACATCTGGACCACTGATGGACCTCATAACCATTTCCTTCCCCCTCTTCTTTCTTACTCTGTATCATTCTAGATTCTCCTCCCAAATTTATTTCCCCCACATCCTTCTTTAGGCCAGTTTTCTGCTCCAAAGCCTTCCATGGTTCCTTCAAGCCTACAAGGATAGAGTTCAAAACCTCTAGAAATTCTGGAGATAACTGCAGAACAATGCAAATGCACTTAATGCTATGGAACCATTCACTTAAAAATGGCAAAAATGGCAAACTTTATACTATGTATGTTTTACCACAATTAGGAAAAAAAATCCTGGGGGGCTCTTGAGTGGCTCACTCAGTTAAGCATCTGCCTCTTGATTTCGGCTCAGGCCATGATCTTAGGGTCGTGGGACCAAGCCCCACATTGGGCTCTGTGTTTAGCATGGAGTCTGCTTGGGATTCTCTCTCTCCCTCTCCCTCTATCCCTTCCCCGACTCGGGTGCTCTCTCTAAATAAAATAATATTTTTTAAAAATCCTTAGAAAGACAACCTAGGCCCTAAACAATCTGCCTTTGTTTAGAGCTTACTAAACTTGTCTTTCATTTCTATCACTGCTACTAACTTTTTATACTCACTGATCCCACGTGCCAAGCACTGTGCTGCACCACCTACCTTAGTCCTCAGTAGAATCATAGAAAATAATACTGTTCTGGTTACCACTTTGCAGAGAACACCGGACGTGAAATATCTGGGAGAAGGCCACACCTGCCAGAGCAATGACTATGTGTCTACATAACTAGCCAAGTAAATATAACAGTTCAGACACTGTCATTTCTCTGTGATAGCTTCCCACTGGGCCAGACCCTGGGGACAGAAGAGAGGCACATCCCGTGGGTGCAAAATTTAAGGGAACAATAGAGATAAATAATATTTAAGGCAATATCTTCAATAAAAATTAATGCAAAATTCCCATGATGAACAAAGTATCAAAATATTAAGTAAGAACAGTACCTGATCATGCACTTAGACAACTCTGTCTCACTCACCTCACCCTTTCCTGGCCCTGATTCCAATGAAACCTCATTCACCACAGCAGGTGATAGCCCAGGGCTCACAGTTTGCCAATTTAACTTTTTAAAAAATAGTGCTTTAAAATATCATGTATCTTAATTACTGAGTTTCTTGGAGTCCCCCTAAATCTCGTGTGCAAGGCAATCACCTTACTTGTTTTACTCAGTCCTGGCCCCACTGTCCTGTCAGCTAGAAAGAAAGGGCCACACTTTCTATTTATATCTCCCTTCCACTTCTCAGGTCCCAAGTATTGACCTTCATGCCTGTTGTAGCACAGGGAAATGTGGCTATTTCAGGCCACAGGACATTTGTTTTTTAAAGAGAGGAGAAAAGTCTGTAAGAACAAACTATTCTATCATTGTTGTTACAACAGAACATTTCTGGAACCCAAATATGTATTTATAGATTAAGAACTATTAATATGCCTGCATATCACCATGTCAGTAAGGAACGGCATTGGCTACAATTTTCATAAGGATTTTATAACTGATGTGCTTCTTGGGCACTCTGAAAACATTAGCCCAACACTGATGTGACTATTTATTGCTAAAAACACAATCACTGGCTTGCAGTACTAGGAGGAAAACAAACTGTCTTCATTTAATCTTTTAGATTTTGAGATAATCTGGAACTGATTTGTAGAAAGGTATGTATTCTAGCTTATTTAGGTAAGGAGCCATCTTCATGAGAAATTACTCTTTGTATTTTTAAATGATTAAATGCCTAGGGCTTTTACACACACACACACACACACACACACACACACACAGGAATTCAAGACACATAAAATAGGTGGTGTAATTTTGTTGTCACTTTATCAAAAGGCTCCAAGTTTATAATCAAAGCATCAAATTAGTCTGGGCTCAATGCTTTGAGTGGGTACTTCTCACAGATTAAGCCAGGCAGTCCTGAGTCATGCTCTCTGGTGCCAGGGCAACCCAGAGCACTGAACATAGAAGGGTATCCTCCTGTTAAAATACAAAAGAATGGAAGAACAAAACATAAAAAGCGCAAAACCAGTAAGTACATCTGTATCAGAGCTTGCAAGGGAGGTAATATGCAGGCATCCAGAAACGAAGAGGCCACAAAGTCTGGATGGACCTGAGACCATGGTGACTTTTTGGATAATGAGAAGCTAGAAGCTGGACTTGAGTCCTCAGCAGAAATGTGGGAGCCTTTAAATATTTTCCTTTCTGTGGGAAGAAAGCCAGAAAACCTCCTTTGTTTGTCTAGAGTTGCTGTATATGACTGCAGTCTACCTGGAGGTATAGGTGGGAAAAGCAGTTACACACAAAGGCATCAAAATCTACCATGTACATCACATGATGATCAGGTATAGTTCTGTGACATGTGGCTGAGAAATAAACACACAGATAAGCACAGGAGAATCCCATGTTTAACCACCCAGTAGAGATGTTTCTATGATCCAGGACATAAAGGAGTAAAGAAGTCCCCACCCCACTCCACCCTCAATACCAATGATGATAAACCCAATGATACAGTTTTTCTTCATAAGATGACCTGCGGAAGAATGCAGAGTACCACGAGGGAGAATCAGCTGTTACCAGCAAATGGGAGAATTAGCACCTCAAGAACTAAAAATAATCAGATGATTAAAACTATAAAATAAATGTGTTCAAAATCTTCAAAGATAAAAAGGCACTGAAACCTTAGTAAAAGAACAGGACATTATTTTTAAAGGATTCATGAAGATCTGAAAGAAAACAAAATGGAATATTGGCAACAGAACATCTAGTCATTGAATTTAAGACTGCAATGAGCTGGTTGAACAACACACTGGATACATTCCAGGTGCTCTGGAACTGAGGAAACCACTCAGAATATAGACTCAGGTAAAGAGACAACATGAAAGCAGCTATAAGACAATAGGGACAGATTGCTAAGTCATCCATGTTTCAGAGAAGCTGCAGAAGAATATAGGAGAGGGAAGTTTTCAAAAAGATAGGGCTAAGAACTTTCTATAATTGAAGAGATACTACTAGTTTGAGAATCTACTTCAAATCCAAGCTTGATATATATATACATATATTTACACATACACAACACACACACACACACACACACACACATTGCCTTGAGGGTTTTTTTTTAATTATTAGCAGAAAATTTTTCTCACAGTAGATTGAATCCCTAAGACTCAACCCAAGGCCAGTATCTGTAGCAGCTGACAGATTTCTTCAGAACATCATGGCTTCCCAGTGGGTCAGGGCCCTGGAGGAAGTAGGATTAATTGCAGTCAACCTATTTTGGAATGAGCTAAGAGATCCAGCTTAGATAAATCATCTATAGTATTAAAATCACATTCAGGGATGCCTGAGTGGCTTAGTTGGTTAAGCGTCTGCCTTCGGCTCAGGTCATGATCCCAGGGTCCCAGGATCGAGTCCTACATTGGGCTCCTTGCTCGACAGGGAGCCTGCTTCTCCCTCTGCCTGCCACTCTGCCTGCTTGTGCTCTCTCTCTCTCTCTGACAAATAAATAAATAAAATCTTAAAAAAAAAAAAGACAAAAATGTTAAAAAAATAAATAAATAAAATCACATTCAAAGAGGGATGCTAATGTGGACACCAGGTTGCTTTTCAAATGCCGCTCACAAAGATGCATCTTTGCGAAATGTGAAGCTACTTATAAATGTCATTAACGTTATCTGATCACTGGTTTAGCAACTGATAAAAATTAATATGCCCAGCACTGTGCTGAGCACTACATAAGCATTTTCTCATTTAAGCCTTATAATAACCTTTTAAGATAGGGGTGTGTGTTTAAGTACAGATGAGTAAACAGAGACAGAAAAGTCAAGAGTCTTGCCCAGAAGCTCAGAGAACAGTAGAATAGGGACTCATCTCATATCTGCTGGATGCCAACTGCTTTATGAGTTTATTATTCAATGTGCATAACACAAAGGAAGTAGATTACTACTATTAAAGTAAATAAGATTGCCCATTAGGAACATGTAAACTGTAAGAACTTTCCTTGGTTATCTTCAAGGCTTTTGGAGATATCTAGCAGATCACCTGGAAAAGATCGGCCTTCCTGATGGCCAATGACTCTGGCATCTAGGTGTTTCAGAGAATAGAACTAAGCCATTACACAGCCAGGCCTGGGACACTGATGGTGGCAAATATACCAGCAATCTCATCCTAGAGGTTCATAAATATGGTTTGATGGGGAAGGGGATAGACAGCCTGTTTATTTTGAGAATGGAGTGTGTTACAATCATTTTTAAAAATGTCAGGCATATGCACATAAGATGTGCCTGTTTTCCAGCAATATGCTTTTTCCACAGAACACTGAATTAAAAATAAATTGCTAATGGAGACACAAGCGAATGAATCAGAATCAAAGGGAAATACCAACACTACCTCTAGCTGAGCATCTCTCATAGGCTTTTTCCAGAAGATTCCAGCAGCTTCATGGAAGCCAAAGTAGGCTTCTCAGTACAGGTGGCACCAGGCACTGTTTTTCAATATGTTCTTCCCAAATGTACGATAAGCACTATTTTGAAGTCTGTACTTTTAGCTAGCCTTCTATTTCTTGGTGCAAAGAAACCCAATTTATTCTTTGTTCAAAGAAAAAGTGGAATCACAGGCCATCTCCACAGGAACTGATGAAAACATTGGCAAAACTTTCAGATAAAAGAGATCAAATTGTTTACCAGTCCTCTTAAGAAAAAAAGTATATAAATATATATTCCATTTTATGTTCTCTCACAGAAATTTTGAAAAGAAGGGAGCAGGTTGGTGGGGGTGGGGTGGCTCTGACATTCTTCTTTTAAAAGAAGAAATTTAAACCTTTAAAAAAAAAAAAAAGCAATTCAGCATTTTAATCATTATACCAGGTCATCTGAAAAAAAGTGTTTAACTCTCACTCTGGTTTTCATTTCTTCCCTTACTCCATGATGGTTTTTCCTGTGCTGACAGAAACAGATTTCTGGCCCTCCAAAGAAACCTCATACACACAAGGCCAGCTTCCTGCTAGCTCTTTCACAGGGTAACAATCAATTCTTTAAAAGTTCTTTCTCTTTGTCTGAGGTACCCATATGCTTGGGTGAAGATTATAGGTTAAACTCCACTGAAAGTAATTGAATTAGTTTGCCCTTACATTTCTGGTCAATACCCTTGTCTGTGGATTCAGACTTTATACTGAAAATTGTGCTTTTCCTAATGCTACTTCCAGACTCAGCTGTGTACTCAGACTTACAAGCAATAAATTGCTGGTTTGGAAGTAAATGGAGGTAAATGGTTTGGAGCAGAGAAAAATTAAAATGCTATTCTTTAGTTTTTCAACTTAAATTTCAGAATAAATGTCAAGGGCTACCCCCAGGTACCATGATCCAATTTCTCTCAGTTCAGCATGACCCCTGTCTCCTTGTCAGGAAAGGTTTTTATATACATACAGTGCTCAGAACTTCTGCTAGTGTCTGCTCATAACAAAAAATCATAAGCTGGTGAGTGGGACAGAAAGGAGATGGCAAATTTCCTTCAACACCCAGGTTTAATACTATTCTGCAGCTCATTTTTAAAGGCATTTGACCTGACAGAGACAGTCACAAAGAAAGTGGAACTTGACTTTATACTGTGAAGGCAACCAGCCACCAAGACTTGACTGGTTCACATCTGAATGCATGGTACGTGTGCCTTAACTCCCAATCACATACTTATGGCAAACATTAGTAACCAATTACTACCATGTTTTCCAGTAAGTACAGATAGGGCCTCAAGATTCTTCTCCACAGAGCTCTGCAGGCAACTATTACTATAGGATTTACAACCCTCCTGCCGATCCTCCCACCAACCCTTCCTTTTCTAGGGTCTTCAGGCAGATTATCCATTCATCTTACTAGGGAGTGAGAGTAATAAAAATTTTAAATAGAAAGATAGAAGGACTAGGTCTGTGCCTCCACTCTGCCATCAGCAAGTTCTTTGCCCTTGGTCAAATCGCTTGCTCTTTTTAAACTTCAAACATTCAAAAATCTAGAACAAGTAGCTCCAGTTTGATCAAAAGATGTCATTCACAACTCAAGGACTCCTGGGAGGGGCATGAAAATTACAAGAGGACCTGGAATTCATGACATTCAAAACACTGTTTAAATATTAAATGAATGGCATGGCAACTAATTTTCCAAAGTCAATGGATTTTGTTGCAATGAAATACAAACTTGCAATGAATGAAATACAAACTTATCCAAAATCACCAGTGAATTTGTAGTTGTTTTGTCATTATTTTCTTAATCAAAAGGCACCCCAAATAAAATGGTTATTCTTTACCTCTTCAAATCGCAGCACCCTCATCTGTTAATATCGCATTTTAGAATAAAGAAGTCTGTCTCAAGGGACTTTAGTGAAGATCAAATGTGATAATGCAAGAGAGGGCTCCATACAGACCCCGCCTAGCCTGGGGGTGTAAGTGCTCTGTGAGACACAGAACAGGACATGGGCTTTCCACAACACAGGGCTCTTGTGCAGACTCTGCCTTCTCTCCTGGATAGGGATCAGAAGTCTAAGCCAGGAAGTAGGAGATTATCATTCTTTTAAAAAAACACTTCCGTGAATTTAAGTGATTAGGTAGTTCTGGGACACGGTATGGAAGCTGATTATATAAGCCCTGGAGAGCAACAGTATTGCAAAACCCCCACTGTTCTCCTAACTCTAACAGGATTCCAAATGCTCCAACTTCCCCTATCCTGGAGCTCAGATTTTTTCTTTTTTTCCATTACATTTCCAGATTCTTAGCTGGTTAAACTGAAAGTTTAGTCTAATCCTAAAGAAGCTGTGTGTTTGGCAGCTTTCTTGCAGTCCATATCCCATTCAAAAGAAGCAGCCAGCCAGTATTATTACCATCCTATGGAGATCCATATGTCATTGTTACAGAGGAGTCCCCCATTTTAAAAATTTGGGAACAAATGGTCCAGAAGATTCCTTCTTACTTCTTTAACATGGTAGACTATAGAGTTAAATGTAGCCAATACATAAAAGGCATTTTCAAGAGATAGGTCTGGAAACACAAAAACATCAGTGCTAAATGGGATAGTCCAGTTCAAACCTGTTGTCATCCAACCTGCTATGATCAAGAACAAGTGGATACACAAAGCCAAGAAAGAGAATAGAAAGAGAGATTCCTGTTCCATTCCCATTATTGCCAATGATACCAGAATCTACCAGTTTCTGAGCCCAGAAACCTATGAATGAATGACCTGTGATTCCTCCATTTTATTCTTACTCCAATATCAAGTCAGATCTCTGTTTCCCTAAATCATTTCTGACTTCTCAACTCCTCCTTTCACATCTAGACTCATACCTTGGACTACATTGCCACTTGCCTTTCATTTTTGACCACAGCAACCTCCTAACTGGTGGCTTCACTCCCTCTTCTGCCCCCTTCAAGTCACTCTCCTCTTTGCAGTAAGAGTAAACTTTTTATATTATGTCTCATTGATGCAATTCTTCTGCTTGAAATCATCCCAAGACTTTCCAATATACTCTACTTGTGTAAAGAGCCCTGTACACTTTGATTCCTGCCCTACATCACCAACATGCTCTTGTCCATCTCTGCTCTTCACTTGTCTTGTGTAGCCATGCTACACAAGACAAGTGTGTTTGTCATTTAGTTTCTTAAAGGCATCAAGCTCTTTCCCCACTTTGGTATTTCCTAATAGGATAGTCTAGTCCTACTAGTCTCCCCCTAGTCCATCTGCCTAGAACAATCTTTCCTTTCCACTTCTCTCTGAACTGAAGCCTGTACCTCACTCTCAACAAGACCTGATATCATCTCTGACTAAAGAAGCTCAGTATATCTCATCACTTTGTGTGCTTCTTGAAAACACAGTGACCATTCATTTATTTGCTTATTTTTTCTTTTTTTGTTCTAGATTATAAACTAGATTATAAACTCCTTGAGAGCAGGGGCTTTACCAGGTTTTTTTCACTGAGGTGTCTCCTGAGTCTGAAACGGGTCCTGGCACTCAGAAAGTCCACAATAAATATCTGTTGACTAGACAGAAGAGATTACCATGACAATTATTTCTAGTGATAACTTTTCACTGTCATATATGAATACTTTGATGTGGGTTATCAAAAAGCTGTTCAGTCTCCCCCACTTAAGAGCCTCTAGTGTTAGGTTGTCCAAGATGGTAGCCACCAGTTACATACATCTTCTACATTACAGGACATTTCCACCATCCCATAAAGTTCCATTAGAAAATGCCATTCTAGGCATTGGGTTGAATTGGATCAACCCCTTCCACAGGAACATGAAGAAATGACTTCTCATTTGCTTCCTAGATCTAATAAGAACTAGTTATAACCTAAGATCTTAAATGGTTATACTCCAACATGAAACTATTGCAATTACAGTTCTGAGTCAGCTTGGTTTACCAGGTATGAAAATGTGATTGACATTTCATGGGGAGTGAGCCTCTTGCTGAGAAATATGAAAACCAGAACTAACGCCTACAACTCCATTCAAAGGGTTGCTTTGCTCTTCAGCAAGAAAAGCTCTGTGGAAAATGCCAGTCTTTTATTACTAGACCATTGTTTAATATTTTTCCAGTACCAAAAACTATGCCGAGCTGGAGCTCATGCTGGTCTCTGCCTTTTGGGACTTACCATTTAATTAGACAGAAGGGGAAAACCCAAGTGTGGTTCCCAATCACATTTATGAATAATAAGCTGGATTGCTGCTTCTGGCAGGATGTCACACTGACAGAAGATGCAGTGCGAGGCATGATGAGCCCCCACCACCCCTGCTCCATGCTGGTACCAGGGCGTGAGTGCTGCTTGTAAAACAACATCTCTGGCTCACACTCAATTTGGGCTTTTGACTCTGGCTGAGACCCTCCTATCTTGGGACTAATTCACATTTGATCTAGTTTTCCTCTCTTTTTAGTGCTTTTAATGCCCTACCCACTCTGTAAGGACTGGTCCACTTAGTTTGATTTTGCTCATTCTTGAGCTAGGGCATCTGTCTGAGTGCATATACTGGCACATGTCTAAGTATCGGCTGGCCTACCTTGAGGGAAACTGGTCACATCTTTGTCAGATGATCAGGGATGCTGCTCTAACCAAGAGGAACAGAGTCTAGGGTTCAGCCTGTCAGGTTAAGCCCATGTCTCCTTTTATTATCCTTCCTGGAAGAGTGCAAACTTCCATCCCTTCCTTTATACCAGAGGTCTTCTCGCTGCATCTGGAAAACATCACACTCCTTTTCTTTCTTTTTTTTTTTTTTTTTTTTAAGATTTTATTTGTTTGACAGAGAGAGAGATCACAAGTAGGTAGAGAGGTAGGCAGAGAGAGTGGGGGAAGCAGGCTCCCCGCTGAGCAGAGAGCCTGATTCGGGGCTCGATCCCAGGACCCCGAGATCATGACCTGAGCCGAAGGCAGAGGCTTTAACCACTGAGCCACCCAGGCGTGCCAACTCCTTTTCTTTTCATGCTAACATATTTATTGAGATAAAATTTACACACTGTAAAATTCATCCATTTTAAGTCATAATTCAATAATCATTTATTGTATTCAGAGCTGTGCAACCATCACAGCAATCTGATTTTAGAACATTTCTATCAGTCCCTAAAGAAACCTCGATGCCCATTAGCAGTTAGTCCTTGTTCCCACCCCCAACCTTAGGCAACTCTTAATTTACTTTCCATCTCTATGGATTTGCCCATTCTGGACATACTATGCAAATAGAATCAAACAGTAAGTGTTCTTTTGTGTCTTGCTTCCTTCATTCAGCATAATGCTTTAGAGATTCATCCACCTTGTAGCATGTCTTGAGTATGGTGTTCCTTTTCATCTCAAGATACTATTTCTAGGGGTGCCTGGGTGGCTTAGTCGTTAAGCGTCTGCCTTCGGCCCAGGTCATGATCCCAGGGTCCTGGGATCGAGCCCCACATTGGGCTCCCTGCTCGGCAGGAAGCCTGCTTCTCCCGCTACCATTCCCTCTGCTTGTGTTCCCTCTCTTGCTGTTTTTCTCTCTGTCAAATAAATAAAATCTTTAAAAAAAAAAAAAAAGATACTATTTCTATATGGATATACCACATTTTGTGTATTCATTCATACTCATGTTATACAAAAATATAAATTATATCAAGGCCTTTATTGAGAACCATTCTTGCCTTTATTTGAATAAAGCTTAGAAATTGATTTCCTTCATAAAATTTTCAAGTTTCTAAATCCTAAAAGATAAGCCCTTCCCCCTTAATATATGCACATAGCAATACATCTTTTAGGATCACTTAAAAGCAAACACACTCATAAGTCTCCAGTGTTTGCCAATAGATGGCAGTTATTTTCTTGGGAGAGATCATCAGGCCATGCTGACAGGAATGATGACCGGTGATATAACCAAATATTGTCAATCTCCATCTAAATGACTCATTTTAACTGAGGGCAATGGCAAAATTGGCAACAATAAAGTATTTAGATTTACAGTGAGGGTATAAAATATGGCACCTTCTCTGTCTGCAGCCATATAAAATATTTACGATGATATGGGTTATTTATATTTAATAGGCTGCATGCTCCCCAAGTCTCCTGTTTCTAACTTAAGCAGATGGATTCTGTTTGGTTGCTCATGTTGCCTCTTTGTTCAAGTAGCACTGGCACCGGTGACTTCTTCACAGATGCTTCCTCTGAAGCACCAAGATGAATTCTTGGCTATCTCCAGAGCCTTATTTATACCTTTGTGATGGCTGTGGACTCTTAGATGCCCTCCCTGTAGCGTTGTATGTTCTTTTATGCCCTTCCTCAGCTCCATCCCAGATGTTGGAATCCTTCTTCCTCTCCTATGCCTGTTTCCCATGGCTAGAAGTATTCTTTCTGTCTCTTAGCTTCTTGGATTTTTTTTTTTCCTACCTCCATTCCCAGTTTGGCTGAAAAGGACATAACTACACACAGCTCTTTTTGGTGGTCCAGAATCTCCAACTTTCTCTCTTCCTTTTACATAATTGATTAACCTGTAAGTATTTGGGAGATAATGCCATTTGTTTCTAATACATTGCTCTAGAGAATAATCCACAGCGCATGCTTAAATAATTGTGACACAATTTTAAATGCCATAAGACAATCTGGAACTGTAGGTTCTTAACCTTTTTTTTTAGCAGATCGGTGGATTCTGTTCCCAAAGACAGCTGTTTTGGTTCTAACTTCTTGTTGAATTTTATTATTATTAACACAGATTGATAGAATTAATTGAATGGCAAAACTGCCAGATAGTTTATCAAGTGACTATCACATTCCTTAGCCTTACAAAGCTGGCATTGTTCCCCCCATATTATAGATGTGGAATTGAGGCTGGGGGGCTGAATGGCTTTGCTAAGGTCACAGAGACAGTCAATAGTGGAGATGAGATTCAAGTCCAGGTTTACTCTGACTCCAAAGGCCATACACTTCCCACAATTGTCTTCCAGATTTCAGGTGACACAATGACCATTTATGTCACTTATTTAGAGTTAGAGGTCCAACATCTTTCACCAACAGCCAAGAGAATGACCTGGGTTTTGTCATATTGGATACATTATGGGCAAGTCATTCAACTCTCAATGCTTACCTCAAGGTCAGAAAAATGGCCATTCAGTGGACAGCACAAAAAGCTCTAAAGGAAAACCCTCCACTATTGTTAGAGGCCAGTGTTCTAGTTCACAGATCCATATCTATGGAGAATATTTCTTTCATAACCTACTAGCAGGGTATTCATTCCCTTACCATCTTCTTGAGCAGCCAAAACCCCACTTCTCCATTACCACTCAAAGATCCGCGCAGGGTTCTGAGCTTTTGTGAGAAAAGAACTTCATTTCCCTTGTCTCTCCTTGGGTGTTCCATAAAGACACTTGCAACCTTTCTATCTGCTGCATATAAAAACAGCCAGGCAGACAGCCTGCTGACCAGTGATTGTAGTGATGAACTCTCTTGTTCTCATAGGTCTGAGAGCTGCAGCTGCTCTTACCGTCTCCGGAATTTACTATCTTGCTTCCCATCTGTCTGTTTCACACTAAAGATCTTTGTGGTCAGGCCCCTGAGTGACTGCTACGCTGAGCTGGTTCAACCAGGCTCACCTGAGTCCTAAAGACACACCTGACGTGGTATGATGTCACTACTGTTATTTAATATTTATCAAGGGCATTCAGCACATTTGGTACCACTCAGACAGACAACCCTCCCAGCCTCTCCTCTTTCTTTCCTTGCCACAAAAAAAATTGACCCTGTGGAACTTAACTTGCTCCAAGATTCTGTCCTTGCTTATTTCCTTAACCTTGGAGCTCTGTCCCCTGCAGGTGTCCAGGGATTGTCTGGGTAGTGTAGGCTTCTGACACTAACCGTCATGATTAAGGATATGACCTCAAGCACAGACCTCCTGCCACCCCAAATTAGCCTGAACAGGCACCAACCAGCTGGCCCTGTGGGAATGTCACCAACCCTGGATTTCTTCCCCTGCTTCTGCCCTTGGTATTTGCGATCTGAGCTCAGCAGTCCAGCTTCCTGCTATTTGTGAGAAGTCACACATCCAGCGTCAGCCTCTGTCCCCAGCTCCCATCATGCTCTCAGCTTCTTTCAAGCATTGTTTCTTTAAAGCTCCAGGCGAGTGTCACCAAGGCCATCTTTTAAAAGTTTGTTGGCCAACTTGCTTGACACTCCACCGAAGCTGTCCTCTGCCTCTAACACCTAAGGTGAACTCTGCTCTAATCACCTTCTTGGCTGCTCGGCTGCCTCCCTGCCTTCAGCAGTCTCTTGCTTTTAACAGCTTGTTTAAGATCCTTGGAACAAGCTGTCGGCCTCCAAAGGAGGGACGGTGCTAGAAACAGTCTGGGGAGCTAAAAATAAACACCTCCCACAGATAAGGACAGACACGTTGTACAAAGAAATTATCTGGCACCCTCCTGACCCGACTGCATCGCGGGCCTTGTTGTTTCCCATTCAGAGACGGTGAAGTGTTTGCATGGGTAGTTCTGCATGCACAGGTGCTAGAAACCATTTTTTTAATTGCCCATCAGATGGGCAGTGGCAGGCAGAAATCCATCTTTATAGAATGGGTACAGGCTGTCCAAATGGCTTCTTGCAAGTTAGTCACCACCAAGGACAAGAAATCCTACTCTAAAAGAGAAGACTAAGGTGTGACTTGAAAAAAAAAAAAATCAGGGTTTAAAACTTTTATCTTATATATTTATTTACTTCCACCTGTGCAAAAGCTAACAGCCTCTAAAGTCAGTTTTGTCTAAAGTCCCATTTGCCGGAGAACACTAATATAGTTATTAAATAGGATGGCCTTTAGATAATATCTAGGACAAAATTTATCAAAACAGCCATTGTAAGTAATAACAACACATGCAATAAGCCCACTTTGTGGTTCATTCACTATTGCAGTCGGGGGAATCCTTATGGTTTCCATCTGTGGGGTTCACCCTATATTCTAGGTGTCATAGATCTGTTAGCTCTGTTTCCCTCCAGAGTCATTTTTTTTAGAGTGAAGAAATGAGATTTTTGAGGGGTTAAGTGACTTGTCCCAGCCCAGCAGCAGAGAGGTAAAGACTGTTTAAAAAAGACTAACCAACACTGAAAAAAATAAATAAATAAAATTTAAAAAAAAATTTAAAAAAAAAAAAAAGACTAACCACTCATACAAGGTTAATTTTATGCCAGGTATTACGCTAAGGGCCATATGGATGCCCACCACAATGGAGCAGGAAGTCACTGCAGACCAGGACACAGCCACCTTTGGAACAACTCCTACCTTCTCCCAGTTGTTCTGTGATGCTGGAGGCAAGGGAGGGCCAGAGGTCCAAGTCAGAGCTTGGACTGGGTAACGTCAACTTCTTTCAGACTCAACCAGGACACACACTGTGCTATTTTTGTACACAGGTCATGGCTTACAGAACTCTGAGGAGGAAACCATGCTAAGAACCCTGACCCCAAGAATGATTGATGAATAGATTTTCCTACAGTAACAAAAAGTTGCTTTATAGCATAGAAAGTTCTGAGTGATGAAGGTCTAACAGCCTCAGAAAAAACAGTGGCTAGGATCCAATGCACAAGGCAAATGGGCTGCCTCCTTTCCTGAGAAGAAGGCTGGCCTGATTTCATACCTTCACTGCAATTTCCACCATGAAAATGGATTAACTCCGAAGCACTCTCTATTCTGATTAAACATTTCTGTCTGTGGCAGTGTCAAGATTGTAAAACACCTAATACAGCAGTTAATTATAATGCCATGGACTACTTTAACCTTTACAATTATTTGTGTTTTTGGAGGTTGACCCCCTCCCAGCCTTCCCAGGGTAAGAGATGGACTGACCAGCAAATAAAACTGGGGCATACGGAAGAGGTCGGAGACCAAAGCGACCTCTAGAGTATGAGTGAGCCACAACCTCCACGAACTATTCTTGTTTTATTGACCAAATGAGGCCACTAAATGGTCTTCCTGGTGTCAGTTCATGCCTGAAAAGAACAGAATGTTTCTAGAATCTTAGAAGTAGCTATAGCAAAAGCTTCATCAGAGGATGAAAAGGAAAAAAAAAAATAGTTGAATTTCCCCTTTCCCATCACTGCATTTGCCACCTCTTCCACAGAGGGCGGATTCAGCAGCAACAATAGAGCTCATACCAGTTACCGTGCTCAGGATTTTACTGGATGTTAGCTCAGTGCTCACAATGAGACTATGAATCTGGCATTCACATGCCCATTTCGTAGAATAACAATGGAGGCTCAAAAAGGTTTTAAAAAAAAAGAAAAAACCCTGTGGAAGCCATGCAGCTATTGGAACATGGAGTGGACATTAAAGACCTTCTGGCTCTGTAGCTTGTCCTCTTAACCAAAGCTCTGGATGTGGAATATGGTCCGTTTACCTAAGAGTCCAAGAAGAGTCTCTGAAATGAGCTTTTGCCAGTACATGACCTCTTTCTGCAGCCGTACACCTGGAGGGATTCTTGCCCACCGTAATAAGCTCCGACAGCTCTTCCTGTCCTTCCTTATTGCTTCCTAATAGCTACAAGGACAGAGCCTTAAAATGTCAGACCCTCTGTGGCTGTCCCCAGCAAAGGGGAAATGCTCCTTCTGGAGCGGTAGGTTAAGGCCACTGGGCTGCTTCCCAAGTAAGCCATTGGCTTCATTTTCTCTACTAAGATTTGATTAGATGCTAATCGTCACGGGCAGGGAGGGGGGCTGGGTGGGGTCACTGAAGGATTTAAGTAGGGAAATAACAAAGAGTCTGCATTAGAGAGAACACATCTATTCTGGTTAATGAAAAGCAATGAGGATGCCAAGGAGCCAAAATTCCTCAAGTATTTACTAAGTGCCAAGCACACTGACGTGTGCTTTACGTTTATTATCTCATTTAATCCTCTCTAAAATTATATGATGAGGCACTAATATTAGTATTTTCATTTTATAGACGAAGAAACTAAAGTACTCTGCAGGGAACATCATCGCCCAAAATCACCCAAGTGATGGCAGAGAAGAGGCAGAGGTTGTGCTGGCCAATGTTCTATGACTGGCTGGGAGGGGAGGACGGGAAAGGAAATAAGGAAACAGCAGCGGAAGCCCTGCTTTATAGAACATGCCAATTTCCAAAGTATAAATGCTCCTGTGGCGTGGCCACTTGCAAACACCAGCCCAACAATGTCAGGGCGAAGCTGTCCCCCAGAATGGGACGAGTATAGTCAGGAGCAGGCGGGGGCAGATATTGCTGGGCCACAGGTATTTGCTGCAACACATGTTCTACTCCATATGAATTGATCCGTTTTCTTTATCCAGCTGATTTTATAAAGGGTACAGCCCTAATGAAGGACTGAGAGAGACCCCCAGTGGTGCAGATGCAACACCTCCCAACAAAAGGCTTTGAACCTGCCTGACCCCTTACTGCCCGTGGCCAATTTCAGAACCCCCAGCTCCTGCAAGACAACAGCTAGGATGAGCTCTGCCAAGGCTTGTTGAAGAATTTTTGCAAATCACCAGTTTACCACACTCTCTTCTAGCCCAGCCAGCCTCTAAAATCATTGGATTAAAAAAGCTCGCCCATTAGATAGATGCTTCAGGTAAATGAATCGCGGGGGAATCTAATAGGACACTGCTGGGTGGCATTACTGCCAGTTTTACCCAGAGTGGCAGGAGGTTACAGAAGCTTTTTTCCACCGCCTAATATTAGCAGTAACCCCACTTTCCAACTTAGTCTGTTCTTCACCTCCTCATTTTTTTCCCTTTGGGGCTGTCTTGCTCTGGCCATCTAATAAGGAACAGGTGAGCTATGTTTACAGAATGGTTTGTTCATGGTTATGACACCACTGTTCATCCGTTTGAAGGGACCTGACAGAAGGCATGTGTCGTTTCCATTGGGCAGCAGGTAAGGTACATCATGAATGAGCTGCACACCCTCAGCTGCTCTCCACCGCCCCACGCCCCCACCACCCAGTCTCATCTTGAACTCCTATTTTTTTTTAAAGATTTTGTTTGTTTGCTTGTTTGTTCGTTTGTTTGACAGAGAGAGAGAGAGATCACAAGAAGGCAGAGAGGCGGACAGAGAAAGAGAGGGAAGCAGGGTTCCCACAGAGCAGAGAGCCCAATGTGGGGCTCGATCCCAGGACCCTGAGATCATGACCCTGAGCTGAAGGCAGAGGCTTTAACCCACTGAGCCACCCAGGCACCCGCTGAAGTCCTATTTTGAGGAAACACCCAGCTTCCAAAAGCCAACACAAAGAGACGCAGGCCTTCATTCAGTTAGAGCAGGAGATCTCAGCCTTCTCATACTTGAGGACCATACATATTTTTTTAAATACTGATTTTTAAAAAATTACTCAGAAATGCCTTTATATAAAGTTTCATCTGGGAAGGCAGCAGAGTCTAGAGGTGAATTCACAGGCTCTGGTGTCAGCTGGTCTGGGTTTGAGTTCTGGCTCCCTTATCTAACATCCATGTAATCTTAGACCAACTCCTCAATCTGTGTTTCACCTTTTGTCCTAACAACTGTGGATAAAAATAACATGCATAGCACTGGGTTATCATGAGATTTAGTGAGTGAGTCTAGTCAAGTGTTTAATATGGTGACTTCTGCCATATAATACTAGTAATTACTATTAAAATATGGCAGCAAGACATATTTATTTTTTGATTATTAAAAAAATTGCTTGGGTGGGCACAAGTATTTGTAAATCCAACAATAACTCCAAGGTCCGCAGAAGTCCATGAATTGGGAATTACTGGGAGAGAGTGGATATCCATTACTACACCATTCTCTCAAACCCCTCACTCCCCCACACACACTTCTATATATCCCTTGGCCAACAAAGGAATTTTATAACTGAGTTTCAAGTAGTATTTGGTTGGCTGTTTTTTTAGAGTGCATTTTTAAAAATGTAAATAGAATCCACCCTTTCCCATGACAAGAAAATGCATATTTTAAAGGCCTTGTCTGAAATAATAAATCAAAAGATCAAACTTGTTTCATATTAGATGTATCTTCAAGTAGTGGTTGAAATGAAGAATTTGCATTTAAATGGAAAGATTAATGACTAATACACAAAGCTCATATTTAATCACCATTTCCTTAACACAAATAATTTATATTTTTATACAGATCATTCACCTTAAGTCAGCAATCGAAAATGATAGGTGTAGTATTTTATAAAACAATTTCTGTGCCACCAATCATGCATCTCAGTTATAAATACTTCTGAGGCTGCTGGTTTCACACTGTTACTTGCAAATGATCTAAATGTTGGTACAGTAATTTGAGTGTAAATATATTTGAGAATGTGTGACTCTCACCTCATAGAAATATCTTAAACTAAAAAGAAAGAATCATTGGGCAATGGCTTTCTATGCACAATCTGTTCGTTTGCACTTTCCCCTCAAATATGAGATAAGAATGATTTACATCCCCTCCGATTTTTGGCAATTATTAAAAAAGAACTGACTTCCTTCTTCTGGAATAATTAGTAGTGAAAACACAAAAAGGATATATTTTCCTTCAAACAAAAATGTGAAACAATGTTCTGAAGAACCAAATGTTCCTTCTACAAGTCCCAGAAGCCTCTTTATTGGTACCTTTCCCATCAATGGTGATAATGCACTTTTGTTTACCGATTGGCAGGTCAAGAAGCATCTTGCTTCTTCTAAACTGTTCTTCAGAATCACACCCTGCCACCATACCACTTAGTCCATTCCGGGGTGCATTACATAAATACAGAGGCGGCTCAATGATTCTGAGACTTCCCTCCTAATGCCTGACCAGTAGAACAGCCAAACCAGACAACTCTGTCCTGAGAAAGGAACCTGATAGAGGAGAAATTATCCCAGGCATTGAACCGTATCTGTGGCTTTAGGCTCAATGTTGAGCAAATGTTGAAATTTGATTTACACTAGCTAGAGAATTATAATGAAATGACACATTTGCATTAAATAATCTTTCTCAGTCAGGACTGGCCAATAAGCATCAGCAATGCCTACATTGCCAGACTATTTAAAGCTCCTACTTGGTATTATGTCATCCTCCGCTCCTTGATCATTTATAGAGTTTTCCCAGTTCTTTTCTTCTCTCCCCTCACTTCATCTTTCTTCCTCATTCTTTCCATCACCCCTCCCCTAAGGAAGCCGCAAGAGCAAATTACATTTAGCAAGTGAGACAATAACATATTGGAAACTGGAAAGAATAAAAAAATATTAGACCTAGTTTTGCCCTTAAAACTCGATATAATTCCGGAGTTTGGTATGCTATTTAAAAATTACACCTCTTCTACAAATTGGCACCTGTGCTCTCTATTGATCTCTTCTGATTGCTGACCAGTAAAATTAGCACCACTTCCTTCACCATTAAGAGGACAGGGTGAAATATGGGCGAAATATAAGCACTTTACTCAGAAAACCATGCCAGCGGACATCCTCTATTAGACTTGGACTTTTTTCACTTCTGAGATCCTTCATTTATGCCAATAAGGAATGCATCAGGAAAGATGCTTGGATTTTGTAGGTGGTGATATGGAGGTGGGTGTTCCCTCTGTTGGGAGGTTGGGTCCAAGCCCCAGGGGAGAAGACTGTGTGTGCATTAGGGAAGTCTAGTTCAAAAAGCTTTCTCCAATTCCAACCAGGACCCAATCATCCCTGAAGAGAAAATCTAGCTACACTGTACTCATTGTGTCAGAGCTGACCTATATGAAAAAAGCTAGCAACCAGGTAAGGTTAATTAAAAACACATATAATGCCTCTCGTTTCTGAAAGCTGTGACTCTACCTGGTTGGGGAGAAAAAAGGCTAAGAATTGGTGTCTAGTGGGCCTTCCAGACTCAGCCAGTGGCTGCATTCACTGCTGTTCTGTGTAGTGATCCCTGGTGAATAATAGAAAAAGATGTGGTCCAGTGGCTAATGAAACCAGAACAGTACAAAGAACATATATACTTTAATTTATCGTCCCTCTGTTGCATTCGGATTCTTATCCAAAAGACCTTTTAATTAGAGCGCTCTCAGGTGAGATTTGTCTGCCTTTTCAATAACAAATGGATAATAGGGAAAAAGCAAATAAGCTCTTTGTTTCTCCCCAGCACTGGGTTCACTAATCATCGTTCCCAAATTCAGCTCAGGCTTCCGCCCGAGCTCATTTCATCTTCATCAGCACTGCCATTTTCGATCTCATATTTCAAAGAGCAATTGGAAAGCAGATATTTAATCAGAAAAGTTTGGGATTCATTTTTTGGACACCCAATCTGTCTTCAGAGGCTTCGAGACAGACAAAATTGCTGTTGACTACAAAAACAACCGATGTCTGTGTCCTTGAGAAACACTGAAGCCTGATGGAAACTGCATAGGCTTTGGAGGTGGTCAGGTCTGGTTGATGCCTCAGTTCCATCGTTTATTAGATATCTGATCTTGGATGATTTGCCCAAATCCCCAGAGCATCCCTTTTCTCATCTACAAAATGAAGAGAATTCTCTAAAATGTCTATTTGTTAAGGCTGCTATCTACATTGGTTCTAATGTAAGTGAGAAAAACCAGCCTGAAATAACTTGAGAGCAAAAGGGGTGTTCTCTTACAAGAATTAAGGTTCCATAGCAATAGGATGTCTGTGGACTTTACCGTGTAAACAGTGAAGGGGAGTACTATTATAATAGAACTGGACAAACCAGATTATGCTGTTACCCTACGTGGAAATCAAGGTCAGGAATGCAGCCAGTTCTCAGGAAAGGCTGACACTGAATCCAGGATGATGCCAGGAATTCATACTGTGCTCTCTCTCTCCATCTTTTGTTTGTTTCTCTCTGTGAATCTCCACCATTTCTCTGTCTTTGTAGGTTACCTTGTCTTGCTCCAGGCTACCCAGCAGAAGATAGCCTCACCAGTTCCTCACCATAAATTTTACATCTCCAGCCACATGCGGACAGTCCCCCTGGCTTCTATTGTTCTAAATTCCAAATTTAGAAGAAAAGGATTCTTAGTGGTCTAGCTTGGATACAACTGTACCCAAACTTGGTCTAATCTGATGAGATTGGAGCATCTATCATACTATACAGGATGCCTGCTGGAGAAGGAGATTCATTGTTTTTGATCAGATTAAAGGGGGACTAATAACCTAGAAAGATACCCCAAAAGGTATTCACAACAGGAACAGGCTGGCAGGGAGTAGGTGTTGAATAAAGATAACTAGAAATGTCTTAGTCAATGAGAGAGCTTTATGAAATGGATAAAAATTGACTTTCCAGTTTTTATCCACATGAGCCACCTGTTTCTGAAAGGATCAATGCAAGTGATGATTTGAATACCAAAAGTTTCACCACTGAGATCTTGACACTCAAAATCTATTCAGCAGCCCAAATCTGGAGAGTTACAGCGTAGACTTCTGCTCCACTCTCCAGGCACAAAGGGGAAGCTCTGCCATTCCTGGAGAGTAAACCATGGCTCCTCACCACCACCCTGGAGGAGAGTGAGGGGCTTCATGGTCTCTTCTGAAACCACCTTGCACTTATTCCGGGAGACATCTCATTTCAGACACAAGATGACTCAGCTTCACTCAGACACTCTTTGACTAAAGGCCCCCAAATCTCATGCATATGAAAGGGAAAATAAAATGAGAAGCAAAATGGCAATGCTTTCTAGTTACAGAGTTGATCATTAGGCCTGACCTAAACTGTCTATTCTTTAATGAGTTGGCTTATAATGGAATACAAATAGTCGTTTGGGGATGGAGGAAGCTAATGGTCCCTCTGACCACTGAGGGATCCTAAGCAAGACTGCATCTCCAAACCTAAAGTTCTTTTATAAACTATATGTTCTCAAGAATCAGTGGGCTGCTTCCCTGAAACCAAAGTAATAGCTCTGGGACAGAGACCAGGACTCTAACTGGATGTATTTCTTCAATCAGTTATGACTTCCAACCAGAGCAATGACCCGTCTTCTCAACAAATGCTTCTCAGATGTTCCATTCAAAGTCTACTCTTGTTATGATTTTTTCCTTCTGTTTCATTTCTCTTCAAACACTTTCTAACTTCTGCCAATGAATTTCTCTCTTCTCCATCTCTCACAAAAAATTTTTTTTTCAGAAGCAAGGAGCATGGGGGAACATCTCTTTACTTCTCCAACATGTAGCAATGTGCTTATAAGTCTATGTAGCAAAGTGTTACATTGGAAGTTTTGATTGAGGCACCAAGATGTGAAAAAGATCAGATTACAAAGAGGTACCCTAAGCAAAAAGGGCTTCAAAAGTAATGTTTGGAAAGTGGCTTCCTGACTTTTTGAGTCCCTTACCTTTGATGAGGCTATAAAAGGGCTAGTCAGAAAATATGGAGAAGGTATTTTGTAGAGAGCTGTATGCATCAGTGGAGAGCCAGACATGTTCTCCATAGCTAAGAGCCCAAGTGATGGGGATCTGACTCCTGCCTGAGAAATTGAGTAGATGGGAGCTAAGCAAAGATGGCTACTTTGGGATTGGCCTCCACCTGTGCATAAAAGCAGCATGAGTCTTTTCCAGAAGTCAGATGTGAATCACGTGGGGATGAAGATGTGAGCTGGGGTCAATTCATTTTATCTTCTTTCCAGGAGTCTGCCTGAAAAGGCAAAGAAGGTCTAGTAGAGTACAGCTGCCAGAGGGATAAAATGCACTGCTCATGGCACAAGGGGCCCAGCTGAGGCAAAAGCCTCACTTGAGAGTCAGTGTGCAAGATGTAAGGCTGAGATGTCACCTTGCTATCCTCTGATGGTGCTCCCTAAGTGAGAAACTTTCTTCCATTCCCCCACCCCCAGGCCTCCTGTCTTCCGAGGCTCCAAACCTACTAGGGGATGGACAGTAAAGATGGCAACTCTCAGGTGGCAGAGAAGGTGAGAAATAAGACCCTACTCTCTCCTTCCCCAGGCAGCAACCTTGAATGGAGTGGCAAGTTGTCTACCCAGGACTAAAACATTTAAATTAAATAACTAAGGTTATTTGGGTAATTTTAAAGTGACCACGGAGCTTAATCAGGTAATTATGAGACCGGTTTAGCTTTCAACTCGGGACACTGGAAGAACTTCTACTGAATAAATTTTATATGATTGTGTAAGACAAACATAAAGTTGTTCCAGTGATTATATCCCATGAAACCTGCTTGTTCTACTTTCTGAGTGCCTCTCCAGATATTGCCATGGAAATGAAAATTTAGAGAAGCATTCATAGCTCAGAAATAATGCTACTGATTCCTCTAGTGAGCTGAGGTAGCAAGACTGAAATAAAGACGCTTCTTATGTTTAATTTCTTGGGACTTTCAACTCTTGGGGTTATAAAAAAAAAAAATAGTTCTTGCAAAAGAGACAAACATGTGTCATCCAGCAAGTCTGACTGACCAGTGGCTGTGGACTCAGGTCAACCACATGGATCTTTGGAAACTTCTCATCAAACTGTATGATTTCTTGTATTTCCTTTCCTTACTTCCTTCTTCCACCACTCTCCAATTCTTTGAAGTTAAAAACTCTTTAACAAGACTTGCAAAGCCTTTCCTGATCTGCCCTTGCCAGTCTCTCTACCTCCCTCTCCCATAGCACTGGGGCTCCAAGTTGACCAGGCAAGTTCAATCCAGCCAGCATGCCACACACTCCCTAACTGTGGGCCTCTGAACATGATCTACCCAACCACTCTTTACCCAGCTGAATCCCACTCATCTTTCAGGCCTCAGTGTAGACCCTGTCTCTTCTAGAGAGCCTTCTTAGACATTCTATACCTCTGAGAGGGTCAGCCTCTATCCAGTGTGCTCAGATATCCTGATGTGGTAGTTGTTACACTCTGTAGTGTGATGGTTCATTTCCATCTTTGTCTCTTCCACTGACCATCAACACAGGAAAGGCAGGGATGTATCTCCAACTGTTACCGCAGGGCCTTCATAAATGTTCTGGAATGACTGTCCAGACCATAACCTACCCAGATCAGAGCCACCAGCTCATAAAAAGTACAGTTAAATTTTGGAAGATTTTCAATAGATGACACAGAAGGTGAGAAGTTCAAGTGGGTGAAGGCATAGGTAAAGCAGGAGGTAACCAATCCAGGTGAGGCCATGGTGTGAAATTCCAGATTTGATAGGAACAGCAGGAGCCTCACCATCACCTTCTGTATGATGTCACTCTGATAAAGGTAGATCTACCTCACCAAGGAGCTCCTTATACAGAGAAGTATGTTTTGGAAAAAAAAAAAAAAAAGCCAAAAAACAAAACAAGTAGTCCAACCAGAAAGTTAGTTTTGACCTTGGAATTGATAAGTAGAGGAATTCAGAGGAGGTAAAGCAATAACTATCAGTCAGTCCTAACACTGGGTCCTTTATTAACACCTAGGACGTTACTGGCAATGATGTTAAATAAGAAGTGAAACATTAGCTAGGTATTTCATCCAATTTCATGGTCTAAAATTTCAAGGCTTTCTCCTAGGCCAGAAGACAATAATAAAGTACAAATGTCCTTGGTCCCTTAAAATATTACTTTGCCAGTTCTTAATTTTAAAGGCATCCTTGTTTATTCATGTGCTTAATAAATTTTATCAGGATAAAATTTGTCCACACTCCACAAAGTGTACTACTATGAGTGGATGGCTTCACCACCACATAGGGGTTCTACTGGGAATTTCTGCTTTCAGTTCTACAGTTCTCTTCATGGCTCTTTGTGCTCTTGCTCTAGCTCTGTCTACCTCTTTAGATAAATGGTTTCTCATTTTTGCTTCTCTCCTGTTTTCTCTTTCCCATCTAGCCCCTCAACCCCACTCTCATCTTTGTCTAAATAGTTCACATGGGGCATGCCAGCCACATGCAAAGACAGAGGTACAGATTCTAAATTTAAGTTTCAAGCTCACAAAGAACGAACCTGATTGGCCCCACCTGGAATACATGGTCAAACATTGATGTAGGTAAACCACCTCCATGAGTGTCAAAGAAGGGGTAATTGTGGGCAAAGGGCAGTAATCAAGAACTAGGCAGACCTTTTAAGATGTGTCTACCACAGTTAGGCATCTCCTAAAGGAGTACTGTATGGAAGAGAAGTCAGAAAATTGGGATAAATAATTTATATTTAATTGTAAATTGTACTTTCTTCTTGAGGGCACCTAAATGTAAGAAACAGAATAATTATAACAGCATTTTCATAAATTAAGTAGTATTAGGCTTAACCCAAGTCACGGCTGGGTGCCCAGCACAGCAGGGGTTTAATAAAGGCTTCTTAACTGCCTAGAACTCTGTCGAATTTAATTTAGCTTGATTTAGCATTTCCTATATGCAAAGTGCTTGACAACATTGTATTTCCTGATATATGCAGTCTTCCTGGAAACCTGAAATGCTATAAAGCTGTTTCTCTATTCTATAAATGAGAAGATACTGTTGCCCAGATAGACTCATTTATTTGGGGGAAGGGGGAGGAGGAGGAAATTGGAGGCGACAGTGGTTAAAGACATTAGAGTAAGTCCAGATCTTGGCTCCTCCACTCACTAACTGTGAGTTTGGTCAAGATAGATAACCTCTTTGAGCTTCACTTTCTTTCTAAACTGATGCAATAGAATTTACCATACCAAAATTTTAGGAGGATTGAGAGCTTTGGTTGCAGAAAATACTCAATATGTTAGCTTTTCATAACTATAATATCTATTGTTGTATGAATTTTTACAGTGTGTTAGGAAATAGTTCTTTTCTAAAGAAGAGTCCCAGGAATGTTATGACATGAATGGCTTAAGAGCTCATGATGCTGTTTCCCTGAGAGCTCCCTGTAATTGGTACTTTTTGGTCACAGGTCCAAGTCCCCCCACCTTTATTTTCTCCTGAGTCCTCCTTTTCAAGGAGGCCAATCTTTGGAATATTGACTTTAAGGGCTGGAGGAGTCATTGCCTGAGGTAATTCCTACTTGAAGAGCAGCAAAGTAAAGGGTCTGTTACATAGAAGCCATACAAATTGTTTAGGTAAGGTAGAATATGGAAGCATTGTGTGAGCCCTGGAACAGGTTCAAAAGAAGGCGGAGCAGAGAGTACCCAGTGCCCAGAATGACACTGGAGTGCCTGGTGCCTGGTGTGTATACTCTGGAGGCAATGGTCCACAGTGGGGTAGGGGGGGGAAGGGGAGCTAGTGTTAAAGGTACCAAGTTGGGGATGAGGCCAATATGCAAATGTGCCACTGGTCTTAAGAGTGACCAGGAAGCCTTTCAAATGGTAATTATTATAATCATATGCTAATTATTATAATATTGGTCTTGTATTGATTGGCTCCCTCACCACCAAATGGAAGAACTCAAAGCTGTTGCACTGTTAATGTGGTTCATGGTGCTATCTTCAGAGGAGATAAGTTAAATCAGACCAGAGTCAGTGTTGATATATCCATGCTGGGTAAAATCCTTGACTTCTGTCATTAACCATGGGTGAGAGCCATCTTAATTTACCTGCATACCATTTTTTCATTCCCTTAACACTTCATTTATTCCACCAACATTGTTGAGCAGACCCTAATGAGACCCAAATCATCTCAGCCCTAGAGTTCAGAGGGAGAAGTAGCTAAGGGTACCATGTATGCAAATAATGGATGTTTTATGCTACTTAAACTTGCTTCTCACTGATTTGGGAAATAAAGGAAAAAATACAGGAAAAAGTGCAAAAAATACAGAGAAGTTGGCAAATACAATCCATGCCTCCTTTATCTGTGCTGTCAGGGCTAAAGACTCTTGACTGAGTTGTAGAGGGTCAAGAGATGGCCAAAGTATCAACGGAGAAGCAAGTTCAGCTTGAACTCAGCTCATCAGGATTCCAGGTCAGCCCTTAGGCAGGAAGCCTGTACCCACAGTTTGGTGGAAACAGACAGGGGTTGATGTGAGCGCCCTTGAACATTAAGACCTGATTATTCCTGTCGTGGAGATTGGCAGCATGGAGGGAAAGGGCAATGATAAACTTTTAAACTGGGGAGGACATGAAAGCAGCCCACGGCTACACAGTCCCAAGTCAGAAAGAAACACATGTGTCCTACAACGGTCTAGTGTTCACAGGAAGTCACTGTCTTGGGATATAGCTCCCAAGCCGAGGGTCTCATATCTGGAAAAGTTTACATAACTAAATCCCAGATAGGAGTCCATGACAAAAGGCATCTTTTAACCAGATTAACAGCACTGGACAGTGGCCCTGTGATCTCCTGTCCTGGGAGAAATGACAATTAAAGCAAAACACTGCTGTTTTCCAAGTTTTCTCTTCACTTATTCAATCTCCAGCACCTCCTAAGCAAGGGACCACCAAGAAGCTCTGAATTACAACAATGGGAGATAAAATCAATGCCTCTTCTCAGGAAGAAAAGAAACAACTAGTCAGCAAGAATATAGCAGAGGATTTATTCAGGATATACCATATTCCAAGGCATTATGCTATATAGCCTGGGCATAATGTGGGTTGAGGATATTGCTCTGACAAATTTCATTAAAAGGATAAACAAGGATGCCTTTAAAATTAAGAACTGGCAAAGTGACACTGTGAGAGACTAAGGAGACATGTACTTTATCATTCTTGTCTATTTGAGGAGAAAGTGCTATAATTTTAGACTATGTTACTGGAAGGAATTCCCAGGTGTTATTCATTTCTTATTTAGCACCATTTGATGTTGCTAATCACCAAAACATGTAGAAGCTTTCCCATTTGCCTCCCAAGACACAGTGCATTGCACCTAACCTGCAAACACTCCATGAAGCATATCATATCCCTCCCCTAATCCAGACCTCAAAGAGACTCCCTTACTATTATTCCAAAACCTCAGGAAAGATAAAAGAGGAAGAAAATTTAGGAAAAGAAATCAGTCCCATTTGCTTCATAGGAAAAATGAAAACAGTAATTTGCCCAACGGTGTTTCTTTTCACGTGGTAAAATATACGTCATTCTCTGTTTAATTAATTACGGGCCATTTGAAACACACTGCCAATAAAACAGAGTTGTGAACTAGTGGAAAAAGAAATGAGATGAAAAAATATGCCTGTCCCATTATTCATTTGTATTGATCTAGATTACAACCCTATGCATCACAATTTGACAAAAGGTTAAATATTTACAGAAGAATCATTAATCTAACAAAACAAATTAACACAACAATAGCTCTCCTGGTTGGCTTTATGTATACCCTAGGGCTCTTCATGAACTGAGGAACCCTTCAGACTGATGTTAAGTACCTCTTTTTGGAGATCTGACAAAGAACTGGACTGGATAGAAGATAAATAATAAGAGGTTGTTCTTGTTAATTAAAAGTTCTTATTATAAATATGAGGGCTTTCACTGCAAAGTGTTCAGCCATGTCAACCGCAGAGGCCCCTTACAAATAAAAACATATGCAACATTATCTAGCATGGGGCTTGGCACAAGTTTTTTTTAAATTATTTGTAAAGTATGTTAGGTACAATAGTGTCTTTTGGGAGGGAATAAATATTTCAATAAATTTTAGCATTTTGTCCAATTTAATTTCAGCACATTTCTCTTCTGCTGAATTTATTTCATTTTTTTAAAAAATTTTTGTACCCTTTTATCCTTCCTTCCCACCATCTTTCAGTTCATGAATCCATCCAGGTACCCTACCTTGCATTCATCTACACATTCACCCATACACTCATGCATTCATCCATGCACTTAACCGTGAACCCATCTATGCACTTGTCCAGGTATCCATCCACAGAGCCAACCGTTTACCTATCCACACACCCAAACATGCATCTATTTACATCCCTAACCATGCATTCACCCATGCTTCCATCTCTACATCAGCCTATGCATGCTCCTATTTATTTCTTTATCAATTTGGTATCGTGAGAAGAAAAGGTTTAGACATTTTGGATTTTGGACAGATGGGGAAGCTGAAGCCTGAACATGGAAGGTGATTTACTCAAGTCGCTCAAACAAAGATTGGTCTAAAATAGAACCTGTTATTAAATCTTTCAGGAGTTCCTGATGTTTTTCTTATAGCTAATAAATAAACCACCAAGATTACATGTATTTACTTAAGATCACAAGATTTTGATAAATCATTATTAATTTCCTCCTAAAAACTGAAAGAGAAATAGAAGTCTGAATTTCAAATAAAATATAATAAGGGAGACCTGACTGCTATAAAAATTATAGTCTGAAAGTTTATAGTAGAAGAGAGTATGATCGTTTTCCATAAAAATCTTTTATTGAAATAACTAAACTCATTTGTCTGAAGAGAAGAGAGATGACACTTCACCTTTACCAACTCATGCAAAACAGCCCTAATCAATCCCATAGACACTTCCCTGTGCAAATTTATTACATTTTGCAATGATTCTATGGATCTTATTTTATATCATCCATAAAATTATTGCTCATATCAACCACAATTGGATATGCCACTCATAAAAGCACAAATACCTACACACCAACATTTGGAAGCAAAGATTAGAGTATCTAAAGACTAGTTTGGGTGATCAAATTTAAGGGGCCACTCCTAACCTAGCTCTAGCTGTGTATTTTTCTAATACTCTTCTTGTAATACCTGAGCGATTTGAAGCTATTTTATTTAGCAACGCAGAATCTTTGTGGAGTTAGTGGTCTCTTAGCCATCATTTAAATGACTCCTAAAAATGCTCTTCCTCCACAAAGTCTTCTAAGAAGGAGAGAATGATTTTCTCTGGCTTCATCTTTCCTAGATCTGAAACACACCTATGGCTAATCTTTTCTCTCTGTATCCTTAAACATGCATTGACCTTCAATATGAAATATTGCTCAGTGCGTCTTTATATCCCTGGGCAGGGGTCCAAGTTCAATTATATAAATTTTGTAGGACCCTAAAGCCTCCAAGACAGGAACTAAATCAACAACATGCAGATGATGGAGAAACATGGAATTCTGGTAAATCTGTAATGTGTACTTTTGATTAGCTTTAATCAAAAGTAAAGGAACCAACATAGTATTGAACAATGGATGCACAAGGAATGACAGACTGCTAGAAAAGGGTTTTAAATTTTTTTAAGGCATTTTTGAGGAGAAAACCAGTTCAATTTTCAAACTCTGTATATTGGAGGGGAAAGTTCTGTCAGAATCTTGGTGTTCTAATAGGTATTTTCCAGTCTCTAATTTATAGAGGCCCATTTTTGCTTGCCTTTTTACTGTATGTAGCTGTGGCCAACTTCAAAGACTGATGAAATCTAAAAGTGGTATTAGATTTAACACCATTTCAAGATGGGCTTTAAGCTGAGTGAGAATGAGTTGGACAGGGAAGGAAATAGAAAAGGAAAGTTCCATAGATGAAACTCTTGGCCTTAAAACAAATTGAAATATTATTATTGCAATTCCCTCCAGAAATCTCTGGGGTGGTTCATGATGCTGGAAGATCATGCCGCTTCCCATGATGGCATCTGAATAAAGATATTATGGGGTGAAATGGATTATAATTTTGTATATCAAACAGAATGAGAAATTCCCTAAAACCAGTGCCATATTAAGACATTGCTCCCTGTTTACTATGCATGGAATATCAGGGCTGTGCTAAGCAGAGATCCAGTTACATAGGGTCAGGGTCTCAGCAGGCATTTTCTTCAAGAAGCTTAGCTTCATAGTCCGACGGACCAGTTGTAGAATACTGATACATTTAATGATTTCTCACTTTGCCTTCAGGGGCAGCATCAACATCTTCTTATTCTGATTCTATCAGAAACCAAGATTTTAAGTAAGTGGCTAAACAAAATCTCCATAAAATGAGAGATGCAAAATAAGACTGAAAAGTGATAAAATGTTTAGAAGCAGTGGCCGACAATTATTCTCAAAGCACAGAAAAAGAGTTAAAGCATGACATCTCTAGTGAGCCAAAAGTTACTGTCCAATACAAAGTCTCTTGGATACACTGATGCTTAGTTGCCAGTATGGTCAGTACCCAAGTAGTAGTCCCACACCAGTCATCTTAGCTTAAAGTTTGGGCAATAACAAAAGATACATTAACACAAGTAGCCTTTTCAAGTTCCTAAGTGATAACATTAAGGTTGCAATGTAGGCTTAACACACATATGAAATAAAATTTTTTACATGATGTCATTGAAAATTATGGGCTATATGGAATACATAGCCTGGGCTAACAGATTGACTTTGTTGTAAATCTGTTGTGTGATTTACTTAACCTTTTAGTGTCGATTTCCTCAATTATTAAATGGGGCTAACAGTTTATTTCACAGACTCATCGTGAATATTAGAGATAAAAATACATGTAAGATTGTTATTGTAGGGGCGCCTGGGTGGCTTAGTGAGTTAAAGCCTCTGCCTTCGGCTCAGGTCATGATCTCAGGTTCCTGGGATCGAGCCCCGCATTGGGCTCTCTGCTCAGCAAGGAGCCTGCTTCCCCCTCTCTCTCTGCCTGCCTCTCTGCCTACTTGTGATCTCTCTCTCTCTCTCTAATAAATAAATAAATAAAATCTTAAAAAAAAAGATTGTTATTGTATGAGTCACATGATAGGTCTTCATAAAAAGCTATTTCTATTATTGTCATGAGTAGAATCCCCAAATCTTTCCTAAATTTTCTCATCATAAACCAAGGTTTTAAAAAATTCCAAAAATTTTATATGAATTCTTAAATTTTTTTTTCTATTTTCCCCAATATACAAGCAAGATGGAGAAGATCACCTAGTTGAGATGTTTCCCCCTCCATCCCTTAGCAGGTGTCTGTTGAAAAACCTGTGCCACTTGACCTGTGGAATTGCACACTGTCTGGGTTTTGTTGGTTGCACACTTATGGGTAATTCAACATGGTCCTCTGTCCAGGGTATTTCTCACAAATTGACAGCCAAACCCATGGGCTTAATCAGATCAGATTTAATCCCTTTAGCAAATTTAATAGTGGTAGTGTGTTATTTCACCTGAAAACACATCATGTTCTGTTTTTGCTTTTTTTACCCATTGTTAGTAGTGATTAATGCTCAAAGCCTGAATACCTCATGAATTTATAATTATATTTATAATTCAAATTTGAGAGTACAGAAATTTTATTTAATTTTCCCAGATTACATCTGTATGCATACATGAATCTCAGAATAACAATACTAACACCATCAATTATTTTTCCTGAAAGTAGTTAAAACAGGTTTTTTACATATGTCCTCTAATTTTTCCACTTTTGGTTGTACTATGTCTGCATTGTCAGATCATATAGCCACTACTTAGCATAATCTTCTCCTTTTTAGTCATAGATATACAGGTTCATTTAATGTCCAATGCCAGTTTTTACACTGATGTCTCTAGTCATTCTGATGATATGAAGCTATTCTCTAGTAGATTTCTTAAAATAACAAACAGAAACCTGGCTGGGAGGATATTGTTACATATTATTTTTATCTCTTCCTTTTATACTGGAAGATCCTTTTTGGTAGATATTAACTCTTTCCTCATGTCTTCTTTATTCCATGTTCTTCTGTATTAAAGCATTGCTATCAAAAAGTCTGATGAAATCAATTATTCTTTCCCTTGTAAGTCATGTGTTCCTTTTGCCTAGATGTCCCACTTGTTTTTGTTTTCCTTTCCTACTTTTTTTTTTTAAATCTAGATATTCAACTGGGGTATCCTGCAGTTGGTTGGTATTAGAAAGTATGCCTTTTCAGTAGGCACTTCCATTTTTTTTCCCTGAGAAAATATATTCTTAATCATCCTTTTAGTGTTTGCTCTGCTCCCTTGCTGCAGTTTCCTTTTTAAGGAATTCCTACTATCCACATAGTTAGATCTTCTTTGCCTGTCTGTAATATTTGTCATTTTCATATGAATCCTTTTTATTTTTTATTTTAAAAATTCCCTCTTTTCATCTATTTTCTTAAGATGTTAGTTATTCTGTTTATTTGTTCTTTCATTCTTTCTAGTTTGGCCACTATTTTTAAATTTTTTTTTTAAAGATTTTATTTATTTATTTGACAGGGAGAGAGATCACAAGCAGGCAGAGAAGCAGGCAGAGAGAGGGGGAAGCAGGCTCCCCGCTGAGCAGAGAGCCCGATGTGGGGCTTGATCCCAGGACCCACTGAGCCACTCAGGCACCCCTATTTTTAAATTTCTTAAAAAACAATTTATTTCTAATTCTTTTTTTAAACTCAACTACTTTGAATTTTTATTTTTATTTTTGTTGGTTTTCATATCTTTTATTTTCTTAATGTCTTTTAGACCGTTTTGAAATAAAATATCATAGCTTCTATCTGTTTTTTGACCATCTATTTCTGGCAGGCCTCTATCCTCTATAGAAATATATTCTATTATTTATTTTCTTTTCTTATTACAACTTTGTGTGAGATTTACCTGAATGCTTTTCTTTTACTCATTTCTATGTTAAATTAGTTTCTTTGAACTCAAACTGTGAAGTTCAACTGGACTATTACTTATTGTAGTAATAAGTACTTGCAATTACTATGAAATATTGTATTGAAAATATAGTGGTCTTTTTTCTTTTTCTTTGAGATTTCTCCTCTCTCTTCCTCTCTCATATTTTTATCTGAACTTTCTCCTTTTGTATCTACTGACCCTGTCCTGCTCAATTTTGATTCCACTCCCAGCAATTTCTCCTTGGTATATAGTCATATCCTGAAAGGATACTGGAAGGTCAATTTCAAGAGTTCATACAGATAAGACTGCTCCAGTTTCTTCATACCTAACAAGCATCCCTCTGTTATGGCATGCAGTAAAACCACTCCCAGTTTTAGCTACCATTTTAAAATCGGCCTGCTGTGCATTCCAGTTAGTATCTGTTGACTATCTCATGGGTTCTTTCTCCTGTTCTCAGGGCTGTCAGATGACTCATTGCTTTCCTTTGTTTTCTCCCACACAGATAGTAATACTGCTCATATTCGGTGGGCTGTGGCATACTTTGTCACCTCAATGTCTTCCAAAACCAGGAATTTTGGTTTTGCTAATTTGAGTTTATATGATGATTCAGGAAAATCCAAACATTTTGCTGCCACTGTCTATCTTCCCCAAATCTCCTGATTCAAAAGTTTTAACAAGCAATGATCATTTGATTTGATCTAACGTAAAGTAAGTTTCTGAGAGCAAAAAAAGCAAATCTGAAAGAATAAAGTTAGGGTTTTGCCTGGGTACTTTAAATTTGTTTTTCAGGATGGCAATGCAAGTCCCTGAGTTTTAACGCTATTAAAACTGTATTGGGAGACCACAGGTGTGAGATCAATAAAAAATTTAAGGAAATATTTTTCATTTTGCAGTGATATTTGCAATTGATCCCCTAGGCCTTTCTGTTGTCTCAACTCTGTTTTCCACTTTAAACCTCAGTGGCTGGAATATTTGAAAGTACTTAGAAAGCTCATCCTGATCCACAGTGATTTGATTCTAAATGGATCATGGACAGAGAATTACCAAAGCAGGACACATCCTGTTGGCATTGTGTTCTGGGCATTCTGCTCTTATTCTCAGCTAGAGGCAGAAGCTGTCTTAAACGTGAATTTTCTTGTAATCCCATGTTGACTTCCAAAGCACATGTAGGGTGAATTACTCTAGTGGAGAAAAAATTAACTTAGGGGAAAATAGGTACTACCAGATATTTCTGTCCATTTCATTGTAATGCAAAATCAGGCAATGACATAAGGGGAGTACTGAGATAAAGCACAGTACCTATTTCAAGATTATATATACACACATATATACATTTAATATATATTTAATTGTATATTTTGTTATATATTTGTATATATTTTATTATATGTAATATATATTAATATATATGTTATATGTTATGTGGTTATATATAGTTATAATATATATTATATAGTTATATAGATAACTATATAAAGTTGTATAATATGTATATATTAAATTTAATGTTATGTGGTTATATATAGTTATAATATATATTATATAGTTATATACATAACTATATAAAGTTGTATAATATGTATATATTAAATTTAAGCTACTCTTCTCAGAACTTCCAAATTAAAGATTTACATGTAATTAGTATTAGCTAATTAAGATATTGTCAATTTTTAATAGCTCTATGTGGCTATACAACACGAGTCCATTCCAGCAAATCTTTGTAGTTAAATATCAGCTTCGAGAATTCAACATCTGCCATATCACTATCAGAGTGAAGGTGCATGGTTTGTCTCATCATGACTACCACTCCTGCTTGCCACCTAGCTATAATTTTAATATTGTCCATCAAGGAATTGAGTTTTGGTGGTACCAAACAGAAGCAAAACCAAATTTTTTTTGTCTTATTTGACAAATAAATCCCATCATGACAACAACTATATCCTGATACTTAGGGATGATAATAATTCTCATTGCTATGGTAAGGTGCTTAAGCCTTCTTGTTCGATTGAAAGCAAAGATGAAATCTGTGTGTGTGTGTGTGTGTGTGTGTGTGTGTGTGTGTGTGTATACAGAAAGAGATAACCATGTAGATACAGATATGTATACCTAGATCTCTACCTATAGCAAACTATTTCTCATTGCATACAATGTAAATATCATTTACTGAGAACCAGGGATCATCTAGACCTGTTGCCAAAGTTTCACAAGAAAGAAAATAATTCTAAAATTTTCCATCTTGAGACCCCCTGATAATAATATCTCCCTTTAACATACATCACCTCAAAGAAAGACCCCTCTTCCCCCAACTCACTACCCCCTGCTTTGATCAGAGTGCAACAGAATATATTGGAATTAATGTGACCAATCCTACCAAATATGAGATGATAAAACCCAAACGAGTTTCTGTCCTTCACATGTTCTCCCTGAGATGATCCTGGTTTGAGCTCATTTAGGTCTTTAAACAAGACTTCACAAATTTCCATACTTCAACTTCTGCAGAAGTCACAAAACCTACATTCATCTCCCATTCAACATCTGCTTTGCTGCCGTTTCTGCTTTTTCCTACAAGTGAATGAGCCCTGCCAAGGCACCATGATGGAGAGGTCACTTAATTTTCGTTTGTAAAGCCAAATCTCCTGTGCTCTCCATAATTACCAATCAATTTTACATAAATAGCAAAATTAAGCCCCATTATTCTCATTTACCACAAAATTAGAGGAATTAATTAAACATGGAAAAAAGTGCCGATGCCTGCCAAATCACTACTTCCAGTAGATAGAAGCAAATTCAGGAATGACACAGAGGCAGGAAGAAAAATCACAGCATTCAGAAACACAGTGAAATAATGCAATTGAAGAGACAGTTAGCAGCACAAGTCTGAAAGCACTGGTGTGTTCCTGAGTTCCTCTCCCAAGGCCAGGACAAGGGAAACAAACTCATCCTTAGAGAGATGACACCCAGCATCTTTACAATGCTAAGTATGGCTTCTCTTCCAGTTGTTGTTTTGGGAAGCTGTGGTCTGCATCTGGTTTCAGTTCGAATAAACCCAGAGGAAGAGGCAAACTTGAAATGGCCTTTCAAATCTAGATCTGAGGAATTCCATTCATGTGACCATTGCTAATGAGCTCAGTTAAACTCCAGAAATCACATAGCTAGAACACTCATACTTCTATTTGAGAGGTCAAGCTGTGTTTAAGACCAAATTCCTGAAATAAATGAGAAGCATAAGAAGATCCACAATTTTGACATTGCCCTCAACAGTGCTCAGATCTGCTAAAAAGTGTGGAAATTTTGAGGCTGCAAATGGTGAAGTAGTTTCATAAACTGGAAAAGAAAGATACAAAAATGAAAGTGTTCTTCAAGAATTATTTGAGTTTCTTGCAATTACTTCCATTATAAAACAATGAAATATATACCATTCCTTAAATAAACCCACCAAAATGATACCTCTTTTAACAGTTGGGCTGTAGTAAAAAAAGGTCTTCGTATCTTCCTTAATGAGATTTTCATTGCTTGTGTAAATTTGTCTTGTGCTGAATTTTTGTCTTGGGAACCCTGAATTATGTTACCTTGAGTTGTTCCTGGTAAGCATGCAAGCATCCACCCAATTTTTGCTGTGAAAATGGCTCCTTCTGGCAAAGTGAAAGCAACTGGAACTCAGTTTAATTAGCTGCCTTCTGTAAATATGCCATTATTCTTCTAGCTATGTGCTGGCGTTATATTTACAAAGGGAACAGATAGCAATAATTATTTGGGGTTGTAGTTAGTCAGTATTAGTTAATGTCTGAGCATAATTGAGAGGAAATTAAGACAAGTGTAGATTATGGGTACAAAACAGAGAATAAATGCATGTCTGTCAGAACAGAAATTTTACCTATATTTTCAGGCCTGGTTTGAAAGCTGAACTGCATGGAGAAGCAACAAGTTCCTCATCTGAAACCCATTTAGTAAGAAGCATATTCATCAAGCCTTATCCACTTTTGAATAATCTCACAGTGGGTTTTCTATTATAGATATTCACTCCCAAATCAACTTTTCTTGGTGAATCACGATGTTTTTGAGCTATTCATGTTGTCTTGGACTTAGTGGAACCCAGAGAAGGTAAACAGAGTTGATTATCAGCCAGAGCCAACAGAATAGAGGGGGAAGGTCTATTGTTCCCAAAAATACTGAATGTATTGCAGGGTCAAATGTAAACTGTGGATGAATTAGGTATTTCACTGGCTTCTAATAGATTAGTCAGAGTTGACTAGTTTTTTAAAACTTCATCCTTAAGATTTGCAACAGTCACTAGTATAGGAAATTCTGACTCACAAAGGTCCCACAGCCTCTCCTGGTGGGTATAATAGGGAAGAGATCATTTGGGGCAACCTTCCTGAGAACCCAGATGCTGAAAGACAACACCTATCCCCTCTCCATCAGTTCCGTATCTTGGGGAGAGGGAATCAAAATCATGAAGTGGGTTAAAGAAATGTAATCAGACATCTCTGGATAGTTGTTCAAGCCCTAGTGCTTGCTAACTGTGAGACCATAAGTGAGTTATTTATCTTCCCAGTTTTCTCATTAGAAAGGTAGGGATAACACTAGAACCTAGTGATTAGTAGGACTGAATGAGGTAAGTCACTCATAGCACTGAACACCGAGCTTGATACAAAAAAAAAAAAGTGGGGAGGGCGGCTCACTTAGTTGGGATAACTACAATTTCTGGGACTATCTCTATTCTACCACCATCTTCTTAGAGCTGTTTAAAACCATTGTCTAAACACACATAGCAGGTTTTTGTGTAGTGTCTGGGGACAAAGAAGAGTTTGGGTTGGGAAAAACAGGAAGGAAAGAAGAACAAAGTGTTGGATATGTCCCCAACTTGTATAATGAGTGGAGTTTGAGATTCTACTATCAGAGGGCTGACAGGTAAAATCTTTTTGTCTTTTGTCTGTTTTATTTTTTATTTATTTATGTACTTATTATTTTTTTTAAAGATTTTATTTATTTGACACAGAGAGAGATCACAAGTAGGCAGAGAGGCAGGCAGAGAGGGGGAAGCAGGCTCCCTGCTGAGCAGAGAGCCCGATGTGAGGCTCGATCTCAGAACCCTGAGATCATGAGCTGAAGGCAGAGGCTTTAACCCACTGAGCCACCCAGGCACCCCAGTACTTATTATTTTACAAATGAGGGTGGGCAAGATTCTAGCTCAAAGCAGAATCATAGTTCCTAAGATAAATGGAGAGGCTCTAGACATAAGCAAGGTTGCCTTGAGGTACATGTGACAAAATATGGCAGGCTGTGGTAAGAGAGGTTCTTCTCCGCCATTGTATGGTGCCAGCCATACCCTGGCACCCCTGGGAATGAGAGCCTTAGAAGAAGCACACAGTTCCCACTGGAGTTCTCCGCATAGACCCTGCTGGCTGGAATTTTGTACCCAGTGCTCTGGTACTAATGGATGTGAAGAGCTAGAGCAAGAGAGGCAGATCAGGGACAAGAGCTCATAGATCCATCTAAGGGCAAATGTGAGGCACTATTTGAGGAAAATATCTGAGCGGCCAATTTCTAACCATGGTAGCACAAATGATCATTGAATTTGGTCATTTATGCCTTTATGTCATATTCGTAGAATCAGGAGATTTAAGAATTCCAGGTTGGAATTCATATATTTTGCAACAAGGCTAGCATTCATAAAAACATGGAGAACTCTTCAAGTGAGGTAGAAGGATCTCCCAAGTTCCACCAAAATAATTGTTGTGCTGGGCTGCCTTGGCCCTCCTTCTCCTTCCCAGTCATAACTGCAAACATCTGGACTTCCATCCCTCTGAAAGGGAAAAATAGGCTAAGACCTCCCATGGTGAACCTGCTCAGGACACCTGGCTTTTCATCTCACTCCAGGGAGTTACCTCACCACAGAGCACTGGAGCTCCCAGTCTGGGGGACTAAAGGCAAACATGCAACCCAATTTCTGCAGGTTCTTGGTTTGGGTGCTGTGTGAATGCTTGCTTTACATCTCAGAAGCAATCTTGTCTCTACGTAACAACCCTTTGGGATAGTATTTTAAAGTAATTTCAAACTTACTAAAAAGTACAAAAGAAAATGCAGAGAACTCTTAATATTCTTCACCCAGATTCTCCATTTTTTAACATGTATTTCTCACTTATACTTATTAGTATATATTTTTATAAACTACTTGAAAGTAGATTGCATACGTCCTGCCCCTTAGCCCCTTAATACATCAATGTGTGTTGCATAGACAAGTAGCCCCATCAAATAATCAGCCAGAAGAGATTCTTCAGCCTACAAAATGTGGAAAACCCTCCAAGCTATGGCCCCTTTTTAGAATCAGGGGCTCTAAAAGAAATCATTTTAATTCAATGCTCCCAGGACTTGCTTGAGCAGGAAACCATTTTGCTTTCTAGCAGTGGCAGCGTAGGTGCGTGCGTGCATGCGTGTGTGTGTGTGTGTGTGTGTGTGTGTACATGGCTATCAATAACATTCTGTGGAACAGCTCTGGGGAAGGTTCCTTAGGCAACACTGAGGAGGAAGTCAGCCTCCACCTCCTGCCTCCTTAAACCCCCCTTAGCTCCACAACATGCTCTGCGGCAACCCCCTACACATACACACCTAACAAGCAACCCCCAAACCAGGATGCCTTTCTGGGCACAAGACATTCCTACTCTGGAAGGGTGAGAGATGAAGGAAGCAGTTAATCTGAGCTTTAGGAATGGAGAGTTTTGGGAAAGGGGATGCAGACACTCAGGAAGGCTGAGTTGGGGCAACAAGGATGTCAGCAACAGCCCTCTATTTGTAGAGCAATAGGTTTATAAGCAGGCATTAGGCACTACTTGTTGAATCAGTAAGTAACAGCGGTCTTCTCGAAACAGAATTTTCAGCAGGCCTGAATATAAGCCCTTCCGACAAAAATCAATCCTAGATGCCAATGAGGCACTTTCAAAACCCAAGTTCTAGTAAGAACACATTTGATGGCACAAGGGAAGTTGAAATGCATGCCTCACCAGTCCCTTCTCAGCCACCACAGGGTACCCAAGCATGTCTGAAAATCAAGTGCACGAGCAATGAAGGCAAGAGGAGTAGAAAGAAAGAGGAGAGAAGGGAGAGAAAACAAAAGAGACCTACATTAAAGTTGTCGGGACATGACCCTCTGAGCCCAGTGCTGACTCAAACTGCCAAAAAAGGGAGCAAAGTGCCCTTTGCTTCTGAGATGAAGACAGACTCAAAAAAGACACAAAATAAATCTGCTGAGGCCAACATCTTACAAGCCCATTGGCTCTGCCAAATGACTGAGTCCCTTTAATAATTCAGAAATATGGAGTCATCTTGCAATATTGAGTGTGTGCCAAACACCAATCTGAACTAACCAACTGGGGCTGTATTTTTGATTCAGCAGCTGCATAGACAGAAGCAAATAGGCAAAATCCACCTCAAAAACAAAAACAACAAAAAAGTCCCACAGCGGCAGAGAACAGAACATTGAGAAAATCATGGACTAATGAAGAAGCTGCCATGATACCAAGAAATCAACAGAGGCAAATTCACTCAGGTAATTACAACCTGAAGGCCATTAACTTAGTGGGTGATGTAAGAGAGCCTGCCTGGAGGTGGTCTCTTGCTAGCTTTGTGACTTTAGAAGCATTACTAAACCTCTCAGGGCCTCATTTCCCTCATCAGTGAAGTGGTGAGAGGTGTTCTTCCTCACCAATGTGGACATGAGGTTTTAAAGATTCTCTTAGAATAGGATGCGGCACATAGTAAGAGCTAAGTAAAGGCGACCTGTTAGAACTGCTATTGTTAATTGAAGGCATCCCTGCCCTGTGTTACATTTACCTCTGCCAGCTCTCCGGGACATGACACAGCAAGCAGGAGCAGAATTAAGGGAAAGGGGCAGGTTGCCATATTTTCATTTGAGAGAAGGAATTTTGCTGTGAGTTAACTCTCGCTGTCTCTTGTCTGGTGATGCTGGTTACTTCTGGGACAGTGAGCATGAGGCTACTGACATATTCTCAAGATTTGTTAGTACAATCACTGGGTGATTCCTGCCTCGTGTTGTTCTGTGGATTAAAAAAGATAATGCAAGTAAAAAGCTTAGTCCATAATAGTAGCCATTGTTTCCGTTCTTATCACTATCAATATCATCATGGCAATGATAATACTGCCACATAGTCTAGGACTGAATGATCCAATGTAAAACCTTACAATCAAATGCAGGACTCAGATATAGCCTACCTATTTTCCAGAAGGGGATTAAAATCTATTTTGATTTTTTTTTTTTTTGGTGAGATAATACATATAAAAGATTTTTGTAAATTCTAATATATGTTTCTTCTTGTGTTTGCAAAATTGAAAGTTAAATTGCCATCCCAACCTGTGGCCTCCAACGTATTTTGCCGCTACACTTTATATTCAAAATGTTAACAGGTTATTTGTTATGCCTGATTCTGAGCAGTGAAAACTCATTGCCAGTTGAGAACGCCTGGCTGGAACACAGGAGAAACTGTGCCATCTGCTGGCTCCTTGGGAGAACTGCTTGGGGGAGGCTGCCCATAGCCATGTAAATACCTGAGTGATAAGCGGCAATGTAGCTGAGAGCAGGAGGCCCAGTGGTTTGAGATCCAAGAGGCATGGAGGAGCCGGTCATCACTAAGGGTCTCTGGATGGTCACAACTTGGATCCCACTGCTGTACTGCTGGGCATGTGGCATCTGGCCCTGGCTTGTCTCTCAAGACAACACCTGCCTTTGCTATTCCCGAATCAGACGATTCAGCAGGGAGCGGGCCTGATGTACTAATCAGGCTGCTCCTTGGCGTTTGGTTCCATTCCCAGCCTGGTAGTTCAACACAGCCTGTTGCTTCCTGGCCTTGGCTTGAGCTCAGGCTACCACGGGCTCCAGGCTTCCTTTGCTGTTTCCTTTCCTCTCCCCAAGGCCTCAGCCAGCTGCTAGGCAGCATGGCCATCAGGAAGAGAGGCACAGCGAGCATCGTGGCTGGTGCTCTGCCCCACCGAATTGGGGAGAGAGACATGACCATCCCAGGGGTCACTGCTAAGGGCTCCAGCTCCCCTCTACAGGGAGCAGCATGGGCCAAGCCCTGATCTAAACAAACAGTTGCCCTTAGACACAGATAACCGCACAATAGAAGGCCCCTAGTGTCCCACAACTGGACCCCTTAAGAGACCGTTCCTGAGCCAAATGTGCTGACCCATATGAGCACCTCTGTATGCCAGCAATTGTCAGGTGTGATTTCTCATATTAATGTATTCAACCCTCACAACCTCGGTGGAAGATACTATTGCCATCCTTATTTTACAGATGAGGAAACTGAGGCACAGCAAGGTGAAACAGCTTGCACAGACTTACAGCTAGTTAATGTTGGAGGTGGGCTTCAAACTCAGGCTGCCCACCTCTAGAAGTCACACTTGTAATTGATTAACACCGAAAGACCAAACAACACAATCAGATGGGGAGCTCATGAATGCAACGGGGTGTAAGATCGCTAGCAGGGGAGACCCAGGTAATGGGTCCCTGCCGACCCCCACCCTGAACTGACAACAGGGACCCAGAACAAGAGGTCAAGGATCCGTGATGACTGGAGTAAATGAGGAGGGATTCTGGGGAATGGAAAGACAGTAGAACCCAGGAAGACTCAGAGGTGAGTCACTGCATAAACTGAAAAACAGGAAAGAGAGGAGGACAAGAGAAAAACAAAAGTGAGGGGACAAAAGGTTTACCTAGTCCCTCACATTTAAAATCAGCTGAGCAAGCATTAGTGCGGCCTTGGAGCCGGGAGCAGAAAGGAGCGGAGCCCAGGGCCTGGCAACCAAACTCAGGCAGGTTCAGTTGCCAGACCAGGTGGTTGGCCTGGGTGTTGAACCATCACCCTACACGGCAGGGCTTGGTGAACCGTCCCGCATGCCCTTGCGTGTGGCAGACAGCTCTCCAGACATCCATCCCCACCCCTGGCCAGGCTCTGTCACACTCTCACTCCCAGGGCCCACTGGGGACCAAGCACTGAGGGTACCAGGGTGGCCGCTACTACGTGAACCCTACTCCCAGGGCATTTACATGCTAGGGGGAGGGGAGGGCAGAATGCAAACAGGTAAATAAGATAATAGCAAGTCAGAAAGCAAACTCTGAAGGCAATCAACAGGAAACTGTACTGGGAAAACACTGGAGAAGACAAAGACCTTTTCATCACGGAGAAAAATCAGGGGGTGTCCGGCCAAGCCTGTCATTTCAAAGGGCCTCCCATGTCCAATGCTAATGGTGCCTCCAGACAAGGGTCCGCACAAAGACACAGGGCTAACCTGACAGGACTGAATGATGATCACATCTTGCCACTCAAATCGAGGGCACGTGCCAAGACCTCCCCCCGCCTCCAACCCACAGGACTCATTATGCTACATGTTCTTTCACAAAATACATTCTCCATCTTCTTTTGAATAAATGAGTTGGAGTTTCATTGTATTATATATATTGTAATGCACAAATAGAATGATTTAAAATGGTTTAAATATTCTGAAATACAGGCACTCGATTTGGCTTTTCATTTGGGCCAGGAGGTGGCCGGGTACCTCAAAAACAGGCCTGCCCAGTGTCTAGTGGCGAACAAAGCCCCCAGGATGCAGGCAGGGTTTTGAAGCAGAGACCTGCAGGAAGAAAAAGTGACAGCCACGTGAGGCAGAGGGAGGAAGAGCACTGCCAGCTGTCCCATGAAGCAACCGCACATTTAGAAGACAAAGGCCCCTCTCCAGGCCTCCGGTTTAAAGGAAAATTTAAATTCTGTTAAGAAAGAAAAGATCCTGGTAAGTTCTGGTGGGAAGGCTTAGAGTTAAGTCCAAGACAAACCGATTCTAATTTAGCCAAAAGTGGGAAGAACAAAGCCTCCTATACAGGTTAATGCTACCTTTAAGCTGAATTCCTTGAGACTCACGACATGAAATTTTGAAATGAATCATTGAATTGTAAGAAGGTAGGCAACCAGCAGATCGTGCGTCTCAGATTCCATCTGATTCTGAAAATAAGCATTAAAACTGCAGCAACCCGGGGAGGAAAAAAAAGGAGTCGAGGCCAAATTGCAAATGACAGCCTTCCTGATACGCCTGGAAGTGAGAGATGGTGGCTGACCACGGGCTGAGCTCTTCGACTACAGGAGGGGGCAGCCCCCAGCTGTCACCTCGAGAGTGTCCAGGGGCTAACCAAGACAGTCAACTTCCTCCCTTCGTCTGCGGTTGGGATGCTAAACGTTTTGTTTTTTCTGTTACAGCCTGGACCCTGAGGCCAATGAACCTGGGGCCTGACTTCTGAGGGATAGTCCTGTTTGGGTCAGAGGCACTTTTGGGGAGAACTTTGTCACTAGGGGAAGGTGTGTTGAGAAAATAAAATTTGAGTATTCCTTCTGTTTGCCTCTTCCCTACCACAAAAAACAAGTGGAACTTTCAGCAAGGCACTGTGGAAACTTTTGCTGCCATTGCTAGGGTTTCCCTGGTCAAAACCTTCCTCACACTTTGTATCTTGTTCCCTCTAGATGAATTTCCCTAGGGAAGTGCTCTATCCATCTCCTTCCCAGACACCCAGATTACCAGTCCTAAGTATTTATTAGAAGACTGAATTACCGGGTTATCAAAATCTCAATCTGCTACCAAAGAATTCCCTCTGGTTCTTATTAAAGGATTCGTCTCTCCTAGCCTAACCGACAGTCATTGTGAACCAACCATCCAGCAAAGAATTTCTTTATCTCATGTTTATTGAAGAACCTATGAGGTGTTGGGGACCATAGAAGGTTTTCCAGATTCAGCAGTGAATAAAACAGATGAGCTCCTGGCTCTCGGTTCACTGTCCATGGGTAAGACCGGGCACCCAAAAACTTCTACAAAGAGCCCAAGAGTAAACCTCTGAGCATTTGCAGGCCACAAGCAGTCTCTGTGGTGTACTTTTCTTTGCCTATTCGCCCCCCCCCCCACAATCCTTACATTGTAAAAACCATTATCTCAAGGGTCTTTCAAAAATGGCTCATGGGCCAAATGTACCCATTGGCCAGAGCGAACCTGCATGTAAGACAGACATTAAACAGACAACCGTCTTGATAATTACCTAAGTACAGAATTGATAAGCACATAAGAGGGCAAGGGAGAAAAATAGGCTGTGTCAGGGCATGATTTTGGAGTCATCTGGGAGGCCTCTTGGAAGAGGCAATAGTCAAAGGGGTATTTTGACAAGAGAGGAAGGCAAAACCCAGGCAAAGAGAGGGGGAGCATAGACTGGGGTAGAATGGGGAGAGCCTTTGGGAAAGGGGCCACAAGTAAAGAAAGGCTTTGGGCAGCAGAGCCAGACCTTGCAGGACCTTGTCCACACTGGATTTTTATCTTTAGTCCTGGGAAAGCCTTTCAGGGGCTTTAAGGAGAGGATTGTCAGGATCTGATTCAAATGGGAAGAACCCCTCTTGCTGCTGTCCACATCTGCCTTGGAGAAGTGACAGGTTCAAGGTGGGGGTGCTGGAAGGCCAGCCAACTATAGCTTCTGGTTATGGGTTGAGTTGTGTCTCCCCAGTTGTTGAAGTCCTAACCCCCAATACTTTAGAAAGTGACCTCACTTGGAAATAGGGTCACCGCAGACATAATCCATTAAGAGGAGGTCAAGTTGGAGTAGGGTGGGCCTCTCACCCAGCATGGCTAGTTTCCTTATAAGAAGATGGCCACGTGAAGACAGAGACCCACAGGAAGAGCAGCACGGGATGACAGAGGCAGAGATGGAGTGAGGCACTGCAAGCCAACGGATGCCAAAGAAGGCCAGCTAAGCCAGGAAAGACCGCCCTCCAGACGTCAGGGGAGGCACAGCTCTGCCGATGCTTTGATTTTTCAGACTTACAGCTTCCAGAGCTGTGAGACAATACATTTTTTGTGGTGTGAAGCCACCAAGTTTGTGGTACTTTGTGATTGCAGTCCTGGGAAACTAACACACTTTGTTGGGGGCGACTCAGGCTAGGACGACACTGTCACAGAGAGGCAAAGAAATGCACTGACCTGAAAACCCACGAGCAGGCTTTTGGCAGCAGCTGCAATGGGGGGGGGGGGTGGCCCTGGGGTTAGGCTGGGACAAACCGAGCCTTTGCTTTGGGACAGAAGGTTGAGCGGTAAGAGGAGAGGAACCCTCCTTGCCTCCAAGGGGCTGTGAGTTCTAACCAAGAGAGAGCAGAAAGGCTTAGGACAAACAGAGGGAGAGATCTCTGAGGGAGGCCGGAGCACGCGGTTGCCAGAAACAGCTTCCAAAACAGAGCTCCTGGTCCACAGGTTTCACCGCAGGCCACGGGCATCTGGCAGGGGCGGGAGGAGCGGCCTTGCGGAGCCGTGTGTTAGCTCTGGGCACCTCCGTTAGAGGAATCACACCACGGAAGGAATAAAAAGGTTGAATGTTATTTTAATTGAATTTGTTTTCAATTTATTTTCAGCTGTCTAGGGAAAAACCTTTTACACTCACATCATTTGATTCCTTTTTACTTCGTGTCCATTATCCTCATAATGAGCTTTTAACGCATTAATGCGGCCCTGTTTGCCGAATGGTGATTCACGTTGGTCAAATCAATAAACAGCAAAAGCATAAAAATGCACCAAATTGAGACACTGAACCAGAATATAAATGGAAAGCTTGGACTCCCCACTTCCTTAACAGTGGAGACGGCATTCTGATATTCTGCCTCATGCATCACCAAGACGGTCACAGGAATCCCTTTATTTTCCATATTTCAATTCCCAACTGTCCACGGAGGCATCAGAGCTAAACTCAGGAGTCCACAGGAGGCTCCTCTGCCTACCAGTGAACTTGAACCTTCCCTCTGCATTCCATTCCCACAGGCGCTGTGGTCATAACATGAGCTTTTCCTAGATGTATGATGAAAAGGGGGAAATCAAAACGTGGACTTCCACGGGTAGTTTTGTTAAGACTCCAAGAAAGCTGAGAAGAGCAAGAACTTTTGCTGGCTGCCCCCACAGTTCCCACCGGTGACATCTACATAGGTGATATTTGATAACCGCTTTGTGGTGCCACCTTAAGCTTCCAGAAAATAAGACAGCTCTTCAGGTTGTAGCACAGCAACTCCTTCTGACGGCTTAGCATGTCTCCTGATCATGACGAAGAGGAGGATTTGCTCTGGCACCCATCCACAATGATGTCCGGGAGTAGAACGTGCCTTGGGATTCAATTAATAAAGATTTAAGTAATCCTGAACTTCTCTCTTGCCCACTTATGCCTGGACCTTAACCTAAACCAATTGAGAAGTTAGTAAAGATCTAGTGTGGGTGGTTCCCCAGCTATGTTCCAAGGAACACTGGTTCTCTGAAATTTAATCACACATTCCAAGAAAAATGTATTATTTGGTTCTGGAACTTTTAGAATCTCTGCATACTCAATTATTCCCTTTTATAATCCAAAGTGTGCTAGGCTTATAGGCCCTGAGAAGTCCCACGGCACACTTTTGTTTAACTTGGTGTCCCTAATACTTGGTGGTTTTGGCTTAGAAAACTTTAAAATCATTTTTGATAAATTTTTAATTGAAACACCAATTTATACTGTACAATACAAGGACAATACTCAACTTAAGAATCATTTCAGAAAAATACATCTTATTACAACCTGAACTGGGTTTTCTTAGTTGGGCAAATGTCTTTACATTCCATGGAATACTGATCACGTTCCTAAACAAACTGGGCCACAGTGGCTTCTTTGTAGCTCTCCCACATGGCATGGCCCCCTCCTTTTCTGTTTTTTTCTTCCTTTTTTTCTTTTCTGTATGTTGGCTTTGCTCTCCTGAATTGCCAATCCTCTTAACTTTACTACTAGAAAAGAAAGGGGGCCACTCCCTTAAAAAGAAATTCCTAGTGGCAAGTTCTGATTGGCCTGACTTATGGCCTGCGTCTACCACCACTGGCTCACCTGCATCTGGGGCCTACTCTTGAGTCTGGGTACCATGATGAACAGCTCTCTTAGAACCACATAGGAAGTTCTAATGGTTGAAATGGCTCCCTCTGGACAAAGGGGAGCTGTGTTTTAAAGAAAGGGAGGGTCTGTGGAGCTGACATACATGCACATCCGCTAAAGACAGAAAGCAAAGATTGCTGGGATGGGGAAAGAACCATATCCAGTCCAGCTTCTCCCTCATGCTCTTTGAAATCTTCCCAACTACAGATGCACTATGAACAAAGCATCCTGCTTAACTCAGGTGCTGCCCCTGCGTTGTGGATGTAACCTGGGTCTGCTTCTCCCAGGAGGAAAGCACAGGGGGCTAATTGCTTTAGCAGGTTCATTACCTTGTTGGTGATTCTGTACCTAATGTGTTCATTATGCTGCTTATGTCTTTTTATAAGTGGAGAGAAATTGTGTTATCAGAGGAGAAATGAGCTGTCTTATTTCTTGGAAAATTCTCTTATGCCTGAACAAAGGGTTTTATGTTTATCAATGTCCCCTTTGTGATACCTCCTTCTAAATGATGTATTAATCATGTTTTGATTATACAAATCAATTAAAGATGTTTTAAAGGTTAGGTTAATTAAATCTTTGGTAGGACTTCGTTTTTATTTAGATTTCCTATGGTGGCTTTTAGTAAATTGCAAATAGGTGTCATGCAAAAACATACTTCCACCACTGTGATCCTTAGAAAGTCTGCTTTTATCTCCCCATACATCTCCCTGCACAGTTACAGCCAGCCATACACTTATCAGCCTGACAGTACTTCTACCTACATACCTAACATACTTAGCATTTTTTTAAAATTTTATTTATTTTTCGAGAGAGAGAGACAGTGAGTGAGCAGTGGGGGGCAGAGAGGGTCAGAAAGAACATTAAGCAGGCTCCACACTCAGCACGGAGTCTGAGGCAAGGCTCAATCCCACTGCCCTGAGACTATGATCTGAGCTGAAATCAAGAGTCAGACACTTAACCCAATGAGCTACCCAGGTGCCCCAAAATACTTACAGAGTCTTTTTATCTGGCAGTCATGCCCAAGTTCTATAGTTAGATGAGAGAGTCTGTGATCATTCAGAGTGAGGAGACGGCAAACATACCACACAGTTCTCCTCCTTGAGGAATGTGGGTGGGATTCAGGCTCAATGTTCCCAAGCTGCCTCACGTTCTGGACTGACCACAAGGGAGGACACGATAGCAGCAGAAACAGACCCACAATTCAGATGTGGATCCACATGCACTGGGAATCATTTCCTCAGAGTCACTGAAGAAAGACCATTACCCAACCTGAGTTTCTCTGCCCAGAAAATTGACAACAACCAATCAGATGTACTCATCGACCACCAGGTCTGTGGAATGCTCTGGCAACCCCAGCTCTCCTCACTGACTCCATGGATTCTTATTTCTTAGCATCTCTTCCAACTCAGCTTCCTGAAATCAGGCCATGTTTGCAGCACAGAACAAGGAGGGTAAGTTGGACTCTCTGGTGAACAATCTCTTGAGGAAGTATTTTTAAACATAAAACACTATTCTCATATATACACACACACCCCCAACAGAACCCGCCTGGACCCACAAGTCCAAGCAGGTTCTTCTTCACCCCCTGCCTCCTCCTCAGCTCACACTCTTCACCAAAGTCCCCCAGCACTTGTGTTGCTTTGTTTTTAAATATTTACTTCTTAATGAAAAATTAGTGATTTTTTGTACACCCAGAACAGATATAATGATGGCCTAGTTTATACCATATAATTAGCTTATTCCTTGTATTTTTCAAAGTTCTAGTTGTTTCCGACAGCTTTATCTTTCCCACATAACAAAATATAAACACTTGGTATCCAAAAGAACCTATTTTCAAGATAAAGTATTATATTCCAGTGTCCAGGCATTATTTTCCTCACTTTGAGGATGAAAAACCAATATTCAATAGCAAATATTTAAGGATCATCTCTTATGTGCTATACATTGCTTTGCAAAGTGTTGAGGACCTCTCAGAGAATACAGTCTATGGGGAATAGTCACATGTCAAAGTATAGGGTCATAAACAGCATAAAGACTCTGGCATTCAAGGAAGACTTCCCAGAGGAGATAACTCCATGCTGAGGTTCCAAGAGTGAGTAGGAGCTAGCCAAGTAAATGGGGGGGTGGGCAGAAGGGAGAGGCATGAGGGTGTCTGGTGGCTGAGCAGTACAAGTAGGAGGCAGGGCTTCCAAGCAGAAAGGCAGCCTACTATAAATTAAAAAAGAGAATGGATGAGAATGAGGAGGAAGGTCTCAGTAGTAACAGTGAGAGATAAACAGGGACATTGCTGGAATGACTTTGTGGTTGTATTAAATCTGATCTTGCAACACCATTATTAAAAGTTTCCAATGGGGTTTGCTGCCTCTGGCACTTATGGAGAACAGATTGGAGGGTCAAGGGTGAGACTGGGGCCAAAAAGCAGCCAGCTTGGCAGCTGGAGTAGCAATGAGTGGCCTCCCCACAGGCAGAGACAGTGGGGATGGAGCTGGGAAGTACAGAAAGTAGAAAAGAAGAACTTGGTGGCTGGTTGGAAAAAGAGGAAGAGGAGGCAGGTATGACCTTCGGCTCCTTGAGTAAGGGGATGTTACTGATAGAGATGGGGACATACAAAGGGAAGGCAGACTGGACAAAGAGCTAGTACCTGGAACATGTGAGCCTTCATGCAGGTCTAAGTATGTAGTGCTCTCCCCTAATTGAGTCTGATAGGATAGGCCAGATCACGCTGCAGAGGCAGCCTGAATCACCCCCATAATAAAGGTGGTTCCTACTGCCTGTCATCACCAGCTGGCTATAACTCTGCCCTACACAGTCTTCACTTTGGAAAGCCTCTCTCTGCAACACTGCCCATCTCACGGCAGAGAAGAAGATATGGCAAAGTTTGAGCTGGCTCTTAAGCAACACACTTCACTTTCACTCACATAATGTTGGCCAAAACAAGTCATATGGATTACTGAATTAAATGGGACAGAGGTGTACAAACTCTCACTGGGAGAGTCACTGGAAAATATGATGGGATAGTTATACAATGTATGATTCCTAGGAGAAGTGGCCAGAAACCCATTCTCAACACCAACAAAACAAAACCTTGCTTCTCCCATTCCAAGTTGGTGAAGACAATGTGGACATCTGCATTTTGGGATACCTACTTAAAAAGGGAAAACGCGAAAAGGGTGAAAGGACATAAGACATCTAAGTTTTGAGCCTACATCCACATGGCCTTGCCTCAGTCCCATTGCTGCTCTGGACAGGAGTTTCCCCAACTGTCAAATGAAGTGTTGGATACAAGGGCTCTCTAAAAGTTCCTTCCAGGTCCAAGACTCAATGGCTTGTCACTCTAGAGCACCTGAGTCCCAAATCCTTTACCCCTGTAGCTTGAGAAACAAGGTTCTCTCTCATTCAGCTCACAATACAGGAGTCAAGATCTGAAAGGGGCCCCCAAGCCTCTGTGACTTGTGAGATAAGTATTCTGTTCCTAATTCACTGCCCTGAAAAGGTCTGCCTTCTATACCTCATCCTGCCTGCTGCTTTGTATTAAAAACCAGCACATTATGCTTGACCTACTTCTTAACCCTGCCCTGTGGGAAGGACCTATGATAGCTTTGGTTATGGCTTCTCACTTCACTACTCATGAAACAATGAGAGGGTGGGCATTTAGACCCTCCCTTCCAAACCCAATTTATCATGCTTTACTCAATCCCCCTCCATTGTATCCGATTTAAGGATAGCACCTTCCATTGTACCCCCCCCCCCTTCAATTTCTGTCCTTTGATGTTCATCTAGTGAACAATGATGCATTCTAATTTCCAGGTGCCTGAGGCTGAAAATCCTTTCAAGATATAATCAGCTGAAAATAAGGATTTTTGCATCCAAGGCTGATCCAACATGACTACACACCTATTACCAAGCCCATGTAATTAAAAGTGAACATTTTATTCACAAACCATCATCTCGATGCAGAAACATTTAAGATGAAAACTTCAGGGAGGAACTAAATAGAAAGATAATGAAGAGAAAACGGGGATGAGAGGGAGGATACTGGAAGGCCTCCCTTCTAAGAACTACTCTTTCCAAGTTAGCCTTACTACTTACAGGCTACTCTGCAGAATGCAACTCTGGTATATCTGTTTAAGGAAATGGCATTGTACTAGATTCTGAGCCTGGGTTGATGGCCCAGATAAATGTAGAAATACTTTGAACAGCAGCCACTTGCAACCTATTCCAAAACTTCCCTCTGATGGAAGGTAGTGTGCAATTCTCCACTCCCAAGCATTGGTACAAGGCTGTAGAACTCAGGCTTGGGTGCTTATGATGGGCAGATTCTAAGATGACCTCCAGTGACCCTTGCCTGCTGGTGTTCATGCCCTTGTGCAGCCCCCTCCCATTGAGTCTTGGGTAGGACTTGCTGCTAATCAATAAAATATGGCAAAGGTGATGGGATGCCACTTCTGTGGTTTGTTACTTAAGACTGTAACTCCCATATTGTAGTAGAGTCTCCTCACTTGCACTGATAAAGCAAGATTCCATCTTGTGAGTTGCACTAAGGAGATAGCCATGTATCAAGGAACTGAGGGCAACCTCTGGCTGACAGCCAGCAGAGAGAACAGAGGCCCTCAGTCAAACCATGAGTATAAAATCTATCAGCAATCTGAGTGAACTTCAAAGTGGGTCTTTCCCCAGTGGAGATTCCAGATGAGACTCTAGCCCTGGCTGACACATTGATCACAGCCTTGTGAGACCTGATGCTCCTACCTAAGCTATGCTAATCTTTGGCCTTTGGAAACTGTGAGATAATAATTGTGTGCTATTGGGGTGTCTGGATGGTTCAGGTGACTAAGTGTCTGACTCCTGAGCTCCAAGCTGGGCATGGAAACTACTTAAAAAAACAAAACAAAACATATTATCTGAAGTTGGTGGTAATTTGTTATGCAGCAGGAGAAAACTGATACAAATCCCATAGTGGGATTTGGAAAATCTGAAGGGGTGCTGGTAAAGGCTATTTCTGTGTAATGAAGTACCATTTTTTTCCCATTTACCTAGCATCTGCATTCCTGCAAAATACAGTGTATAGAACATTGAGATTATTTCATACTTGGTATGTAAACTGGAGTCAAGTTCAAGGCTTGAAGAGGTGCAAATGGTATTTGCATTTACAGGAAATTTTGAATGACATATGGAAGTCTTGTAGGAACTGGGCTGTTTAGGGTATTGAGGATATTTAGCATTCTCAACTCCCACCTACTAAATGCAAGTCATTGCAAATATTAATCACTGCAATAACTAATAACTGTCCCACAAATTTCTAAAATGGCTTCTCAGGAACAGTACCAACCCTGCTGAGGTATCCTAAAGGAGTGCACTGTCAGGAAAGAGAACAAAAAGTCCTTCTCCCCAGAAAAATCTGATTAGAGGCAAATGGGATGCTGGGACAGGATGCAGCTCAGGAGTGGAGGTGAGAGTGAGGATCTCAAACAGGCAGTCACCTTCCAGAGTTCTGATCCGCAATACCACACATTCTGAAGTCAGACAGACCTGTACATGACCCTGTCATTTTTTTCTCACAGTGAGAAAACATGTGAGGGTTACCTAGTATGTCTGAGCTTTAGATTCTTCATATGTAGGAAGAAGGTTTCAACTCAAACATCAAAGAGTTGTTGAGATCATTCTACCATAGAACCAAGCACACTATCTTGCAGAAAGTACATGCTGCAGTACATCATGATCTCTTCATTCTCATGGTTCAAGTTTCTATCTGAAGAACCCAAGAATTCCCGGCCCACTTCAAACGGCCCACATGGCTCCTGGTCTCAGCACTTGCTTGAAGGGAGAAGGCAAACCAAACCTGACCTGAAATCTAATTTGTCTGTGTCATTCCAAGACTGAAATGTCCCCATGGCCAGTGTTCGGTCCCCCCATGATGTTAGTAGACCTCTCCTTTTTTCTAGGGCAGCAGGCTAGAGTAACAACACAAGGAATGATGTCTGACTCTTGGCTTAAAATTCCAGCTCAGTTATGTAATATTTCTTCCCTGAGCAAATCTCTGTAATTCTCGGTTTCTCCTTCTGCACAATGGGGATGATAATAGCATTTATCTCATAGGATTGTTTCGAGAAAAAAGATAATCCATGAAAACACTTAGTGTCTCAACAGGTTGCTCATAGTAAGAAGTCAATAAATAATGGCAGATGCTATCCTTGACACTATTATTATTACTTCTATATGCCACTACTACTATGAACTCATCTTACTGCTATTAAAGGCCTACGGTGGAGAGACTATAAAGCACAGTGATTAGAATTGTCAGCTCTGGAGTCAGTTCCTGGTTTTGCTCCTTATTAGCTATGTGCCCTTGGGGCAGTTGTAATTGTCTGGGGTGAATCCCACCCCCCCCAACTCTGCTCAACCAATCGGGCATTTTCTGCACATTACAGGAGTTGGGATATGTTGCTCTGAAAGGTCCCAAGTAACCACTTTGACTACATGGTAGAATAATTAAGGCTCCAAGATAATTATGAGCAAATGAAAAAAGTCTCTATAAACATTTGGATGGTCATCATAAGAACATAAAGTGGCTCTGACATGTGTTGGCATAGAGAATGTGAGGAAAAAAGACATATCTTCTGTTTGAAAGTGGATTGGATCTCAGATTACCTAAGCCAGTCAGAAAATAGAAGGCTTCATTTTTGTCCTTGCCTGGATTCATGGATCTTTCACAAGACCAACAGGATACTGCATTTTAATCAGGACTCTCTTCTTAGCCATACTCTATTTTCCTGTTGAAGCAGGTTTCAAGAGTTTCCAGGAAATACTACTCTTTCTGTTGGGAGTAAATGCACTAATGATTAAGTTTGGGTAGAAGATTCTATTTTCTGTAACATTCGCTGAAAATTAACATAGTTTTCCACTTGCAACGTACAGCCTCTTCCCAGGAGCTGGCTTCCTAGGGAAAATAGCTAATATTTTTCAGCAGCTATTGAAAGCAAGAACCAGGCTGGTGTAAAATGTGCATGCTTCTGCATTCCTGTTTCCCTTTGCACAAGAAGCACAGCATCAATTGGATGAAATAATAGCTATTCAATTGGTCATTCCCTTATGACTGCAAGCCATTTGGAGCTCAGTCACACTTACAAAAGCCGATATCGACTATGTGTAGAAATATCTGGAATGAGATGCTTTGCCACTGACATCTTTCATTCATAATTACTGCAAAGTCTGCCTGCCCAGGCTTAGTCAATGGCCAGTCAATATTCCCATTATAAGCCAGAGCAGGGTGAATGGCTAGGGCAGAAACACAAACCAGACATATACTCAATGGGGCCCACGGGTCCAGACATCAAAGTTGGCCATAGAGGACCTCAGGAACTATTCGAGCTCAGAGGAGGGATGGGCATGCAGTTTGATGCCTTCCTGCAGCCTATGTTCCATGAGTTTGGAAATTAAGTCTCTTCACAATGACACAATGTAAGTGATGGGAGTGAATCATTCTCTGAAAAGGTATGATTCACCTGAATCATTCTGAAAAGGTGAATCATTCTACCTGAAAAGGTAGAAAAGAGGCTACAACAAGCGCCAAGCTTTTTATAGTTACTTTTGCATTTGGTGGCACTTTCTACCTTGTCATAGAACACATTTTAAATAGCCATGGATAATACAGTATCACTTTGTCAATAAATCCAAGTTAGAAAGTCTGAGCAAGTACCACTCACTCCACAGAAGATATCTCAGCTTTGGCATTGGTGCCAAAACCCCACCATGTAATAGAGAAGAGTTGATGGTGGTAAATTATGAAATGGCTTTTGAGTATTAGAGAATTATTTGCCTGTTGATGAGTTGCTGGTGTAGGATTTGCTTGCAATGTAATCTAATTTGGCAACTTCTATGTTATCGGCACGAGGCCATTCTGGGCCTTAATTCTCAAGTTCCCCATATACCCTATAAATCACCCAATGCTAACTGTTGTGTGTACTTAGCACATGGCTGCTGAGGGAAATTTTCTTTCAAATCATTTCTTAAGATTCATTCACTGTCCTAAATAAGGAAAGTTTTTGGATCTCATGGAAGTTTTACTTCCAGTGTTTCACAGAAAATCCTTTTAGACCCTATTATTGTTGCCTATGATAATTGCCACTCCCTGAATCGAATTTAGGTAATTTTCTTGCCACTGTAGTGGACTAGCACAGAAATATGTATCAATTTACTGCTAATTCAGTGTGCTAACCCTTAATTAGCAGCAAGCTTTGTTCGAAATAGCTGATGTTAAAATCTGAGCTGACTTTTATCCAAATTAAAGCCACCATTGCAGATGCATATACACACATGTACACAACCATGTGCACACATACCTTTCTCTCTCCATTTTGGAAAGGTACTCCAAGGATACTTGCTATATATATGTTAATATTAAACTTAAATTGTACAATAGACAGCTTATCTAAAAAGCCAACAGACCTGGAGATGAACAGCTGGCTGAATAGATCTTTGAAAAAGCCCATAGAGTTTCCCAGGTTCCGGAAGCCTTAGGGAAGCTCTAAGTGAAATTGTATTTCTCTAACAATGGAGTCAATGGAGTGTTCTATAAGATATATATTCTCTCATTTAATCCTCATCATGACCTCTAAAAATGGTCTCTATTAATCCCTTTTATTGCTGAGGAATTCGGGGTTCAGAGAAATTCACTCATTCACATATCCATCCATCCATCCATCCATCAGATATGTGAGTGCCTACTACAGAAAAACTCTCTCCTGGAGAATGGGGATACAGTAGTAACAAAAATGACAAAGCCACTGCTCTCACAGGGATTTACATCCTAGAGAGATTAAATAAATCGCCCAAAGTTATACACTCAAATATGGCCAGGGCCTTAATTCCAAGTCATGACTGGTTGATTTCTGAGCTTTGTTCTAAACCAATATAACATGCTGCCTTCTATGACAGGAAAATATTTAGGAGAAGCTAAAAATTCTTGCCTAACATTTGTTTGCTTCCTCCTAAAGTAATACTGGGTTTGGCCATGCCACAACCTAGCTCCTCTATTAAACCAGGCCAAAACAGATGTCCTTTATCTCACTCTCTCATTACTAAGGCCTTAGACATTTAGAGGGACAGGAAACAAATAATTCTTAATGTCAAACTCTGGCAAACGCTGCTGGTGTCTCTTCAGAATCTATTCTCACCTCTTTTCTTACTATCAGAACCAAACTTTGCTTGGGTAGCAAAAGTCCCTTGTCCTGGAGATACTCATGTGACTGAACATCTTAAAGAATGATGTATAAGAGGAAGTCCACTGCAGAGAGCTTCTAGAAAAGCTTGGTGTTCGTGATGGAAATGGGACAAATTTCACTGGCCCATATCTTTCTCTTCTTTCTACTGGCGGGGGGGCGGGGGGGCATAGTCATGATTTCTGAAGGGGCAGGAGAATCTTGCAGCTGTGAATATGAGAGTCATTTTCTAAGAGGCACAGAATACAGAAAATGGAAGGAAGTTGGGTGCTTGAGGATTTGTTCCACCAGACAGATAAGCCCCGCGGTGCCTCTATTTGCACATGGGAAAAGATACACCCCCATTTGGTCAAGTCATTGAAGTTGGGTGCTTTTATATGCAACGGATTATAGTACCATTGTTAGAGAAACACGAAATACACTATTGATAAATTCAGTGTTGAATAATTACCTCATCTATAGCACCGTCACCACTCCCCGAGTACATCACACCATGCATGGCACTATGCTAAGTTTTATTACACTGTATAACTTATTCCTTATAGGAAATGTAGGAAGGAGGTATTATTACCCCATTTACAAATGAGTAAACAAAGGCTCGGGGAAGTTAAGCAATTTGTCCAAGGTTACTCAGGTAGAGCATAGTGAAGCTCCTATTCAAACCTGGCTCCAAAGCCTAACCCTCCAGCACCTGATTTGTTCATGTATCCATCTTTATAAAACCACACAAAGCAATCGTGTCTGACATTTGAAAAATACTATTAATGTGTCGTAAAATAATGGTCCTGAGAGCAAAGATTAAGACGGATCTGCATCTCTAATAGCTTCAGACCTGCTGATTCTATAAAACATGGCCCTGACATTATTCAAGCCTAATATTTTCCAATTTCTTTCCTTCCCATTTGTAACCTCAAACAGTATGACAAAGTGTGAAAAACCTATCTCTACGCTGCGTGTGTATCCAGAACAAAAATGAAGCCCATCTGCCCACAAGCTTCACAGCTAGCTCTGCATTTGGAGTCACTAAGACACTGGCCATGGACCTCTCCCTCTCCTGGACTTATGTTGCCCATATCAGAGTGGAGACTGGAGTCGGGAAACATAGGGGGAGAGATTTCTAGAAGCACGAACAACTTCAGGGAAGGACATCAGAGTGGTTGCCAGGAGAAAGACTGTGGATACCACCTGTCTTATTGCTCATGCCTTTGGCCCATCTTTTCTTTCTGCCTACGTGTCCTTCCTCACAGCAGCAATCATGTTCTCCAGACCCCCTTATGCTTAGAGTCTAGCTTTTTCTTTTTCCTTCATGGACTAATCTACTGTTGCCCTTTGGGAAAAATTTTTTCTTCGAAGCCATTTGACATTTAATCAGAGAGGATTTGATTATTTTTTACTTTGTTCCAGATTAAATCCATATTTTACACACACATACACACACACACCCCTCCGCAGCAATGGCCACTCAATCTTCACTATGTGCATCACCTTGGTTCAGCTTCCACACCTTAGGCGAATATCTGGACTACGTGTCTGGAAATACAAAGTCAGTCACAAAGATTCCTTCTTTTTGGTAGTGCTCAGTTGGAGATATGTTCGTTGGGCCAGATTTTAAATGCTTAGCTGCCCAAAACATTGGAAAAACTGTGATACTTACTCCCCCATCCACCCCCCTCCTCGCATGTCATTCCAAAATAAATTGATACCAGAGCATTAAGTAAGCCTAAGTGCACTCTAATTCTTCTAATTATGGCTTTCATTTTGTTATTTGAAATATGTTTAAATATATAGGTATTTATACATATGTATATGCATACATATATACGTATGTCCCTATCATGGGTGTCTATCTACCCATCCATCTCTCTGCATTCTGCTAAAAATCTAAGCCTGTGCTCAAACTGTCCATCTGCCAGTTGGACAACCCACCACTGGGTGTTCAAACCCTTATGTTAGGACATTTTACTCTTACTTCATATATGAGGGGAAAGGTTGACTTTTCAAGTTCCTATGTTCCAAACAGAAAAACATAAAAATTAGAGTGAAAGAGACACTTGCAGAAAGAAATATCCTGTTTAGTAATATAAAGGGAATAGGAATTGGCTGCCTATTAAAAGCAGTTATACTCAAACAAGAAATACTATAACTATTGGTCTGTAGGTGACAGCAATATTTCACTTCAGATTGACATGTTGGTTCAGTGCTTCTTTGAAAAACTTGTCTATACTTTCCATCCATATTATTAGATGATGTCTATATAATTATCCTGCCCAATCCATACTCAATTAGGTACTTAAATACACGGATTTTAATTGATTATGTGCATGAAGAAGTTCATGCTTTCAAGTTCCTAATTCCAAATATTAAGACCAAACTCAAACAATTTAAATCTTATGTCATCTATAATCAAGATGAATAATACTTTCTAAATGGTTTTTATTTTTCTTGTAAATTAGAAAACTATAGAAAAATGCAGGCAGTAGCATTTGTTCATATTCTAGCACTCAAATTTGTCATTTTTATAAGCCTGTTTTTCTGTATACATGTTGTTAAAACAATTATGAAAGGCATGTTCCCCTTTAAAAGAAATATAAGGATATTGCAGATAGAGCTGATAGCTATGTTTCTACCAACTCTGGTCCTATCTGCACTCATCTCTCCACTTCCTTCTCTCCTTCTCTTCACAATACCACCTAGAATCACTTCTGTATGTAGTCTTATCACTCTTTAAAAAATGCTTTTACATCTATCTATGTCCATAGAAAATATATAGTATTGATTTTTGTGTTTTTCAAGTTCATATTTTACTCAGGCAGAGCATTAGTCTTCAAAGAACTTCAGAGAAGCCATGTAGTTAAAAGATGTAGTTAAAGATGTAGTTAAAGCACATGATGCACAACAATACTAATTATTTAATTACATTTAAACAAAACTTTTTTTTTTTTTAAAGATTTTATTTATTTGACAGAGAGAAACACAGTGAGAGAGGGAACACGAGCAGAGGGAATGGTAGCGGGAGAAGCAGGCCTCCTGCCAAGCAAGGAGCCCAATGCGGGGCTCGATCCCAGGACTCCGGGATCACGACCTGAGCCGAAGGCAGACGCTTAACGACTGAGCCGCCCAGGTGCCCCTAAACAAAACTTTCAACCAACTAGGAAGAAAGGTGAAATTCTTTAACCTGAAAAGTAAATAAAAAATCCCAGAGTAAAAAGCACATTTAGTACTGAAACATTACACTGCCTTCCAAAGCTAAGGATGAGCAGCTGTCATGATCTCTGGTCAAGGGATGCCAGCCAGTAGAGTAAGACACAAAAAGTCAGTCAAAGGCATAAGGGTTGGGAAGAAAGAAGTAAATTTATCATGATTCATATACTGCATGACTTGTCTTTATGAAAAGCCAAGAGAATCTCTAAACACAGAACTAATGAAATAGTTCAGCAGGTTCTCTGGGTATAAGTTGATTACATAAGAATTATTTATGCTCTTTTGCACTAGCAGAAATTGCTAAATTTCAAATTAGCAATTAATTTGAAATTCTGCTTTGAAACTGCCATTTTTAATAACAGTCCAAATGAAAATATATCAAGGGGGAAAAAAGCAACCAAAAGTGTGTAAAAGTTTTATGGACAAAATTATAAAACATATAAAATATTTTTATATAAAGATAAAAATATGTAGGAGACACATACCATGTTAGTGATGAGAAAATACAATTATAAAAGTGATATTTGCTCATACTAACCTATACATTTTGCTCATACTAATATATACATTCAGCAAAACATAAATTAAAATCTTAACAGTTCTTTCATGGTACTTGGCAAAATGATCTTAAAATTCATACAAAGTACCTAAGAATCTGAAATACCCTAGCCAAATTGGAAGGGACTATTCTTGATAGCAATCAGGTCTTATTTCAAAGCTATATTATGACAGGATGCTGTTGTTCATGAAAATAAACCAGACCAATGACACAGAGCAGATATCCCAGAAACAGATTTATACCAGAAAGAACCAACACATACACAGAAGCTCTGTATATGAAAAGAATAGCAATAAAAAAAAAATTGGCAGAGTATTTTAAAATGGCCTGGGACAACTGGTTATCTTAATGGAAGAAAATGTTAAGATGCCTAAATCACACCATAAAAAACAAGCCCCCAGTGCATTAAAGACAAATATGAAATATGAAACAGAATTTTTGAAGGAGAATATAGGGGAACGTGACTCAGGATAGGAAAGATCTCTTTGAACAAAACCTTAAAGGTAAACAGTGACAAGTTTGTGTATTAGATTTTAAAACTTCTGTACTGTGAAAGATACCATAAAAATGAAAAATTAGCCACAGATTTTGAGTTACGTTAGCAATACATATAACTGACAATGATTAATAACTATAATATACAAAAAAATCCCAAAAAATAAATTTAAAATGGACAGCCAATAGGAAAAACATGGACAAAGCAAATTGAAAGATTCATAGGAAACAAAATGACCAATAAATGTTTAAAATACATTCACTGAAACAGCTTGCATTCCCACCAACAGTGTAAGAGGGTTCCTCTTTCTCCACATCCTCACCAACACGCAAACTGTTATAGCCACTCTTGAAAATAGAATGGAGGTTCCTCAAAAAGTTGAAAATAGAGCTATCCTATGACCCAGTAATCACACTACTGGGTATTTACCCTAAAGATACAAAATCAGTAATCCGAAGGGGCACGAGCACCTGAATGTTTATAGCAGCAATGTCCACAATAGCCAAACTATGGAAAGAGCGCAGATATTCATTGACAAATGAATGGATAAAGAAGATGTGAGATATATATATAGTGGAATACTACTCAGCCATCAAAAAATGAAATCTTACCATTTGCAGCAATATGGTTGGAACTAGGGGTATTATGCTAAGCAAAATAAGTCAATCAGAAAAAAACAATCATAATATGATCTCACTAATATGTGGAATTTAAGAAACAAAACAGAAGATCATAGGGGAAGAGAGGAAAAAAATACAGCAAAACAAAATCAGAGAGGGAGACAAACCATAAGAGACTCTTAGTCATAGGAAACAAACCGAGGGTTGTTAGGGGGTGGAAGGATGGGGTAACTGGGGATGGACATTAAGGAGGGCATGTGATATAATGATCACTGGTACTATATGAGACTGATGAATCACTGACCTCTATCTCTGAAACTAATATTACATTGTATGTCAATTAATTGCATTTAAATTAAAAAATATTTTAAAAATACGTTCACTGAAAATCAGAGACATGAAAATTAAAACCATAATGCAGTAGCACTTGTTCCAGTCAATGGTCTGCTTGCTTTCAGAATGATTTCCTGCCTTGCCCTGCTCTTCTTTATATCACTAACTTCTGGCCTGTAGATAAGTTTAGCCAAGTGAGAGACACTGGGAGGAGATGGGGAGGATAGCAAAGGAGAGCCTGGCACCTTTCTCCTTTTCTCTTTGCTTCTTGCAGCTTCCATGAGCCTCCGTGGTTTCAGCTCTCACACCCCATTCTCCACACTGGTTTCAGTTTCTGACAGGTGGCCCCAGCTTCCAGGCTCTGGTCCCACCACCTTCTCCATTTGTCCCTCCGGTCCGGGGGTTGATAGCGGCCTTTTACTACTGTGGAGGTTGTATCACCAGCCTGCTTAGCTTCTCACCTGGGCTGTCAACTGCCCAAACAATCACTTGTATTAAATTTGTTCTACTGAAGGGCCTAGAGCATTCCTGGCTATACCCTGACTGAGACACCATTTCACACTCATTCGATTGACACAGATTTAAATGTTGGACAATACTATGTGCTCACAAAGATACAGAGCAGGAGGACCTGCCATACAGAGCTGCTGGGAGTAGAAGCTGATAAGGCCACTTTGGAAAGCAGGCAGCACTATTTAGTAAAACTGGGTATAAGTGTTTCCTGTGACAGCTCTTCCACATTTAGACAAATGTACCCCATCCATACTTCTCCTTATTTCCACAAGAAGGCAAATAAAATAATAGTCATTGCACCATTATTTAGGATTGCAAAAATTGGTAAAGCTATGTAAAAATTGTCATTAAAATATATGAATAGAATGAAATACTATTAAGCAGTTGAAAGTATCAACTATGGCTTCTGTATCAATACAGAAAAATCATAAAAGCACAATGCTGAGTGAAAAATAATGCAGAATGATATATTTATAGTGCAATACCATTTACACAGTTCTAAAAGTGTCACTTGTGTGTATTTTTTTTTAAAGATTTTATTTATTTGACAGAAACACAGCAAGAGAGGGAACACAAGCAGAGGGAATGGTAGTGGGAGCAGCAGGCTTCCCGCAGAGCAGAGAGCCTGATGCGGGGCTCGATCCCAGGACTCTGGGATCTGACCTGGGCCGAAGGCAGACACTTAACGACTGAGCCACCCAGGCGCCCCTCACTTGTGTGTATTCTTTAAGGATACAGAATGTAGTAAAATTATTTTTTAAAAAAAAACCATACAAATGGTTAGCAAACACCAAATTCAGAAAAATTGTTCCCTCTAGTAGAAGGGAGGGAAACGGGACTGGAGAATTCAACATATTGGTATGTTTAATTTCTTAAAAATATCTTATGTAAATTTAGCAAAAGTCATATTTGATAAAGCTGGGCAGAAGGCACATGGGTATTTCCTAAGTAATTTTCTACACTTTTGTCTCAATATGTTTAATTTTTTAAAAGTCATCTTTCTAAAAATAAATAGCCATTATTTATGTGGAAGAGCCAGTAATGGATCCCTCATCATGGTCCCCAAATGTATGGGGCACAGAAGCTGTTGGGAACTGACAAAAGCTTCTACAGGAAACCTACCTAATTTCTTCCCAAAGGAAAGTCGTATCTTACACATGCTCACCCCATCCATCTTCCAAACAACACACTCTTTCCACGTTCATCATCATCAACCATGTCAGCCTGCTGAGACCAGCTCCTGAATGAATGCTGCTTCCAAACACTCTCCACCATTTCCAGAGCACCATCACTGCTGGCCTTCCTGTGTCCACTGCAGTAAATCCATCTCTGTGATGTGCAGGTCGTCTGCCTCCGTCCAAGTTGCTAGCCATCAGCATTTACGCTGAGTTTCTCATTTAGTGTTGAGATCTAGCATGGCTGCTTGGCTTCATTTCACTTATTTTTTGCCTTCCTTTATTGGTCACTGAGGTCATTTGTTCATGGCCCAGGGCTCTGTGTTCTCAACCTTCTCATCACTCCACTGTAACCTGTTTCTAGTTTATTAATCTTGAACCAACTGCAGTGTTCAGAACTTGCTAGCATCTTCAGGTATCCCAGGCTCTTCCTTACCTCCAAGCTCTAACACCTGCTCGCTCTTGATGCAGAACACTCTTACCCCTAACCCTTACTTTTCCTGCTGACTTTATTCCCTTAAGCCCCAGCGTACTCCCTTCTACCCAGAAACCTTCTTGAGCTCCTTGAGGCTGGCACTCCCTACTTGCTTTATTTCATTCAGCAAGTAACATCATCGTCCCTCTCGCCCACCCAATTTAAGTTCCATTCAGCCAGGGAAAGTGGTTGCACCCTTCATCATGGACTGTCAAGTATAAAGCCTGGGATATAGTAGCCATTCAATAAATATTTCATGAATAAATGAAAAAAAAATCAAGTCAGACTGATATTTTACCCCATAAATTATTCCTTTTCTAGTGAGGGACATAGGTTAGGTCCACCTATGTCAAAGGTCAGAAGTCAAAAGTCTGCCTAACAACTACAAGTTGCTAGCAAGTTGCTTGGTAAGTCCTCATAGATCAGTCTTCCAAATATTTACCTAGTTCTCTGCAGGACTTTCTTTCTTTGAAAAAATTTACCACTTCTGGGCTAACAAATTCTGTAAGGTTCTATCATCCTATGCAAAGTGAGTTCCTTCATTTGTTTTCACATTCTTCTTTTAAACTTAATGTCTTTACACCTAAAATATCTTCAGTAGTATTTCTAAAATGTTTCTAACTTCTTTCTTCCAGATAAGATACAGAAAGCTTATTTCCAAAGCACAATGAAGGAAGAAAATGGAGACTAGGGAGCCAAAGCAGGACTAAAGAAGTAGCACTCATAAAAGGCACATCAGACATACCTAGCTCACGCATACAAACTCAGGCACCTGTGCACCACTGATGATCATGGATTACTGTCTTATTCTATCTATTAGCCTCTCAAGAGATTTTTGCCTTTGCTCAATCTACAACAACATGCAAATGTGAGTGCAGAAAGGGGAATTATTAACACAGCTGGTCTGATCTTCTCATGCCAGTTTAAACCATCTCTTTAGTTTGTTTCTACAGCACCAGCTGGGAGCAATACTTCTTTCAAATTATCACAAGATTTGAGGATATGATGTGATCCAAGGGCAAGCAGAACTAGCTACAGCAAGAGAAAAGCAACAGGAGTATAAACCAGCCCTAATCTGTTATAATTGTACCAATTTTTAACTATGAATATTTTATAGAATATGTATTTGCATGTTGTGGGTATAGCTATATTTCATGTTTATTCCATTTTATGTATTACATATGACTGTACATTTAAATATATGTATATTGTATTTTTTAGAGATGAATATGTTTGGCATTTACTCTGTTAAAATATAAGCTGACTTTTCCCTGGGAAATTTTTCTTGACATTTCTGTAACAGATTTGTTTTCAAATATTTTTGAGGGAACTTGTTTTAAAAAACATTTTTGCCCAGCTGAAGACAGAAAATCTCTGAAGATTCCATGTTTTAATTTAAACTGTTTAAAATTTTCCAAGGAAACCAAATAGCATTTTTCCTCAATAAGCATTAGGAGATTCTCTGACAATACCCATCAGAGCATGGCCCTCAACATATTCCAATATACTTATTCCTGATTTAAGATGTTAATCCTTTACATCTTTCTTCTGAAGAGCTTCAAATTATACTCTTAAGCAGGGCTTATTACCATGAATTTCAAATAGATAAATTAATGTTTATATATTTAAAATGTCTCCCACAGTCGCAGTTGCTTGTGTATGTGGCTAATGGCAGAACAGTGTGCGCTGAACGCTGAGAAACAATGTTTTGCAAGTTAGACTTAAACTGAGTCAATCAGGCAAGTATCTCCACTGTCATTTTTTTTTCCTGAAAACAATGAACTGATCTCAAAAACTAAACAAAACAAAGCAACAACAACCACACAAAACCATTGTTCTAGTTAGTATGGCTCTAGCTAGCTGCAGGATGTAAATTTGGATGATAACAGGAAATATGATGTATAGACCTAAATATTTAAAAACTGTAAACCACATCCCCTGGGTTTTCCCAACTCTGTTTCCCACCCACCTCCTGAAAGATCATTCCCTTCCTTTTTTTGTTTGTTTCTTTTAAGATGTATTTATTTATTTCAGAGAGTATGGGTCTTAGGAGTGGGGGGTGTGCAAAGGAAGGGAGAGAAAGAGGAGCAGACTCTTGAGCTGAGTGCCACACGGCCCACAGGCTGGAGCTCAGGACCCTGAGATCACCACCGGACCTGAGCTGTTATTAAGAAGTTGACACTCAACCAACTGAGCCACCCAGGTGCCCTCCTTCTTTTTTATTATAAAAAACAAGCCAATGTATCTTCCTTTCAAATGAAACTAATGAAATTACAACCTGTTTGGGGGACTGTTATATGATACTTTTTTAAAAAAGATTTTATTTACTGGGGAGCCTGGGTAGCTCAATTGGTTAAGCATCTGCCTTCAGCTGAGGTCCTGATCTGGGGTCCTGGGATCAATCCCTGCATGGGGCTCCCTGCTCAAGGGGGAATCTGTTTCTCCCTTTCCCTCTGCCCCTCCCCCTACTTATGCTCTCTCACTTGTTCTCTCTCTCAAACAAGTAAGATTTCATTTATTTATTTGAGAGAGAGAGAGAATGCGCAGGGGGAGGGGGAAGGCCAGAGGGAGAGGGAGAAGCAGACGCCCTGCTGAGCAGGGAGCCCCAGGCAGGGCTCCATCCCAGGACCCCGGGAACAGGATCTGAGCCAAAGGCTGACACTTAACCGACTGAGCCACTCAGGCTCCCCATATAGTCACTTGGATACTTATTTTCTTTTCAGGTATCAGTAGGACCCAACTGAAACTGTATGGCTTTTTAGAAGTCAGAAACAGAACAATTAAGTGTAGGCAAGTTAAGTCTCAAGCAGACAGCTCTTCGATTCAAACCCGTTTCAGGTTTCCTAGATGTGTGTTGCTCAGCAAGTTACAAAATCTCTGCGTGCTTCATTTTCCAAAGAAATAGGATGGTAATAATAACAATACTTTGGCTTAAGATTGTTGGGATAAGGGGCGCCTGGGTGGCTCAGTCGTTAAGCGTCTGCCTTCGGCCCAGGTCAGATCCCAGCGTCCTGGGATCGAGCCCCGCATCGGGCTCTCTGCGCGGCAGGGGGCCTGCTTCTCCCGCTACCATTCCCTCTGCTTGTGTTCCCTCTCTCGCTGTGTTTCTCGCTGTCAAATAAATAAAATCTTAAAAAAAAAAAAA
>CM053603.1:21017721-21041092 GCA_028646535.1 Procyon lotor | reverse complement strand
TTGTTGGGATAATTCAATAAAAACTCTGCATAGGCTTTTAGCACAGTGTCTGGCATAGCATAAGATCTCAATAAATGTTAGCTGCTACTGCCACTGTTGTTGCTATTAATTTTGTATTATAGCAAGTAAGCTCCTTTTATTTTTTTTTTCTAGTATTGGCTGAGTACGTTGAGGTAATAGAACTTGACAGAGAGAAAAACCACCAAATACCACCTTATATTCATACAGTAGTTTCTAGTTAACAGCTTTGCTCCAACCTGACCACATTTTTGAGCCCTCTGAGGTTTTGCAAGCAAACTGAAGTCACAACATTTCACCAGTGAGGTTTCTTAGTTCCAAAGGAAAACAAAAACAAAAACAAAAAAAACAAAAACAAAAAATAGACTCTGGCTGATAGAAGCAGAATAGGAATTTATTGAAAACGATGTCGGGAAACTCAGAATCACAGGGGAAGGCTGAGAACCAAGGGAAACCAGGCAGGTGGGATTCAGGACCACGCCACACTTCAGCAGTCCTGGCAAGAGCACATGGACTCTAACCCTTGAACATCCCCCCTCTAGTATGACCCTGCCCCCAGATTCTCAGCAATACCCTTGCTGCCCCTGGAAATGAGCTATTGCTCATACCCCTGCTGCCGCTAGCAAGAATCATCGGTGTCCAACTTTTTTTTATTTTTTAGCTTTAGTAAACTTCTCTTATAGGTTCTACTCTTTTTCTGGGATACCAGACAACCATAAAATATGTCTTAAAATATGCAAGTCATTCACCTGTTCCCACACAACCCAAACCTTTAGCAACCAGTGTGACCAACAGTGACTAGCCAGATGCATGGCATTTCTGGAATCCCTGAATACTCCAGGGCACCAAAGTACCTCTTACCCAGCAGAGAGACAGGAAAAGGTCAAAAACTTACTGTTTTGCTTTGAAAGATAGACATAAAATAAGCAGTTTTGTGGAAAACCCTAATAAACCCAAGAAAAAAGTCTTGGGGTCTAATAGATATTTCACTTTCCTACATTTTGTTGTTATACTTTATGAAACTGTATTTAACTATGCTTCCAAAAATATGCTTGTGATGCAGAGAATAAATTTTTTCTTGTCTATTTAGAGAGTGACAGGCATCACCTAGTTGCTAGGCTGAGTTCTACAATTCCAGCAACTGTCACGGGCTTTCTTCATTGAAAATAATCAATGGCTTTGACAGATAGAAAGGGGAGGATGTAGTGGCATATTTTGATGCATCTTGACAGCATGTTTTAGAGTGGCTGTCCCTGTCAATTTCTGCTCTTTGATTTTTTCCTAATCAAGACCCAAGGGAAAGTTCTTAGGTTCTCTAACACTGAAACTTCTCCAAACATAAAGGGCAATGGATACATAGGACTTGTCTGGTTTTTATCCACTGATGTATTTTATATTTTAACTCTTCATTTCAGCCTGGTTTAGTTTCAATAGAGTCACAAAATTTGCAAAGATTCTTCTGTACTTAGGTGCATGCTTCCTTGGCAATGAGAAGATGCTTGGATTGACAACTATGTGCCAGCTATTCCTCGTTCTTGGCTCTTTTACATGAGTCTAAGTAATTTTAAAGCTTTATTAGTAGTTACTAGGAAATATTAAAATTCTCGGCCATAAGAGAGAGTTAAAGGACAAAGGGCATTTTCATTATGAGTCATTACATATACCCAGAATTTCCATCATTATGGCTACCTGAATAAGTACATTCTTTATTAAACCCTGCTATCATATAAAAGACTTTTGTTTATATGGAGAAAGATGAGAGTCACACTGGCAACTTGTCTACACTTAAGCTACTCTCTATCTTCTTGGCAAAAAAATAATCTATTGTGCTAAATAATTTGAAATCCCACTTTGTTAATAGGTCATTAAAATGTGTAGCTAATGGGCCTCCTGAGACATTAAGTGAAAGTTACATACTATCACTTAAAAGACTCACTTGGCTAAAGCAGTTGCCACATCGGGGAAAGATCCCAAGTCTAGATCCATGGGCAGGTAGAACTTCTAAGACTACCTTCCAAATTGGGTCATCCTCCAAATTGGGACCCTCAAGTCACAGCAGGAACTCCTGCTTCTTTGAATTGTAACCATGGATTCAAGCCAATACAAAATACAAGACAAAGAACATGGAATGGCTTCCCAAGACCATGGGCAATCACTTCTTCCAGCCTTTATGAAGGCTGTATTGTCCAGCTAGGTTGATGTAGTACCTAACTTCCTTGTTTAACACCTCCTGATAACTTGCCTGACATCTCAAGAGTTTCTTAAAATATTCTTAAACCTTTAGCATCCCTTCCTGCCCCACGCCTCATGAATAAAACATTTACCCAGTCAGCAACTTTGGTAGAGAGGAAAAGCCAAGCTCCATCCATCAATGTCAAGAGCTGAATTACCTAGTGATCGGAGAGCCTTTAATAACTCTGCTTCTTTATGACAATATTGGTAAATAGCCCAATGCTGCCCACATCTGGGGTCTTAGTAAGCATTCCTTTTCTAACCTGGCAACATACCACCACTATGTGCAAATGATTAGTGGCCATGATGATCCCAGTGATTGTTCTGTTTTTTTCCCATTTGCAATCTGTATTGGTGTCCTAGGGCTGACATAACAAAGTACTGCAAACTGAGAAGCTTACACAACCGGAATGTACTGTCTCACAGTACTAGAGCTAAAAGTCTTTAACCAAGTTACCAGCAGGGTTGATTCCTTCTAAGGGCCAGGAGGAAGATTCTACTGCTCTCCTAGCTTTTGGTGATTTGCTGGTACTTGGCATTCCTTGACTTGCAGAAGCATCACCCTGATATCTATATTCATCATCACATGCATATTCCTTGTGTTCTGCTTACCACCTGTATAAATCTCTCCTTCTTAAAAGATCATCAGTCAGAGCACCATCCTCCTCCAATATGACCTCAACTAAGTACATCTGCCATGACCATATTTCCAAATAAGGTCACATTCTGAGGTGCTGGGGGTGAAGGCTTCAACGTGTATGAATTTTGAGAGGACACAATTCAACCTGTAACACCATCTTTCCCATCTTTCCCAAAGTGCTTTTTCTTCAAAGCACATTTTTTTCTTCCTGTTGGTTGCAGAAATATCAACCAAACCTACCCATAGAAAACTAACAAGGATTTATTTAAGCCAAATAAAGTCTGGGCTTCATAGCAATCTGATTCACTTACCATTAGAATCAATGGAATATTATACTGTTTTGTGAGGCTAATGAGTAAAGCAATTTTGGTTGAAAATATAAAGTCAATGCTATCGGCAATTTATAAGCAGGTTATTCTGAAACACTCTAAATTGAGAATTAAAAAAAAAAGGGAAGTCAAACAAAAAGTTTATCACCTAAAATACCAAAGTCTACATGTGATTATGCAGAAAATCTGTCTTCTCAAATTTCTGCAGAAGTATTACCTAAAACTAATAAATTGCCAAATTGGGATTGGAATGGTAAAAAGGGAAGCACTAACTTTTTAAAGAAAAGGCATAGGATGCATAAAATTATTAATAATCCCACATGGTTTTACTAGCTACAAAACAAAGATGGTATCATATTTTTCTAATTCCTTATGAGCCAGGACCCCTCTAAATATTCAAGTACATACAAAAATAAGTAATCAGTGAACGCATAGAAAAAGAATTTCCTACCTTACCCAGAATAAACACTCTGGTAGCCTCTTCCATGATATTAAGCTCACCACATATATTTTTTTCCACACATCCACAAATATATATAAACATACACAATATAGACAAAATATACAGTATATACAAAAATATACAAATTTGAGATACATGATCATGAGCCTCAGTATATAAACACAAAAACAATACAATTCAGTCCAATGAAAAGAGTGAAATTGAAGGGAAGAAAATGCTTAGCATCATACAAAGTAACTGGCCACAGAGTTCATTTCTCTTAGGGTCATATTGCCTCCGTTTATGTGTAGCCAGGAGCCACCTCATTATTCACACCCTTCAATTCTCAGGCAATGAGCAATCCTCTCTCTCTTACATACACACACACTCACAGGGATGGAGAGACGTAGGGAAGGAGAGAAAGAGAGAGAAAAGTTTCTCTATAAAGTATAACCAAATTCAAACCAATTACTTTGAATAGCCTTCCCTTCCATCCTTTTCTCAATTTGACAAAGCTACTAGGAAAATAAAACCCTTCCACAAAGTAATTCCTTTCTATACCTGTTTACCCCAGATTCTACTAATGAAATATTTTAAGAATTTATGATTGTTAATTCTTCCCTGAAGACCCATCTGCAGACATCAGCATATAAACATCACTAGAGCTTCTTCAAAGTAACTCTCTTCCCCCTCACCCAATCCCACTCATGGTGTTATCACTGTAAATATTAAGAAGAAACTTTCGTGTGGCTAGTTTTGTCGTGTTCTATTAAAAAGAATCGAATCATCTTCAATAACATGTGTTTGCAGCCTTACAAAGCACTCTTTCAAGCACACCTGATTAATTCTATCCCTTTGAAAATTATGTTTGATATACACAACAGTGTCCACCTAAATACAAACAGTGTGCTTGGCTATTAGAGATGGACAATATGGAAGGCAGTACAGTCCATGATTACTTGCAATACTCTTTGCCTTTCTAGTTGCATGCTTTGTAGTTAGATTGTTATTCTGCATCTGGGAAGCCAAAAAGAACAATGACTAAGACTAATCTTTGTAGTATGTTCAGGGACTATTTCCTTGTTCAGTTGGGGTTTCACGTCCAGGCAACTTTTCTGGTAAGTGGCAAACTTTCTCATAAGGACCTTCTAGCTTGCATCATCTTTAACACTGTGACAATTTTATGTGTCTATCTTAATGCAGCATTGACTTCATCACCACATAATTTCCTTAGGAAGCAATAGCTGCAGCCCCCTTTCTGAAAGACCTAGTAAAAATTTTAAAAAAATTTAATTGCTTAAGTCCTATGTTCCAAGGATTATTCTTATTATTGATCTACAGGAGATGATACAATAGAGGTTTTGCTGAGTCTTCTTACTAGTTCCAAATGCATACTGCTTCCCCTTCTCCAAGAGCTGGACCAAGGCTTCTGGAGATCACAGAGTTCTAAATATAGGCCATCAGCCAACATCAATGGGATCTGTGGCCTGCTGCATGTGCCAGAGGGCAAGTAGTTCTCCATAGCAAGCTCTTGTAAATTCTCAGAGGAGGCATTATGAGAAAGTGCACCCATCCCTGGTTCAAAGGCAGTGATGCCCTGAACTTGAATGATATATTCAAGCAAGGTGAGCACTAGAAGTTCTGCTCAGAAAAGAGGAAAAGCCTTGCCCACATTCCTGGAGAGACTTCATTAAGGTCTAAATTGGGAAGAAATTCTGAAGAAAAAGATAATAACAAACATTAACACAGAGAAGCTTCCACAGTTCATTATTAACCACAATCAGAGCATGTCCATCCCTGAAACATAAGTATCTTTAATAAAAGCTAAACATGCCATTTTCAACTTCTCCCCACTTCATTCTGAGACCAAGGAAATAGGCCTACTGTTACAGTTGAGAAAATGTAATATGAGTTGGCATAGAGCCCAGATGGGGTAAGAAAGCATCCTGGTGAATGTGCCCAGGTAGTGACTAGGGTAAAGGAATGTCCCTATAAGTCACAATAACTATCACATTGCTCAAAGTCCTGTGCATGAGAAACTACAGAAAAGCCTAGCTCTTTCCCCGCTCTGTCACTTTGCTTATGCTGTTTGGTGCTCCAAACACTACTTGTCTGGGTTTCACAGGCCTGGGTCCTCAGGCCTCAAATTTCAAGTCAAATGTCAGCTCCTTAAAAGGGCCATTCCTCACCATCAGTAACTTATCTCCACTATTGCCTATCCCAGCAACACTGTCTTCATCCCTCATTGATGTCATCACATCCTCTGCCTGTCTTACATGTAATCAGTTTCTACCTTGGGCCAAATGCCCCTGAGAGCAGACACTGTATCTTGATTTCACCAGGTCAATGCCCAGCACAAACCAGGTACCCAAGAATGGTTGGCTGAGTGATGTGTTCTAGACAGCACTATACAAAAGAACTTTCTGGAATGATGGAAATGTTCTGTATTATTCTCTTCTCCATATGGTAGCACATGAGGCTATTGAGCACTTGACCTATGGCTAGCATGAATGAGGAACTAAATTTTTAACACTATTTAATACAATTTTAATCAGTTTAGGTTTACATTTAAATACCCTAATGTAGCCATTGGCTGCCATAGTGGGGAGTGTAGTTTTAGGACAACCTAGTCAGTCCTCAAAAAGGCTCTATTCCCAGGGCGCCTGGGTGGCTCAGTCGTTAAGCATCTGCCTTCGGCCCAGGTCAGATCCCAGGGGCCTGGGATCGAGCCCCGCATCGGGCTCTCTGCTCTGCAAGAAGCCTGCTTCTCAGCCTGCTTCTCCCACTACCATTCCCTCTGCTTGTGTTCCCTCTCTCACTGTGTTTCTCTCTGTCAAATAAATAAAATCTTTAAAAAAAAAAAAATGCTCTATTCCCAAAGAGCTCATGTGACTTGAAGAGAAGGAGCTACCCTGAGCCTGAGTTTGGTTTTCTCATGAGCTATTCAACTACACCTATGCAACCTGGAAATTATTATTAACCTTCATAATATTTTTCCTGGTTACAGAATATGGTATGTATTATGAAACCAGATAATTTGGGCCAAATTTGTAAAAATAATTTAATATTTTTCTAATTCACTTTTTTAAATTTAGGCATACACAGAAAATTCAAATATCTTTAAAATGAATAGCTTAAGCTAATTCCTTAGAATCTATTCAACTAAAATAACAAAATGAACTAGAATACGGGCCTTATTGATTCAATTGGCTGTGGCCTTGGAGGGCAGAGGCTGTCTGTCAGTTCTATGTTTGTCTCCAGAGGCCTGAGACAGTGCCAGCATGGAGAAATCACTCAGCAAATATTTTGTGTGTTGCTGTTGTTGTTATTTTTAGCAAATATTTTTTGAATGCATATATCAATTGCAGGGCATCATTTTCTTCAGTTACTCGGATTTATTTATTTTTCTCCTTTTCTTTTCCCATTTTTGTACCTAACTGATCAACTGAAGTAAAAGCAGATGGATGGGGAAAGGTAAGTTGTAGAATAAAAAGACTTCTCTGTATACTTAGGTGTCTCAAAGTGGCCCAAGTGATGGGTCAGTATCAAGAGGCCAGGAGCCATAGACCCAGCAAGGTTCAGAATGGAGTGAGGTCACCAAAGGTCCCTCTGGCCAGTCTCACTTTCACCCACAAGAATAGTCACTGGCTGGCTCTTAAAACACTGTCACGGGATGCCAAGGAAGAGAAAAATAGAACAGGATGTCATTGGCAAATAAGAAACCAAGAGTATTCTTTATTAATTTGATCTGAATTCAGTTGCTCTTGAGGTTTCAGTTCTCTCTCAATAAACACAGATCCTACCAGCTCCTGTCACTTGTACAGCAGAGAATCACACCACTCTCCTCTTCTCTTTCCTTTAGGCTCCTTTCTTGCAAATGGATCCAGATATAGTTTGTTCTTCTCATTTGAAAGTGGCAGCTCTAGCAAATCATTTCCACAAGAATTAATAATCACCTTTTTCTGTATCCTTCTCTTTCCCCCTCCCTCCTCTTCCTTCCCTTCCTATTCCTTTCTTTCTGATATAGTGAATCACAGTCAGAATTTCCTCTTTTTGATCTAGTTAGAAAAATAGGCTCATTGCCTCAATATTGACAGCGGCTGCAGCTGGATCGCCCCAGGCCAGAAATCCTTTGTCTGAACAAACAAAAATTCTGCCTCTCCCCATTTCCCCAGTGAAGCCTGTCACCTGCCTCTCAAGTGGGAATCTAACCCATAGGCATTTATATCACGAGGTTTGTTTATATAAGTTATAGCAAAAGGCAAATTGAGCATGGTTCTCTGGCTACAGGGCAGATTTCCCAGTGACTAATTTGTTAGGGATGACATTTCTGTTAATGCCCTTATATTAAAACTGAAACCCATATTTTCATTTCACCATAATATCACACTGTGCCACTTAGGAAGAGAGAGCCATCAGGAATCATTATTGAAAAAACATACAGACTTATGTGACTAAGTTATATATTAACTTCTGGCTAGTGTTTCAAAACAGTTTCATCATGTCAAAGAAAGTAAGACAGAAAAGAAGAAAGAGAAACAAACATTTGGACTCTCAGAGTAGGAAGTTTTGGAAAACAGTAACAATAAATATTTTTGTTCTCTATTTGCAATTTATCATCCATTCCATTATGCATGGTGTGGAGCACCATTTTTCTTTAAATAGGTTTGATATGAAATATCTTGTTCTACTAGGTCAGATATTATTAGGTCCCAATTAACTCAGAAACCAGCTGTGCCTGAGAAGGATGTTTGGAAAAATAGATGTTAATGTTGAGGCCCTCTTTCTGCTAAGTGACAAACTTCCACAAGATACAAAGTAATGTTTAATTCAATCTCTTCGGTAACCAGGATGGAATGTCAAAGTGTTTGTGACACCATACCCAGGAAAATACTAACTTCTAATGTGACAGACAGTAGTGAAGATCATATGCAGAAATTCTTTGCCTATTATGGTTAATCATAAACAGAAGAAAGAGAGAACACATGCCAGCTTTCAGTCGTATGTTAAACACTCATTTATAGAGAACAATATGCATAAGAAACACCTGTCTTCATGTACTGATTTTTCAGAGAAGATAGTGGGAGATATCTTCTTAAAATGCGGCAATTAACAATTTCCCTTTTACAAAGTAAGGGCCTTCTCCAACACCATGGACATCACTTTCTCCTAGCCTTGACTGCAATTTTACAACAAGAATTTACAAATCCTTCAGAAGCTTTTGGTTAAAAATGAGAAATTCTTTGTATAGCAGAAGGTGGTTCTCTCTCTTCCTAATTCTCTGACCCAGCAAAAATTACTGTCAACTATCTGCCCAGTTGAGGGATATTGATTCTCCTGTTGCCATGGGAACACATTAGGTGTCAGGTCTGTGTGTCTTATACTCAGTGCCTAATCTGTTCCTCCTGGCTTTTGGATTTTGACACTTTCTAAGCCTTAATTAGTTTATTTGATGGGACCTGCACATTTTATTTTTATACTAAGTAGCTATTGAAAACATAGTCATCCAGAGAACAGATCACAGAGGTAAAAACTGGTGCACTGTCAGGCCAACCAGAGAAGACAAAGAGTGAGAGTAAAGTGGGAGGCACAGGCTCTGCTTGCTGCTCCTCAGATATTGGGGAAAATCAAAACAGTTTTTGCCATGTCACATAGCACACTGTGAAAATTAGGGAGCTGTTCGTTTTGACATTTGAGGAACATTCTGCCACTGTGATTAGATCACAATAATATTACCTAGTCACTAAAGGTTTGGATCAATGCTCTTTAATATTTTTCTTCTCAGAGAATCTCTGCCTTAACTTATTTTTCAGTGGGAACATCTGCTAAGCAATTCACTTAGAGATAAATATTTCACACAGGTAAAACACTTAGGATGGGAATCACAGAACAGCTGATGACTTAGTGAAGTTTAGAGTTAACCATAAAAGAAAATAAGGGGGAGAATTTTCACAAAAGATTACTATCCCAGAACAAAATGTTACTCCAGAGCAACAATTATCAAAGTGTTGTCCACAGAACCCCAGAGGAAGGAGAAAATGGGGTCCAAAGAGCGTTGTAGGGAAGCCACTATGTCAAAACTATTATTGTGATAAACCTAAGACATTGCATTTTTCACCCTTTTGACCTTTACACCAGTAATGCAAAAGAAATTGTGAGAAAACTAAGAGGCTTAGCACAAATCAAGGCAATCTCTCTCACAAACACTCCCTCTCCCCAATTCTTCCCATGCAGAAAATTTTTTAAAAGGTACTTGTTAAGGGAATTAAAAAATGTTGAACCCTATTAAATCTTGGCTGTTTCAGTACACATCTTTTTACTATTCTGTATGACAAAATAGGAAAGTTGCATAACCCACTTTTGTTGCAAACTGAAGTAGGATGGTTGTCTCAAGGAAAAGCACTTGTACGATTGAGCAGAGAGCTGAACTAACCACTTTTTTAATGGAACACAGAAAGAACAATGGACACACAATGGTACTGATACTTGGGTATTTGGCAGACATTTTTTTCTAAATTGAAGACAATGAAACTGTGAGGGAAACTTATAGTATCTGTTGCCAATGCTGAAACTTTAAGCTTTCAAGCAAAATTAAGGAGGTTTTTTTTTTTTTTTTTGAAAAATTTTATCTGTAAGCTTAAAAGCTTCCCAGTTCATAAAGATTTTTCTGATAAGGTAGATTGTGATATTAATGAATGTAATTTTTCTATATTATACAGTGAAATGTGTCAACATTTGGCAGATCTGCACCAATATTTTCCAAATAATCAATGCATGATGTTACAAAATCTTTCATAAGTAAAAGACCCTTTTAAAGTAAAAGACCAATTGACTTTCATTTTATAGAATATAAAACATTAATTCATATGGGTTCAGATTTCATACTGCAAATAGCTTTGGAAAAACTACCACTTGTCAAGGTTAGGTGTATTATCAAAGAAGAATACCCATATTATCTAAAAAGAGAACATTAAAATATTCATCTCTTTTACAGCTACACATCTGTGAGACCAGATTTTCTTCATATACTTCAACCTTCATGAACCTATCACAACAAATAGAATGCAACTGGCAGATAAAAGAATCTGTCTTCTGTTAATCCATACTAAAACAATTTGCAAAATTGTAAAACAATGCCACTCTTCTCACCAATTTCTTTTTGTTTTGGAAAACACAGCTATTGTTCATTTGAAAAATGTACTTATTATGTAAACGATTATATTAAAAATAAATACGTATATAAATTTAAGATTTCTTACCTCCAATTTTTAATACTGTAAATATTTAACCAAAGTCCTTTGGAGTTTTAGTAATTATAAGTGTAAGGGATATGAGACCACAGAGTTTGAGGACCAATATTCCACAGAGGGCTAATGGGGGGAACTGTCCAAGGTACTGAGACCACAAATCAAGGACCTAGAGCACACAGGAGGGTAGGTTCTTAGAAATCAGTTTTACCATCTAGGCAACAATTAAATAACTGCTTCATGGCCAGACTAACCTCTTATCCCCAAAATATAGGCAATAAAATTCCAGAACAAGGAAAAGACAGACCATGTTTGGCCCCAGGATATGATTCTATTTTCTTGGCAAGACATATTTCTCTTTCTTTTTTCATCCTTCCCTAAATTAGCAACATCCCATTCTACATTAACATAAGCAAAATATTCTGGGATCACCAGCAAGTCTATAATACCAGTTATTACTTATAAAAACAGAAAGCAGGACAAGAAGTGACATGTTTTACCTTTTAACAAACACCATTCTCAATATGTATAGGAAACAGTAACATTCTGCTGCTGATGCATCTTATGCTATTTAAATAGAAATCACAAAGCCTAATATCACTAGTGCATGGCTAATGGTAGACTAGGGAATACGATAGCATATTTCCGACAGTGATTGCCATCTTGGACCAAAGTAACCATTCTAGACCATCAAATTAAGATCACACTAATTTCAGAAAAATTTTGAGAGGCAATACATCTTGCAACACTTAGTAGAATTCAATGATTCAAACCTTCAATAGCATAAAATATTATCCCATAAGCAGAACATTTATCATCCTGGGAATGAGTGAAACCAAGTAAGTCAAAATGAGAACTCTGTGCCACATGAATATTTTTCAGAATAAATCAAATAGTAACCATTCTTTAGCATGGACCATTTGGTAGCCTACATCCAATCTTTGGGGGACTGGGTTCTTGGTTTCCCATTAATAAATGTAAAGAATTATCACTTAGTTACCTGAGTCCAACACCATCCAAGCAGCTTGACAACTGGATCTGCCATCTTGTCTTTCATCAAAGAACTAGGAAATATAATAACAAAATTATCAAAATCCAGCCTGGAACCCGAACCCTTCTATACTTCCCAACATATTTTGCTTCTTCATTTTGAAATGAGTGGCAGCTTCAGGAAGAGGAGACATGAGGGACGAGGCCACATACCATTCTCCAGAAATTGCCCTCTGGAGCTCACCTCCAGATTTCACTTCCTAATTTCAGTTTAATTTCAGGAAAACCAGCAAATCAGCTTTTCTTTGCTTCCACACCCCACCCCAACCTCACCAACAGGTTCAAAAACACTGATGCTGATTTTATAATGACATACTATTTTGCTTAGACTACAAGTCAATTTTATTGTACAAAATTAAGACTTCCACATTTCTAAGTCTACTGAGGCTAAAAATAGCAACAAAAATTTCTGAAGATTATTTTCAATTCTTCACAAAAAAATGTTAAATGTTTACTCCTCCACCTCCAAAATTAGCAGTGACGTGACCAATGTTTTAGGAGTAACTACTATTAAAAAACAAACAAAACAAAACACCACTGAACCTTTAAAAGGAGTATATCCAAAAATAATTTCTTGGCTTGATGATCTTCATGGTAGTATGACCATAAGTCCCTTGGAAGATTTAGCCAGCCCACCTGGCATCTCTGTCCCACTCACCATTTTCAAATTCAATAAAAGCAGTATCATGTTTCCCAAGTATAAAATATGTTACTTTGAAACCAGAGAATTTAGCAGCTCATAGCATCATCCCGTGAGTCACCTCTGGTAAGTTATTAAGGAATAAAATACAGTTTAGAGGAAAATGGTGAGGATATAGTGTTAGATTTCTTTGGGTCTTAGCTGAGTCTGGGGCTCCATGACCAGGCTTTTTTTGTAGTAATAACAGTCTGTTCCATTTTTCTGGCCTCTTTCTTTTTTTTTTTTGTCAACAAAAAAACTACTCATTTTACATATGTCAGAATCTGTTTTTGCAAACAGCATTTGCATTGGTTTATCACAAGATAGAAATTCTTTGAACTTTCTTAAGGTATTTCTTCATGAGATCAGTTTTGTTTTTTAAAATAAAATAAGGCCTTCACTCTCCTTAGAGTGAACTCTCTTTCACTCTCCTTCACTCTTCATAGCTAAAAAAATAAGGGAAAAAGGTACATGGGGCTCTCTTACAATTTTTTGTTTTATGTTGCCAATGTAAATTTTATGATTTAGTCTGATATCCCTGTTTTGGGTTAAACATAATAAGCAAAATAAGACAAAAAAACTCTTAAAGAATCAACCCCAGCCAAGGCTACCCTTAATAGTTTCCTTATTACTATCAATTAAGTCATTACCCCAATAGGTCAACAATTTTATTGTTTCATAATTAAACCAATATAACCACACCACACTGTCAACTGTTAGCCCCTCTTCACTAGAGGATTAAATTTACCTAAAGCTTTGCTGCTAAACAACAATGAAGAATTTTAAAACACAGTGTTTCTTTTCTAGCAAGTAGACAATGGACTCCACACAGTTTCCACTAAAAACAAAAATTAAAAACAAATTATGATTTTATATTTCTTAATATTTCCCTTTAATTTCATTCCTCTTCATGTTGCCTTCAGTCTTGTAAAATTATTATTCACAGAAAACAAAATCCCTCCTGGACTCTTCACTTTCTTGCTTTCTCACTTCAAGATTTAAAATATGCAAGGAACTTTATTAGCAGAGAAAAAAATATAATTACACCTCTCAACTTATAGGAGGGACAGTTGTCGATGGGCTTGCCACAGGGAGATTCCATTACACTCAGATTTTATATTGAATGCCTTTGTAATATAGCTAGAAGTATCCCTGTTTCAGGAATAAACATCAAACTCAAGGAGAAGAAGGCCAGTTGTTTTGCTGCACCCTGTTTGCAGTAATCGGTAACAAAGATTAGCACTCAACATTTTCTTTACATGGGGGCTACTTGTCCTCATGACTGTGATCTTTTTATTATTGTGGTAAAATATAAAGAAGGTAGAGTTTACCATTTTAAAGTGAACAATTCTGTGGCATTAAATAATTCATAATACTATGTCATCATCAGCATGATCTAATTCCAGGAGTTTCTCATCACCTCAACAGGAAACCCTATACCTATTATCCCTACAATATTTTAAACCATAGATTGGATGCTTGGTTTGGGATCAGAATTTCCTTATCCCTTCCTTTCTATCTCTGGTATATGATTATATTTGAGAGCATGAGCTCTGAAATCTAATTGCCTGTACTTAAATTCTGTTCCTGGTGCCTACTCATTCTGTCTGAGCTTTATTGTCCTCAACTGTGAAATGGGAGCAGTCATAAAATCTCTTACAAGGTTCTGAGGAATAAACAGAGCATATACAACCTGCTCAGTTCAGGATATGACAAGCATTAAGAACTCAATATATGCTTGACACATTTATTAATTTCTATTTTTCATCACAACACTCCATGTATCAGGCACCATTCTAAATGCTGTATAAATAGCAACAACTTTAAAATCCTTAATAATCCCAAGAAGTAATCACTATAACCAACTCCATTTTGCAGATGAGGAAACTCAAGCACAGAGAAGTTAAGTAACTTGCCCAATGTCAGGATTCAGACTGCCAGAGGCCATGTTCTTAACTACAATGCCATATTGCTTCTACGTTATTACTTCCATTTGTTATACTTACCCCAAATGTATATGGTTACTCTTTCCTTACCATTCTCTGTCTACTTCCTGGAACAATTTAATGTTGCCAAAAATAGAGGTCATCCATATTTCTACCTTGTGTACACATCATCTCAAAGTGTTACTGTGTATTCTTGCCTTTTATTTTTCATTAAATATGTGATTTTTAGACTAGTGAGTTAGGTATTTATATCAAATACATTTGGGAGGATAATTTCTCTTTTGCCATACCATTACTGAGCACAAGAAGAAATAAAATTGCATGCCTAGTCTCTAGTCTGACACCAAAATCATGGTTCTATGGGGTATCCTGCAGCCCCAGGGCACAGTGCAGAAATACTCCTCTATTTAATCCCAGGAGAGAGGGAAGAGAGATAATGGGAAAATCAGCACATCACTTCCAGAAGTCCAAATTCTACAGAGAGAAAGTGAAGGGAGTCAACATCACCTAAGCACATGTACATGCCAGTGTGTGAATGAGATGCCAGTCTAACAAATACAACTTCCAGTTACCATAAATTATTAGCAAAGATCTGCATATTTAAACAAAGCAAGCTTACTGGAAATCCAGGGCAAGATGCTTCATTACATGATTAAAGAAAAAAAAAAGTACAGGTTCTGATAAAATAAATTTCCCTTGAGGCACAATTGTTTTTCTTTGTACCTTCAAAAGGATGAAAGGGTTTCATGTTACTTGGAGGTATGTCAAATTCAATTTCTTTCCTTTTTTCTTTTTCTTTAATTACAAAAGTAATATATGCTCATTGTAAGGAGTTCAAACAATATAGCAGTGAGTAGAGTAAAAGAAAATTCCTCTTACCATCGCCATCCTCCAACTCTAGTCCTCAGAGGCAACCACTGCCAATACTTTAGAATAAAACCTTCAGATACTTTTCCTATTTTTTTTGCACATATGTAAGCATATATGGATAAGCAAATGCAGGTATTTGCATATTCAAATACACAAAAATCTAACTTTTGTATTTATCAGCCATAGGAAAAAGCATAAAAAAGACAAGATAGATTGCAGCAGAAGTTGAAGACATACTGGGTCCCCATTAAGAGCACTGACACCCAGAAAATAACATCAGATTGAAAAAAATTGCAGAGATAAGGTTAAAATGAACAGATCTTTTAGCTGAGAACACAAAGCATCATTCAATAAACAATGTATGTCTAACTCAAAACTGTGGGCAATTTAGGTTGATTGGCTATACAACTACTCCTCCTCATCAGAATTAGTTAGGTCAATAGTACCATCAGCTTTGAAGATTTATGTTAGGTGATGCTTTGGTATAGAAAAAAAAAAAATTACTGCATATACTCATCACTATTCACATTCTTGCTGATTTGACATTCTCCTCAACAGCCTTGCTAATGCACTGCTCTCTTGCTCAAAATATCCTTCCCCATCTCTTCATCTATCCTACCATCTACCTAAAGCTTATTTGTGTTTCACACAACAGATTATTTCCTTCCACTCCAGAAAGACTTTCTTCATCACTCTAACTCCAAGAGATTGCTTTGTCTTCTAAACTCCACATGTTGGCATATGACACTTTGTGATTAACCATTTTATGTGCTGGTTTGACTTTGTTCCTAACTAGACCATATGCTTCTGGGTAAGGGTATCTCAAGCTTGTCCAGGTTGTCTGCATGATACACCTACTATTCAATAAAATAATTTTTGGTAAGAAATTTATTTCAGTTTCTGTGGACTGTAATCAGATATTGACCAGTGTTCACAGTTTAAATCTCAAGAAATCAAAGGTGATTACCCCAAAGCTTTTAAGTTCTGGATTCTAGGATAAAGAATGTTAACACACTACCTGGGATTTCTTAACTCAGGACCCCTGGATAGACTCCAAAGCATCACTAAGGCCTCTGAAATTATGAGCAACACTGAGGATGTGTGCCCATGGGTTATCAACAATGTGTGGGAGGAGAAAGCCTATGGTTTTCAACAGATGCTCCACAGAACCTGTGTCTCAAAAGGGTTAGGAAACATTATCCAGGTCACAGAGCAGATACAAAGTATTTGCGGAGAAGGTGGTGGCATTTGTGTGGCAGTGTGGGGCTTGGAAAACACAAGGATTTTACCTCTTTCCATAGATGAAAGAGTTTGTAGAAGCACTTGTTTCCACCCCTCCATTTCAACCAGATGCTCAAATGTTTAACATTAATAAACTATCCACCTTTTGATATTTTTCAATGAGTTGAAAAATAGCCAGTCATGTCCATAAATTCCCTTTGTGGCAGGAGATTGCAGCAGGGAGGGTTATAATGAGAAAAATGCCTCAGGCCAGAGAGGGTTTACATAAAAATGAGGACTGAGCCTTAATATGATCTCAAACCTCAGTACACCATTCCACATTCAGTTAAACACATGCACGCAATACTGCAAATTTCCCTTTCTATTGGTATGTGCTTATGCATAACTGGTATGAATGATCCTTATAATAAAACATGGCTCTGAGAACCCATGTATAACCCTTCAGCTCCTTAGAGGATATTAGTAAGAAAGATTCTAGAATATAATACTCAAGCCAAAAGAAGTCTGGTGAGTAGAGCTCATTATTTCTGAAACTTGTCATGCCTTGCAATAGGAGAAAAAAAAGAAAAAAACGTGTCATTTGCTCTGACTTAAATTAGAGCTGGTTTCCCACAGAGTAGTGTGTTGAATCTTTGGCAGAATAACAGATGATACCTTAGACAATTACACATCCATCTTGGGATGAGACTGAACCCAGCAGTATTTAGACATATCTCGATTTCAAATGATGGAAGCAATTACCCCTTTAAGAGACTGGAAGCAGTCTGTATTTCCTGGGATTCAGGACATCTGGGTTTTGGTCCTGAGCCTGCCACTAATAGGTGTGTGACACTTGGACAAATCAGTTAATCCAATTTCCTCATATGTAAAATCAGGGGGTTGGATTCTGACTCCTCTCTGCTCCCTTCCAGCTCTAGCATACTAAAGCTTAGGTATCACTTAAAAGGCAGTGAAAGGGTTAGATTTTTGACAAGAAGAAAACATGAGGAAAGAGATTTATCTTGCTTTAAGAAATGAATTCTTGAGAACTTGTGTTGGATTATGAATCTGTAAAATCAATCTTATTGTTTTATGAGCTATATAAATACATTGTTTTAGATAATTTGCTAACACTCAGATTTCAGGTTTCCTGATCCCAGTCTCTCTCTGGAGGTGAATACTATTTAAATATCTAAGTATGGTGGAGTCAACAACTAAAAGATGTTTTGTGTTTGCTCATTTTGGATCAAGGTTTCTGAAATTCTGTACACCCGGGGCTGAAAATCTCTTTAAAGATTATCTCTGTTCATTTAACAACTCTTATTTGCTCAGTTACCACAGGACAATATAAGGCCATGTCCTGGAAAGCAGGGGGTTCCCAGTGAATTTGGTCTTAAAAATTCGGATTTTTAATGTGTGTAGCCCTGTCATCCTGAACTGATGTCTAAGAAGATAAGGATAATTCATCTCCTTTAGTAAAAGTATTGCAAAAGAAACCAAAAGTACATATGTCTCTCACTTGAGAAAATTGTCTTCCAGAGCTAAGGAGAAAAAGGCATGGAATAGGCTCCAGGAATGTCTGGTGCTCTTCAGAAGAATGAGAACAATGTCAGCTGGGCAGTGGTTTCTTTCCAAAGATTTAAGGTTCACTAGTGTCAGTCACCGGGAGTGACTGTGAAGTAAAAAATAGTTGAGAACATGGATCAAAGGCTTTTTGCACTCAACAACTCAATTCTGGAGGCAGGTGAGCAAGATTACCTCTGGAATATATTGTTGAAATAAAGGAGCTTCTTAATTTGAAAAATATACAAATAGCCACTTCTCTGCCTAAAAACGTCAGTCATGCCAGGTTGTCTTTCTGTATCTTTTCTTTACAATGAATTGCCCAAGAACCATAAATTTTCCCTCAGGATACATTTAGTCAATCACTCGTGATAATGCAGCTGAATTTTCTATCTGGGCAATGCTTACCCTCCTTAAGTAGAGAAAACATAATCATATGTTAAATCAATAAAATTAGATGGTCGATGATTCAAATAACTCCACGTTAACTTTCCCCTGCAATGCCTCAACATCTTTCATTCAATGAAGTTATGAGGACCTGTTATGTACCAGCTGCCCTAGCTGGTGATGAGGCTACACGGAAGGTAAAACACTACATCCGCTATCATAGTAACAGAAAGTAAGCCATTTAAAGCAAAAATGTTTATTTTCTCTAGTGAAACTATGACTCACAAAGTTTAAGAGGAGAGGCTGCCTTCAACTCAAAGTGTGTGTCCTCATCCATAAAATTGGGAAAATACTACCTATCTTATAAGTTGTGAGGATTACAATGGATAAATTATGTTGGATCCTGCATTTGCTGGCTCAAGCTGCTAAAACAAAATACCACAGGCAGGGTAGCTTGAACAACAGAAATTTCTGTTCTCATGGTTCTGGAGGCTGGAAGGCCAAGATCAAGGTGCCAGGAGAGTTGGTGTCTGTGTAGACCTAACTTCCTAGCTTGCTGATAGCTGCCCTCTCAGTGTGCCCCACCCTCTAGATCTCTGCTATCTCTTCTTATAAGAACACCAGTCATATTGGATTAGAGCCCCACCCTTATGACCTCATTTAACCTTAATTTTGTCCCTAAAATCGCTGTATCCAAACACAAGCATATTGGGGGTTTGGGCTTCAACATGAATTTTAGGGTAACACAATTCAGTTTATAACAGATCCTTAACACAGTTCCTGGCATGTTAGTTAACATTCTTTGAGAGCTCACTACAACTCCAACAGCTATTTTTATAATAGGAGTTATTTTAAGTATTTTTATTTTTATAACAGGAGTTATGAGTATTTTCCCTCATAAACTCAAGAGAGCTTGGAAAGATTGTGTGATTATAAAAGGAAAAAGGAAACTAACCATGAAATCTTTCTCAAAGACCCCTGTACCCTCATCACCTCCTAAAGGGGATTATTTTCCTTAAGCTACAACTCAGTATCTGTGGATTGGGGTCCCTATAGAAATATGGCCCTGTTTCTGATGTTGGTAGTGAGGATGAGACACTTTGGGATCAGCTTCTCAGGCTCAGAGTGGCTGCCCAAACCTCGCTAATCATCTTCCAATCAGTTCATCCCAGGCCTATCCAAGACACTGCCGTCTGTCTACCCACTGTAATACCAACACAGCTGTTCCACTCTAAAAAGCAGCGTCCAATCTGCACACAGGAGCCATTAAGGTATTTCTCTTTGCTTTAATGAACAGGCTTTGGAAGCAGTACACTTTCCAAAATGAACCTCCACAATATCTACTGTGACTCTCCTTCTGGCACAGGGAGAAAAACTATCACTTCAGGAAATTGTGACCATTTGGCTGAACCTCTGTGCACGGGCCTCCAATGTGATCCTCTTTGTGTAAATCTCAGAGACAAGAGCTAGTAAGAAATGGAAGCTGTTTTGTCATCCTTTGAGGATGCCCAAAACAAAACAAAAAAATTCTACCTGTTCCGAAGAGCTAATTTGCAAGGCAAATACATTAAAATCAATATTTAATATGCTAACTTGCCTTCTCAAAAACAAGTGCCTGCTGAGAGTTTAGAGGAATTTATTTACAGGTTAAGACCATGGAGTCGGAGACCCTTAACACTAATGCTAGTTTTTCTTGTCCCAGACAGGTAAACCGAGGGTAGAAGAATTAGGGATGAACATAGAGATGTGAATAATAAATGCAAGTAACTTAAGAACCAACGAACTTCTTACTCAAACTGGGCAAGCATCTACCGGTACTTGAGCCATTGTAATGATAGGATCTTCCTAAAGTAAAATATATTTCAATAAGAGCTATTTTAATTTTGGCTCAAGATAAAAAACAAAATGAAAAGTAAAAACTAAAAAACCTCTAATGGTTGATATTCCAACCCTACAAATGACACACATCCAAAAAAGTCTCTTTCTTCATTTCACCTGCCCCCACCCTAATCTAAAAGATCTTCCTCTCTTAACTACACAGAATTTTTCCTTACTTGTATGTCTGTTTATATCCTTTCCCTTCTTCCAATCTAATCTTTTTTATTTCTTTTAACTGTGGTAAAAGATACCTAACATAAAATCGATCACTGCCACCACTGTATGGTGTGCAACCCACTGTGATTACATGCATTCGCAACACTGTGCAAGGGTCACCACCATCCATCTCCAGAACTTTTTATCAGACCAAACTGAAACTCTGTAACCATTAAACAACAACTTCCCCTAGGCCCGGGAAACACATATTCTACTTTTTATCTCTATGCATTTGCCCATTCTAGATATTTCACATAAGTAGAATTATGCAACATTTATCCTTTTGTGTCTGGCTTATTCCACTTAGCATGTTTTCAAGGTTCATCCATGTTGTAGCCTATGTTAGAATTTCCCCCTTTTTAAAGGCTAATATTTCACTGTGTGTACATACACAAATTTTTAATTCATATATACACATATACAAATGTATGTATATACACACATAAACTATTTTTTGATGGACACTGGGGTTCTTTCTATCTTTCATCTATTGTGAATAATCCTGCTATGAACACTGATATACAAGTATCTGAGTCTCTGCTTTAAATTCTTTGGGGTAAAAAAAAAAAAAAAAATTCTTTGGGATATAGATCTACAAGCAGAGTTGCTGAACCATATTGTAATTCTGTTTAATTTTTTGAGGAACTACCATAGTGTTTTCCAAAGCAGCTGCACTATTTTAAATTTCCACCAGCAATATACAAGGGTCCCAATTTCTCCACATCCTGTTTTCTATTTTTTTTTTATAATAACCCTAACAGATGTGAAATAGTATCTCACTGTGGTTTTGATTTGCATTTCCCTAATGAATAGTGCACTTTCTTTTCATCTTTTCATGTGCTTGTTGACCACTTATCTGTCTTCACTGGAGGAATGTCTATTCAAGTACTTTGCCCATTTTTAAATTGGACTTATTTGGGTTTTGTTGTTGAGTTAGAGTTTTTAATACATTCTAGATATTAATCCCATATGAGATATATGATTTAGAGACATTTTCTCATTTTGTGGGTTCCCTTTCCACCCTCATTGTAGTGTTCTTGGTTGCTCAGATGTTTTTGATTGTTTGTTTTTTTTTTTTTTAATAAGACTTATTTATTTGAGAGAGAAAGAGAGCACACAAGTTGGAAAGGAAGGGGGTGAGGGAGAGAAAAACTCTCAGGCAGATTTCCTGCTGAGCACAGAGCCAGACACAGGTCTCCATCTCATGAGCCTGAGATCACGACCTGAGCCAAAATCAAGAGTCAATGCTTAACAGACTGTGCCACCCAGGCACCCTACATAGAGGTTTTTAATTTTGATGAAGTCTTTTTCTTTTGTTGCCTATGGTTTTAATGTCATATAAAAAAAATCACTGTCAAGTCAAATATCATGATGCTTTTCCTTTATTTTCTTCTAAGAGTTTCATAGTTTTAGCTCTAACATTTATATTGTTGGTCCATTTGCAATTGATTTTTGTGTATGTTGTAAAGTAAGGGTCCAACTTCATTCTTTTGCATGTGAATATCCAGTTTTTCCAGCACGATTCCATAAAAAGACATTTTTCCCTCCCACTGAATGATCTTGGCATCTGTGTCAAAAATCCTTTGATCTTAAATGCTAGCGTTTCCCTCTGGGCTCTCTTCTAGTCCATTGACCTAATACATCTGTCCTTATGCCGATATGACACTATTTTGATTACTGCATCTCTGCAGTAATTTTTAAAATCAGGAAGTCTGAATGACCTAACTTTGTTCTTTTTCAACATTGTTTTGATTATTCGAGGTCCCTGGCAATTTCATATAAATTTTAGGATTTTTTTTTTTTTTTTTAAACAGGGACTACATTGAATCTGTAGATTGCTTTAGGTAACCTTACCATTTTCATGCTAGTTAGTCTTCCAATTAATGAACACAAGATGTCTTTCTATTTATGTTTTTTAAAATTTCTTTCAGTGATACTTTGTAGTTTTCAGTCCAAGTCAATTGTGACACAATAGCTAGAGGAAGCTTTTATAATCATCAGTGATATCATATAAATTTCCTGCTTAAAATGTTGCAGTGGTTTACCACTGTCCCTGCAAATACACCAACACACGCACGGCCCTGCCCAACCCAGACCCCGCCTACTTCCGCAGAGGCGTCCCACGTCCCACGTGACAGCCACCACCTACGCCCCACTCTTCAGGTGGTATCCTCTGCTTTTAGTTTCTCAACACTGACAAGATTTTCTCCACCTCAGATTCCTTGAATATGCTACTTCCTCTCCCTGGAATGTTTCCCCTGGTTTTCTCTCCTATTTCAGTTTTCCTATAAATAGAAGCTCTACAAAGAGGCCACCCCTAATGGTCCTTGGTATTTGGGTCCACCCAAGCAATCAGTATCACGCTCCTCTTTATGGCCTTCACAGCACATAGCCTACTGCCTAGCTGTCCTTGTTTGCACTTTTCTCTGTTTCCCAGCTCCTCCAAGGAAAGGATCTAACTGCTGAATGCAAACAAGTAATCCCATTTGCAGCACAGAGACAGAAGATTCTTCTCAAGAAGGTCAGCAGGAGGGACCAAGACAAGATGGCGGAGGTGTAGGAGGCACGGAGAGCACTGGGATCCAGAAAGAGGCTGAAAACCACTCTAAAAGCCGGCAAACACAACAGCAGAGAGAAGAGAATAAGAACAGCA
>CM053603.1:20980942-21017221 GCA_028646535.1 Procyon lotor | reverse complement strand
AGACTCACGAAACGAACTGAGGGTGGCTGGGAGGTGGGGGAGAGGGTAGGGATAGGGTGGCTGGGCTGTGGACATTGGGGAGGGTATGTGCTGTTAAGTGCTGTGAAATGTGTAAGCCTGATGATTCACAGACATGTACCCCGGGGCAAATAATACATTATATGTTAATAAAAATTAATTAAAAAAAAAAAAAAAAAAAGAAGGTCAGCAGGAAACATGAATCCTGTCAGTGGCCACTAGGTTCAGACATACCAAGCCCACCTGAACCATACTCGCTTTCGTCTACAAATTCAGGGATCTAGAGAAAAGATCTTGCCGAAAGAGAACACTTTGAATGGTTTGTAAATAAAAATATCGTTTAAAAGATCCCTTGGTCCAGTGTCATAACTCACTCCGCCGCTTATTTTTTTGTACTTAAAAATAGTGAAGAAGAGAGAGTTACTCTGTGCCCAGGGAGTTCAGGGAAAACCTCTCCAGTGGCTCCAGTAATGCTTCCACCTACATTCACAACTAATGATGAGTCACACTGCACTGGCTCCCCTAAGACAATTTACCAAATTTACTGCTGTCAGAACACCCACTGAGAGTGACATTAACCACAGATGCAATGGGGCCAAGTACACCGTTTGCCTCACATAGAATGAGGAGCCAAAGGAGCTCTCAGGTAGGACCTGTCCCATGCTGAAACATTTGTACAATTAAAGTAGGAAATTATCAGTAGAACCCCCGAGAGGTCTCTAAGGAACTGGGTCTGAACCCGAAGGCACAGGTACAGATGACCAGCAGGAAGCAGAACGTCCTGGGGGTCACCAGCGCTGGCCTGGCAGTCAGATCTGGTTTCAAGCCTGGCTCTGCTAACCACAGAACAAGGTGACCATGGGTAAGTTACTTAATTCCTCTGACCCATACTTTTCTTCTCTGTGAAATGAAGGCTGCAAGATCACCTACAATATATATTGAATAAAAGCATGGGTTCTAGAAACCCACTCTTTGGGTTCAAATACTGACTTTGCCTATTACTGGCTGTATGCTGTTGGCCAGCCTCTCTCTCTCTGGGCCTCAATTTCCCTCACTGATAAATGGGGACAATAATAGTACCCTGCTATGAATATTAAAATGAGATATAAGCCCTACAAGCATGTAATGTGGTATACAGAACATAAGAAATGTTCAGAAAATACCAGCAATTACTTTTCTTATTTCTAGGCCATCCTGCAAACTTAGAGATGATCCCTGACACATTGACTGAAACAAGTTGTTGCATGTACCCAGCAAGGCAGTTTCTGGTAGTAATGCCAAAGGGTGAAATACTCTGTCATACTCTAAGATCTCTCAAAGAGACAAACACATTCAGGATGCTTTACCCCCAGAGTTACTTAAGCAACTCCTTCTATCTCATACTATATAAAAAGTGAGAAAAGGTAAACAGAAGAATGGAAATCCCATTTGATGGGGTGTGAACAGACACAAACCTGAACCAGCACTGAGGGGTTCAGAGAGGCTTCATAGAGAATATCAAAGCCTATTGATATTTTAATAGAGCTCAAGTGCAAAAGGAGCTGACCAGCAAAGAAATGCGAAGGGTAAAGATGGAGAGGAGATGACTCCTTGGGGAAAGAAAAGAGTATGTTGGAAATGCGATGGCAGGAAGGGGTTCAATACCTTCATGATCTTGAGACTCTCATTGGGTTAAACACTGAACTAGGAGATTAAGAGTGGCATGGAAGGAGCCTGGTGGAGGACCCTGCAGGTGATGTTGGAATTTTTATTCTATCACACAGAAAGCAAAAACATTTAAGGAATTTTAAGCTGAGAAGTTGCATAATTCACATACCAGCAACTCCGAGTGCCAACTACATTCTGATTATGTGATACATTTCACTGGCATCCATTAGACATCCATTAGACATATACCATGGGAGCTTGCCTCCTAAGCATGTGCCCCTGCTAGGAGTCTCTAATAAAGAAGCCCTGCTTCTGCCCTCGTGAGGCCTGCTGAACTGTCTTTGTCAAAATGTCCAGAAAACAGAAGTGGGTAGGCATCTTCAAGAATAAGAATTGCGGGGCGCCTGGGTGGCTCAGTGGGTTAAAGCCTCTGCCTTCGGCTCAGGTCATGATCTCAGGGTCCTGGGATCAAGCCCCGCAACTGGCTCTTTGCTCAGCAGGGAGCCTGCTTCCCCCTCTCTCTTTGCCTGCTTCTCTGCCTACTTGTGATCTCTCTCTCTGTCAAATAAATAAAGTCTTTAAAAAAAAAATCAGAATTGATGGGATGCCTAGGTAGCTTAGTTGGTTAAGCATCTGACTCTTGATTTTAGCTCAGGTCATGATCTCATGGTTGTGAGACTGAGCCCCAAGTTGGGCTCTGCACTGGGCATGGAGCCTGATTAAGATTCTCTCTCTCACTCACACTCTCCCTCTGCCCCCCCCAACTCTCTCTCTCTCTCTCTCTCTCTCTCTCACACACACACACACACACACACCCCAGAATCAAGTGTGGCTCCTCCCAGGACACAGTGGCCAAGAATGAAGAAGATGGAAGGGGAGAGGAGGCACTCCAATAGGATCCTGGTCTCCATGAAAGTGACACTGGGCTGGTAGAGGAAGAGGGTGCCACGAGGGACACTTGCTGGGTGTCCCTTAAAGCAGGCAACAGTAATAAAGCAGGAACAAAAAATAAGTGATTTTTTTAAAAAAATAAAGGCCGGCTCATGCCAGGTCCCCTGTAGCCTTAGAACAGAACATTTAGAGTTTTTTTTCCAAAACACTCTTAAAAGATAATTAACCTAATTTGGCATGTTACAAAGTCATTTTAAATCTCCATTTGGTGAACGAAATAATATATTCAGCAGCATGTGTGTGTTAGTGATAACTCCATTTATCAAGGGCCAGAGGAGCCCAATCTTGAAGCGAGTGCCTCCCTATGAACCCGGGGGGCTGGCAATTATCTCCTAGCAGCCTTGCCACCTAAAATAAGTTTGCTCACCATGTGGTCAGGGTTTTAAAATACAGGCTTTCTGTAGGACCTCCCATCCTTGGGCCCCCAATCTGAGGATTTACACCCTAATATGATTAAGTTTAAAGTAAGGAATAGTCCCATCCTAAACCATAACTGCCATTAAGATAGGATTAAATCAAAGATTTCTCTAAGTTTTCTCTCTCCAAAAAAGGCCATTTAATATTTTCATTGCTATTTCATATATTTTAAAACTAATCCCTTATTAATAAACAAGCCACTGGGGGCCATCTAGATGCATAAATTGTAATTATGTGATTCCCTTAATTAATTTTGACAGAGGATTTCACAACAAAGATCCCAAGCTAGTCTTGTTTTCCCCAGAAAAGCACTGTGCATGTAATCCTTATTCTCAAAGCTCCCTATCAAGGATGGAGATTTTGAAAGCCAGCCTCTTTAACTACCTTGTTTACTAATAACAACATGAACAAATAAGCACATTCCCAGTGACAGCAGAAGTCCCACTCATAGTGTCCCAACTCTAGGGAATATAGCCCAGAGTTCACCACTGCTCATTAGTTTTACTTGTGGTAAAATGTGGAGGCAAAATAGAAGCTAAATATAGAGTCACTGACTGGACTACCGAGGAAAGTAGTGTATTACAAAGAAAGTAATAAACAAAGCCCCAGAGAAAAACCAAGATCATTGCCCCACCATTATTCAGACTGAGTTCCTTCTGTGGAGCCCATATTGTTTTCATGGCTATCTGTCCAGTGCACAGCCCAGAGGATGGCCCATCTTAGGTCCCAAGTGTTGTTTCCCTACTTGTTCTCAGTCTCCAGCATCTCAGTCAGGCAACATCCTCCCATGTCCCAATCTTTCCATTTCAGAGGTAGGAAATCCTTATTCATGCTTTCATAATCACTTGACATAAACCAACTAAACAACCCATTTACCCTACAAAAGCTTCTGACATTCTTATACCAACTGCTTCGGATTTTTCCAGTTGGGTCTAGTAGATCCCATTCCACTTTACCCTTTCCACTCAGTTGGTCAGATGTCTGGGGATCTCTTGGGATAGAGCTGAAGGGTCCCTGCCATCCCACGATTTGCAGAACAAAGACAGTCATCAGAAAGTTGGGCCTCTTGCAGGGGGACAAGAAAAGCAATTCCTGTCTGTAATGATTGCTTTTCATCCCTTTTCCTTGAATTGTTCACGTTCTGAAATTCCATTGTGTACCTTGGATCTCTTATTCTGTGCACAAGTGGTAGTGAAGTCCCATGAGCTTTGCTACTTGCTTATAAACCTCACTTGTACCTGCCTTCCAAACACCTCGTCTCTAAGTCTAGGCTCCAGTGCTTTACAGGTCCTAGAATGTATACAGGTGACATGAGGATTTTGTTTTGATTCAGTGGGACTGGGACAGGGCCTGAGATTCTGCATTTCCAGCGAGCTCCCAGCTGCCCCCACGAGTCTGGTCCACAGCCCACACTGGGAGTAGTAGGGGCCTGTTCACACCGAGGGGGCACTGAACTTTCTAGGTATTGCTCAAGTAAACATAACATCTTGTTTCTTTCTTCCCCTGTGGGTTTCTTTTATTCTAATTTACAATCTCGTAGCATCACACTCTGATTCTGCCTGTGTTCCCCCGCACCCATAAACACCAACACCACAAGCCACGTTAGTTCCACATGGGAACATAGCCACACTTCGTTCTTTCTCCATTTGTCATTTCAATCACTGAAGGCACACAAATTAAAAAGATTGCGAGAGAGAGAGAAACAATAAAGTACCTAATGCCCCATGTTCCCCTGTTTATCTGAAGGTGTTGATTACCTGGAGGTAATTTTTTTCTTGTAAAGTAATTTATTTTAAATAAAAAAAAAAAAAAAGGTCAGGCAGCTATTTCATTTATCACTATTACAAAGGAGTCTAACCCAGTGATGGAAAAAGGGAAGGAGAAATTAATTACAAGTCAGAAGCTGCAATAACACTCTGGGTAATTGTGACAAAAATTTTAAATTAACATTTCTGTCACTGAACGAAGTTTGATTAATTTTACAACTGGAGATGCTATCGCCAGAATATTGGAAGGATCGGAGGACACCGCCGTTTGCAGTTTGAGATGTAGATGGCTTCTTTAAGGCTCAGAATGTATCTGCAAGGCACCTTCACACTTTATTAACAGCTCAATCAGTGCCATGCTGGAAATAATTAGCCAAGAAACCATGGAGTAAATAGATCTTGACTGGCAAACCATGTGCAAAGAAATACAAGCAATGAGCTTCTCTGGAGCTATAACAAAGCCAACCTTGTTTTCTGTGTTACAGAGCATCCTGGGAGGACCCTTGGTTGCCACTGCAATGTTCCCTTCTGGAAATAAAACTACAGAACAGGCAGCAGTTAGACATCTCCATTGGCATTTCCTTAAAGACTGTACTTCAGAAAGCGATGCGAGAGGTACCGAGGCTTAAACAATAGAAATTAAGAGAAAGAAAATGCTAGAAATGTTCTTGCAGTGATCTGTGTAGTGCACTGGGCTCAAACTCACACAACATTCAACACTGTATTTAGGGCTCGGTGTGCTCCCAGGCATGCGGATGCCAGAGGCTTTACCTGCACGCATCCCTTCAGTCCTCCAGAGTACCCTAGAAAGCATATTTTATAATCATCCTCATCCTGTGAGCCCTATTTTTCTGGCACAAGGGGATTAAGAAAGTTACCCTCAATCACACACCTAGAAATTGGTGAACAGATACTCGTTCTCAGGTGACTTAGCTCCAGCACCTGCAATTCTAACCAGTGGTCAGCAAACCACGTGCCAGGGACCAAAGGCAGCTTGGCATCTATTTTTGTAAATAAAATTGTATTGAAACACAGCCATGCTCCTTCATTTATATATTGTCTATGACTGTGTCTCACTATAATGATAGAGATGGGTTGCAACAGAGACCTGTGGCTCAAAGTCAAATATATTTACTATCTGCCTATAAAAATCAGGCTTACCAACTCTTGCTCTTAACCAAGGTGCTGTTCTTAGATTTCTACACTAACAGCATCTAGAAAAGACTGGACAATGACAGACACTCTGGGCCGCTCAAAGAACAAGTGGCAACGGAACTGTGAAACAGGATGGAAAACTTACCTGCAAAACATATATCGAACTTAATCTATTAAAAGCCCCTGATAATGTTACACAGCATTGCATTTGATTTTGATGTAAAACCTATTATTCAACTGGTAGAAGAAAGTAGGAGAGAAATACAGTTGAGCCCCCTAGTCGAGGAGATGGTAGCTTCTAGAAAGGATCACTGAGCTGTTGTCAGGGAAGTAAATCTGGGAGAACAGCATCTGTTTCTCTCCACTGAGATCAAGTGGAGGTGTGTGTCAAATGACAGTTTGAGATTGCTGCTCATGTGGATCTCTTTTGGGTTTGAGAACATGTAGGTACGTCCCACATCCCACAGTATGAAAAATAAAAATACGAGAAGTTCTCATTTGAAAAGTAAGTATACCTTTCCCAAGAATCTTAGCGATTTAACTGTATAGGTTGAGAGACAAACGTTATACAATCAGGGAGGAGAAGAGTAGAAATACAGCACGAATGGGAGGGAAAGAGCTTATGTTTGGTGTTAATAGGTATTGACACTCAGAGATCTGTGGTCTGAGATGGAAGCCTTGTGTAGTGTGAGGTCATAAGGGAAGGCAATCAGAGAGCAAGCTAGCTAAAGAAGGAAGCTCACACACCGAAGGAACATTTACAATAGTTTATATAATCTAAGGGGAAAACTCACATGTTAAACAGCAGACAGAAAAGTAAAATGTAAAAGATAATTTCCAAATTGAAAAGTCCATGGAACGTGAAGTGCTAGATGTTAAACTAATTTAAAACGTACTGTAACTAAAATGATTGTATTGACCTAAGTGTAGCTGGGTGGAATTAAATCTTCAAGTATGAACCTAGTCAATACAGTCCAAAGGGAGCATTTGAATTCCTGAAGGAGGTATTTCATAATTGGTACTTAGATCACTCCCCACCTCAAAATGTTAAATGCCTACTCTCCTTATACTTCAAAGTAAACTCAGATCAAAGTTAAAAACAAAAACAAAAACTGAATCATAAGATCAAAAAGGCCATATAGTTTACATTTATTCCCTTCTCAGAGTAAGGTAATCAGAAAGCAAAGGAAGACACCATGAAAAAGGTTTTGGAAATATTTGGCCTCCTAAAAATAAAACAAAAATTTTATGGTTAAAATATGAAAGTTAAAATATGAAAGATGAACGGCTATGACCTATCTGCTATGTTAATTAAGAGTTTACAAGGTGATTAAAAAATCCTTTAATTACAGTGGGCAATACATAAAACATGGCAAGTAAGATAAAAAAAAGAAATGGGAAACACACAAACAATTCAGTGAATCTAAGAGGAAAATACTTAAAAATTCATAGTTATCAAAATGTTGGGCACCTGGGTGGCTCAGTCTGTTAAGCATCTGCCTTCAACTCAGGCCATGATCCCAGGGTTCTAGGATCGAGCCCCATATCAGGCTCCCTGCTCAGTGGAGATCTGCTTTTACCCCTCCCTCTGCCACTCCTTCCTTCCGGCTTGTGCTCTCTCTTGCTTGCTCTCTCTTGCTTACTCTCTCTCAAATAATGAATAAAATCTTTAAAGACAGAACAAAAAAAAAAAAATAATCAAAATGTTTATGCCAATTAGGTACCCATTTTGACCTGTCAAATTAACTATTATAAGCCACTACTGCTGCCACCACCTGCAACATGCGGGTGGATTTACTCCAAAGGTCCTCCTCCAACATTTGTGGGGATGTAAACCCACTAAACTTGTAAAATAGCCTGAGCAACATAGCAACTCTACTTTGAAGATTTTATCTTAAGAGAAAAAATATCACAGATGTGCAGAGAGAGCTGAATACAAGTATAGTCTTGCCAGAAAAGTAAACACAAGTTAGAAAGGGAAAATACTCCAAAAATCTGACAAGAGCGTGGTTAAATAGGGCTTGGCACATCCAGCCTATAAAATAATGTGCAGTTCTAAAGCTCCTCTTATAAAAGATTTAAAGGTGGGGAAGTATTGCAAGTACAGTGTTGAGTAAAAAGTAATAACAGCACAGTATGTGCACTAAGATCTCTGATGTAGAAAAAAAGAAAAAGTAATCTATTTCTTTGTCTTCCTTGTGCTTTCCTATACGTTCCAAGTTTTTTCAGAGAGCCTGGAAGAGTTGCATAATCAGTATTGATAAATGTATTAAATGTTAATTTCGAAAGAGAATGTGGGAGCAAGGCAAAGTTGATCACCTCTCCTAGGGAGTAACGGGGGCGGGGTGGGGGGGGGCTGTGGGAGCTTCTGGATGGCTGGGGAGAGTGTCAGCTCAGCTACCACCAACCAGTTAGAGACTACTATCACAGGTTAGCTCCATCCGTGTTGGGACTGCTGCCTGGTTTCCCTGACTTTCCTGTAATGTAGTGTTGCCTGGGAGAGGCAGAAAGGTGGTGAGATGCCAGACGGCTACCATCCAAGGCATCAGAAGGCCAAGACAGACACAGACCACCACAAGCAAGGAAATCAGCCTTGGAAATTTTCAGTGCATGGGCAGAGCCCTCCGTGGAACCACTAGTACACCCAATCCAGATCCCAGAATCGCAGCGCCGTAGACAAATCCCTGTCTGTGACTAGAAAAAAGCAAACTGACATTATGAGACAGAAAGCACATACAGTGATTCTTCCTTCAAAAGCCATCAAAGGTAAAGACTCCATTAGAAGTGGTGTCGCTGAATCTGATTCTCTCTCCCCTTTCTAAAAGCAGCAAGAAATGTTAAAAGGCAATGTGATAGAAAGCTTTTAGTTTGGATCTGTATACACTTCATCCCTCTGATAGGAAGTGAGTTCCACCTTTGCAGGTGTGGGCTTCATGCAGAGAAGGGCTGAATTCATTCTCTACCACTACTCCACTCAGTCAAGCCGTCTCTTTCTGCTTTGACTGGAAGGAGGAGGATCGCCAGTGATGTAGACTCATCTGCAGAGTTATGCTCACGAGTCCATCCCCAAACAATGCCCAGACCTACCACAGTACCTAAAAACAGCAGAAACTCCATAAATAAGCTTGGATAAGTCACTCCATAAAATCTACACTTTCTTAATGACAACTGGGATTATGCCCTTTCTATATATTTAGCTGGCCAATGTACGTGTATCTTGAATTTTATTCATTTTGAGCATTCTGTAATATTTGGCTTTCTAGACATGAAACAGGACTCTTCAACACACACCTTCAATAGCCAGTGAGTTGAGGGTCCTGCTAGATTACACAAGAGGAATCTAGGAAGGGAGGGGCATGTAACACTCAGCTACCCATCCTACCGAACTGTACAAATGAGGAAACGGAACCGGACAGCAGGTGTCAATCACTGGCTTGTTGGGGATTAGATTCCAAGTTTCCTTCCTCCAAGGTCAAGGCTCTATCAGATCAACCTTTCATTCAGCCAGTTTTTAACATGTGAAAGCAGGGGGTTAGTTTCTGTTTCCTGAACCTTAGTCTTCTTAATATCCTCCCCCATTTCCTTGTATCTCCTTTATTATCACACAAACCTGAAAGTAGTTTACATCTCTTAATTTTAAAAAATCACCCAGGTACAAAATAAAAAACACATGATTATCGGTAGGAGCACTCAGGGTACATCATTGGTACCCTTCCCCACGTTATAATATTTGTCATGTCTTTTTTCCCACCTTTGACCTCCAATTGTTTGAGAAATATTTGAATACATCCTAATGAATATATTGAATCTTAATTAGGCAGTGTTCAGTCTAGTGAATCCATGAAGTAACAGATGCCACATGCCCTGTCTTAGAAACTCATTATTTCAATTTCACTCCATTAATAATTTTACTGATTCAGTCTTCTCCTTGAGAGAATACCAGTTTCTGGTATACCTATTGCTCTCATCCCCTTGATATCATTTTCCTTTACAGTGGAACTCTCCATGCGCAGCCAGGTCTCTATCTGGAGAGAGGTGAAAAGACACCTGTGGAAGCCTGGGTCGTCAGAAGGGAGCCGAGATAGGAGGAGAGAGCAGATTTTGCTGCAGTCTGACCCTGCATGGGCTAGAGAGGAGAGAAGGTTGGATGGAAGTGCTCCAGACTGCCCTGAAGCCTAAGGCAATTTCTACAATGTCATGGGGGCCTCGTAGAGCCAACATGGTAGATAAATTAGTCTCTTGTCTTCCAGGAATGGGTCTGCCTTAGTCCTCCTAACAATTTGAGTTATTAGCCAGAAGTAGTTTGTGGGGTGGTGTGGTCTTGGACAGACCTGCAATAGATCATGTCCACCACAGTAGCCTCCTATGAATTAGGCATCTGGTGGGAAAGTTTTTGAAGGTCAGTTCTTGGTACTACATTTAACTGCTCCCAGGAAGGAGGAAGACAGACAAAAATGGAGAGAAAGTAGTGTTTGGAAAAGGGCTCAAGAAAACGTCACCATCCAGGAATTCTAGAGGTTAGAATTTGCTTGCAGCCCAAAAGTTGGTGGGGTTAAAAAAAAAAAAAAACAGCTTTCACAGAGAAGCCATCAGAGTTGATAAGATTCAGCCCCAGAGGCAGCAAGACCTTCCAAGTTAAAACAGTAAATAATTTGATTGAGATAAAGATTAATAGCTGAAATCATGTGAGCCAGTCAGAAGCACCAGCGAGCATCAGTCCCCAAAGATTAATAATGGTAAAAGACAACACTGTGAGAATCAGTTTCATTGTGATGGATCATGGGAGAGTTTAATGAGTAAATTTCAGGAGGAGAATTTCAATAGTGAAGACTAGACTTGGGGCGAGCACAAACCACGTGGCTGAACCTCAAAGTGGGCTGTCTGCCTAGAGGACACTGGCGGGGAACACCATTTTCCTGTCTGTGTGCTAAACGCTAAAATATCACACAAATTGGTGTCAGGAGGTTGAATGGAATCTGCTGCAGCAAAACGTGACTCGAGCACAGAAACCATGCTCACCGCTCTAATTTAGAAGGTAGGAGAGCGGAGCTGACAGCATTTAATCTGCTCACGAAGACCGAAAATCGTTAGTCATTGTCTGAGGGGCATACAAAGTAATGTTGTTAGGGGCCTGTGTCGTATTTCAGAGACTGGGGGCCACTGTCCTCAATTCTTGTCTTTGCCAACCCATGCATGCCCAAACTCAATCCTTAATCCACGTTCTGGGCACCCACCAGATAGCAGGCTCCACACTAAGGCCTAGGGAATGAAATGACAAATGAGCCCTGATCCTGGACCTCAGAGGGCTTACAATTTAAAAGAGAGAGATCAACATTACCATAATAATAGAAAGGAATTTATCCTGGCAATGCCTGGGAAAGAGAGTACACGTTTTGACGTTTTGACGCATGAGCTTTAGAGACAAACTGGCCCTTGTTCCAGCCCTTCCTCTACCACATGCTAGCTGGGTGACTGTGGCAAGTACATCGAAGCCTTACTCTCCCCATTTGCCAACTACAGAAAGTCCTCGTTTTCACCTCATGAAGTTGTTGTAAAGCATAAATGAGACAAGCCGAGTGCATTCTTCACATGATGCCCAGTACATGGTCATATTCTAGAAATTGTAGATGATGATTTTGCCCCATAAATTAACTACCTTAATAATATAGCTATTGTCATACACAAAACTAAAAGACAACGGAATGTAAAAAGAAATGCATTGCTCCTGTAAAGAAGGATGGCCGGGACCAGGATGTGGATTAAGATCGGAGGAGAGCTTCAGAGATGAAAAAGAGGGTATGGGGGATAGGGCTTAATGATGAAGAGGAGTTTTCCAGATCCCAGATTCAGAGGGGAGAAGTCTTCAAGGACAGAGGAACTCTTATGCACCAAAGCAGACAGTATAAAAATCCCAAATGGTTTGAAAAGTGCAGGAATTTCAGTGTGGCTAGGGTGTTTTATGGTCCATGAGCTAAGGGAGAGAAAACGGATAGGGACAAGACAGCAAAAAGCTTTAAATGCTTTTAAACGTGAAAGAATCCAGAAGAAGCCAAATTTGTAGTTGGAAGAATCAAGAAACAGCTAAATCTGTTTTCTAAAGCACAGATTATCTTCAAAGAAGCAGCAAAATATATGGAAGGAGATTTGCCAAGACATAGTCTATTAGATTTTGATGACCTTTGTCAAATCAGATCCCTCCTAGCAAAATTATGAGTAGCAAAAGCATAATTAAAACACATGGCTTTGAATAGGAGTATTGGTCCCAAAGACCACGTAATAATGGATAATTGTCAATACCACCTGTGTGTTTGTAGGATGAGTGATTTTTACTAGGTACCAAAGCACCAACCACAGCACCCCATAAATACGCTGACAATGTCGTCTACCATCTGATGAGTGCCTCCTATATGCTAAGGGCTTCGTGGCTTGTAGGTTTTATTATTTATACCCATTTTGTTGATGAGAAAACAGTTTACCGAGAAATGAAGTAGCTTGCCAAGAGTGCCAAGGTCACACGGGGCACCTGGGATGTGGACAGAAGGCAGCATGCAGCCCACATGCCCATCTTAGCCTCCCCATCGCCTCCAAAACAAGCAGCAGTGAGGATCCCTTCTGCATGGAGCAAGAGAAGCTTTAGATTCCCACTGGCTTGCCTTCTATTCACACTGGACAAATTACATTATAAATTAATCCTGATGAAACATTCAACTGTTTCCTCCCCCATCCCCTCATCTGCTAAGAAGCTTCACTGTTGTCCTGAAGCCCCTGCAGGAAGGACCTTCAGAGAAAAATCCAGGGGCCTTGATCACATTTGCTTTTTAATTAATCTGAGGTGTTAATTTTCAGCTGGAGGAAAGTTAATTTTTCCTTTTGTTAATCTAATGGCCAGAGGCAACACTGGTGCTATTGCGGCAAAAGTTTGGGATGCCTGTCGAGCTTCCCAGCAGTACAATAAATGCAGCGGCAAATAAAACAGCTTCCCTGGAAGGCACAAGAATTTAAATAATTTCCGCAGATGGTCTCTGCTTCTCTCAGTGAAGAGAGAAAAAGACTAATTCCAACCTAATCAGGCCACAGGAACATCCAGGCAAATCCATTCTTTTAATCCCTCACATTTCTTCTCTGCAACAAGAAGGAAAAAATAAAGAACCATTTCTTTCAACAGCAGAGAAGAGGTACAGATTTGGGGTTTGGGAAAGTTACAATGTGTTTTCCTCTCCCCTCCCCAGGGAGGTATTCTAATCCCAGCCTTCTGGCCTCTTCCCCATTATGTAACTACTTTATAGGCTGGGCTCTTAACTAGAACAAAGACTGCTATTTGGGAGAGGAATTAAAGTTACAGGCCCCCTTTATTCCTTCCAAAGGAAACTCAGAAGGCCTCACATCTGTATGCCAAATAATTTCAGGAGTCTGGGATGATGACACTGGTTATGTGCAGCCAGAAGGTTCAAAGCACACTGGGCTAAGCCCAGACGAAGCTCTTATAACCACTCTTAATGTGTCTTGCTCCAAAGTCTTTTCTGAAGGTTTGAGACATCCAAAAGAGGGCCATCAGGTATCAGGCAAAAGCCTGGACAGGAACCCGAGTTTTGGAACTTAGGAAGGCCGGTGACATGGCAGCAACAATTAGAGGCACCTAAAATTTGGCCTTGACTTGGTGTTGGTCCGCCCGATATCCATCTTTTAAAAATATTTTAAATTTTTTTTTACTTTTAAAAATCATATCCACTACGAAAATTTTACACGCTAATTCAAAGTGATCGGGGGTGGCTGAGTGGACAACCACACTTAAAAAATATTGTGAGCCTCTGGACAAGGATTTCCTGTCTGCTTTCCTGACACCTGCTTGGGCGTCAATCAGGGAAGGGACAGCAGTACATGTGCCTGGTCTCTGCTATCCATGTACCACATTTCTCACTTTCTAGCTTGCCAGTGCCGGGGCCTCCATCCTGAAGGGCATCTTAACTCCTGAAGGATCCCCTCTCCAATGAACCTACCTCCTAAGCCATTTTGAAGAAAGGAGTCATACTTAAAACAAAATCTAGAACTTTTATTTTCTTCCAAAGCAATTTTCCAAAGAAAGTTGTTCCTTACATTTGTTCCTTCTAAAACCTTTCCATCTCTAGGGAAGAGGCTTGAGAGGCTGAAGCTTTAGCTCTGAGTTTCTACATGAAATAGGCACGCAACCCTATATTGAAAAACAGAGGAAAGACTCATGCAGGCATCAAGGGGTTACACCTTTGTGCAGAGAAAAATTCTTTCCCAAAGCAGGCTTGAAACAGACACAATGAATTCAGCCCATCCACTTTTTAATGGCTTGCATTATTAAAAACATTACTTATGCTTTTTGCATGACAAAGAATATGAGTAATAATTTTGATAATAACTTTGTCTTTGATACACAAAGGAACTCAGTGTGAAAGTTTTAAAATACTATCTTTGGGGCAAAACTGGAGATTAGCAACACACTGGGAAATGAGCTATCGGTACAGGGAGAAGTCTGCAAAACCTGTTGTTGTTGTTGTTGTTGTTTTTTTATTTTAAATTTGGAACCCTAGCAGAAAGTTGGTAGACTGCTTCAATGGAGAGATGTCTCCTAGAATATTTGGTTTATGAAACAAAACGTGAAACTCCTGATCAGAAAAATATCTGTATATACATGCACACACATTACATACTTATGTATGTATTTCTTAAAACCTGCCCCAACCATCATGGGGTTTCCACATACCCAATACATTTGAAAGACATTCCTTGTTTATACTTCCAGTGGTTTGTGGTTCAATTCAGTTAATGGACATATTTTCTCTTGAATTCCTTGCCAAGTGACAACCGGCATTTATTTACTCAAACATTTATTGAGCAACTACTATGTGCTTCATATTGAATCTAAGGATATATCAGGAAATAAAACAGGTAAGTATCCTCAGTCCTTGTGGAGTTTACATTCTAGTGCGTGCGGGCAGACAGACGCTCAATAAACATAAGAATATACTGTGCCTTAAAAAGTGCATGCTAAGGGACAAGATCAAGCAGGGCAGGGGTAACCAGAGGTAGGCTGCAGTCGCAAACAGGGTGACCAGGGCAGGCCTTCGGGAGGAGGGAGCATTCGGTTCAAGACTTGAAGGGAGGAAGGAAATCAGCATGCAGTTCGCTGTCACCAGTATTACAACAGGGAGGAGGCTGTGTGTGTAGAAGCTTTGGGGACTGGAAAAATCCAGATCTCTGCTTTGGATCTGCCCAGTTCAAGATCTACCAGGACTGAAGAGACCTGAATGTACAACTCTGGAGAGTTCAGGAGTGAAATTTGGGCTAGAAATAGGAATATGCACATGTGGGCATAGAGATGGCATTTTGCCCAGCAGGCTTTTGACATCTCTCAGGAGGGGAGTGTAAATAAGGAAGGACAGAGTTGATTCCTGTACCCTGGGGCTTTCCAACAATCCCAAATTTTGGAGAAAAGGAAAAACAGCAAAGGAGATGGAGGAGCTGTCCTGGAAGCTAACTGCAGAAACTGTATCAGGGAAGAAAGCCTTCAGCTGTGCCAATGTTTTTCACTGAGGAGCCAAGGAAGATGCACGTGGGGAATCGCGATGCATGGACGACATGGCCACCAATGTAATTATCTAGGCATGTCATTGAACTCACAGATCATTTGGTGTTTTAGATCTTATCAATCTGCAAATAGTTCACATCCCATCTCCCCAGGGCCAGGGCACAGCTTGGTAGCCCCCACCCCGCAGGACTGGCCTATAGAAGTCCAGTTCTGTTCTTGTTTGGCCAGCACAGTGTTCTAGGAATCTGAAGTTGTGAAATTTCAGGTCCAAAAAATACAGGCGTCCATATTCTAAGAAACTGAGCTCTCACTGGTCTGACCCGCATGCCTACCACCCAGCAGAGGCCAACTGGAGCTGAAGGATGTGTGTTTCCAGGTCACAGCGCTGCCACCGAATTGTCGGCGAGCGCAAACTCCCAGCCTCCCCACCTGTCACCCCTCCTGCTCATCTGTGCTGGCTGGCTACAAACACTGCCATTTGCCATCTCTCCTTTAGGGGCTTGGAGAAATGGAATCAGATCTCAAAGGTTCTGATGGCAACACACAGATCTGTATCTGTATATGAAGTATAGTTCCTGTACAGTTTTATGAACCGCAGTCTGGAGAACTGATTTTTTGATAGATTTCCTCTAGACCAGCAGGGAACACCAGTTCAGGTGATGTTAAGAAGTTTTAAGTGGCAAAGATTTCATGTTTAAATTAGCACTGAACATATTCAGTTATATTTTTTTCCTTTGCTATAAAATGTCTTAGAAGTTTTAAACATTAATGTAGAGTTATGTCCTCTACACTCCTTCCCAAATCTGTCTGCTCATGAAATGCTTTTCTGATGTGTGGGATATACATCTTGAGAGGTGAAGAACCCCCCAAGATGCTTCAAGGAGTGGCCACTCTAGACTGAAACTCTCATGATAGTTAACCAGAGGTTAACACCTTGAATAACATCAAACCCACAGATGTTCAACAATACGCTGAATACATTACAGATTAGAAGCGCTGGACGAATCACCTAGACAAAGGTAATGGGATTCCAAATGTCATTCCACACCCGGATCATAGGAAATAAAGTGTTCAGGTCCTACACAAAACCAGCCCTCAGGGCATGGCACAGGAGCTTCTCGGCCTTGTGAGACTCAGACACCCTACCGTAGGCAGCAAGGGCATGCCTATCAAACTAGTGTCATTTCTAGCCTTGGGGGAGACCAGTCACAAAGCTCCCCCATGCCACTGACTAGTCATATGCAGAGCACACAACCTTTCCTGCCCCCACTCACTGCCCTTTCTCTTCAACTGATGAGCCACAGAGTCACTTGCTCCCCAGAGTGACCTTGCTTTAACAACTGAGCCACCCAGGCGCCCCAGTGACCTCGCTTTAAATTGGGAGAGAGTCTCTGCTGACAGGGCCCAGCAGGTGTTTGGCATCCTGGCTTTAGTATGTGGGAGTTTGACTCCATTTGCAATGGCATGAGCTTCAATCAAACCCACTAAGAGGCCCTTGCCTGGGGGCTCAGCTGAGCTCACCCCCAAACATCTGTATCTCTACCTGTCTTTACCATTGTCTTTTTTCTAATTATCATTTACTCAGCACTAGGTACCAAGCATTTACTTTTCACAATAAGCAATTAACTCATGAAGCAGATATTAATCCCATTTTATAGATAAGAAAACAAAGACTCACAAAAATTATAACTATCTTGCCAAGGTTACATAGTATCAAATTTTACTTCCAGTCTGACCTGATTGTGAACAACTCCTGACGTGGAACCAGCAATTCTCAAACATTCTAAAAAAGGCTTAGCAAAAATCACATGGGAGATTCAGGAAGACACATTGTCCAGATTCTCTCATGGGACTGTCATACGTCACTATCTGTGTTGATCCAGACATGGGGGATAGAGCAGAGCATATATATTTAGCAAAAGATTTTGCTATAAATTTGTCTCAACTAGTCTTGCATCTTCTTCATATTGTGTTTGGGCATTTTTGTCCTTCTGACTTCATTTTTTTTTTTTTTATTTTCTGCTTTGAAAATCCATGGTCTCTATAAATTTGAAGGAACAAAAATAAATTTATATCATTTAAAAATAGAATAAAATTAAATGGTAGTGTATTTGTTCTTAAAACTTTGGGGGGTGAGAGGGCTCCTGGGTGGCTCAGTGGGTTGAGTGTTAGACTCTTGGTTTCGGCTCAGGTCATGCTCACAGGGTTTTGAGATTGAGCCTTACATCAGGCTCCACACTCAATGGGGAGTCTGTTTGAGAGTCTCCTTCTCCCCTACCCCTCCTGTTCTCATGCTTGTATGCTCCCTCTAAAATAAATAGGTTAATCTTTTAAAAAATTATTTTTCTCCTCATTGAATGGCAATTCTCAGTGTAGTCAGGTATTAAAACCACATTATGACATTCCACTGGCATCTCTTTTGGGGGTGATGAAAATATTTTGGAAGTGGATAGAGGCTGTGTTTCTCCAACATTGTAAATATACTAAATGCCACAGCTAAATGCCAGTATGCTTTTAAGGTGGTTAATTTTATGGTATACAAATTTCACCTCGAAAATAAAGACCACAAAATTAAATTCAAACATGCTTTCCCCTAGAGAACTAATTCTACCCTTAGCCAAGTCTCTGCCAAGCTGCAGTCCTCCTGGGGAGCCGCCAGGCCTCCTCTGAAATTCAGCGACAACAGCAGCATCCTGAGTTGCCAGATGACCTGTTCCCATTAGAAATACGGCTGCAGAGTCACCTCATCTGGACAAGGGGAAAAGTGCCACGGCGAATGCATCATAAGCATACAGTGTTTAGAGCACTCGGCAGCTCGGCTGACTCCAGTTCTCTCAGCCTTGTCCCCAGCCCCTTCACCGTACACATAAACACCCACGGCTAGGCAGGTGTGCCATCTCAGCAGGGACCCGGTCCCCAGCAGAGTGAAGAGCCTGGCCCCTCCTTGGCTCCCCACTAGACAAGCGCCACACCCGGGTTGTGTGCCTTGAAGCTACTCTGCTTGCACCCAGCTTCTCCCCAAGTCCCTTATCTCCTGTGACAAACAGTTCCAATGCTTTTCTGCCCTCACATTCCTAACCCCAGGGCACTGCCTACATGAGTCTCATCTGAGCCCTGCTCAGCCAGCTAAAAATGCCCCATCACACAAATGTGTTCGTCTCATTGCATGCAACGCTGCACTTCGAAATCACTGTCACAGGCACTTGTGTTTGGTGCTCAGGACGGAGGATGAAATGCATGTTGTCATCTGCTACCCTGGGTGACCAAGAGCGGACACACCACGTTCCACCAGAATTCAGAATGCAATTTCAGGCTATGTGATGGTTTTCTGCTCTGCAAGGCTAATCAGCCCATGCCGGGATCAAGGCTACAACGCTGGCCTCGTCAGCACTCTCCCAGACTGTTTATACTTTACAAAGATCAAAAAGCATACAGAGAATGAACACGAATACGATGAAATGCCCCTATCCTTTAATTTCTTTCCTGAAGGTCAAGGCTTTATAATGAGGCTCACAAAGGAGCAATACAGCGGGCTAGAAACACACATTAAAAGAACCTCTCCTATATCAAGAGGGAAAAAATAGGTCATTGACCATTTTAATGGGATCATTTTAGTTCACTGGCCCCTGGTGCTAAAACTGTATTGGAAATGGAAAAGTGGGATCTTTCATATTCACTAATAATGTCCCAACAGCAGTAAGACTGAATTTAGCCTAAAATTACACACTTCTACCCAAGACAGGGAAGGCCTGTGAATAGAATGTATCTTAGTACAGGTTTCCTCAAAAGACAGCTGAGACAAATTTTGTATGCAGGTGGTTTCTTTGGCAAATGGGTGCTTGGGCAGGAGACAAGGGTTGGGAGATTGAGACCCAGATGGGGTAAAGCCAACATGAAGACATGCTATCATTGTGCCCCCACTGTAGACGCTGCAGTGCTAGATCCCTTAAAACCTTCTGAGACACCTTGCTAAATGTGCCTTAGAAGTGCCCACCTGGAGTATGAGAAAAGAAGGCATTTATTCCTCGACTCTCAACTCCCACTGGCCAAGGATTTCCTGAAGGGTCACTAAGGTCTCCAGGATGCCCTTGCAAACCTGCCAAGCAGCACCCACTGTCCCCCTAGGTGCTGATGTCAGTGAAGCCCCAAAACAAGAGGCATGTGATGCATAGCCAAGCAAGATACTGTTTAGTTGTACCTGCACACAGCGGCTTGAAGCCTGCGTGAACCGCTTCTTGGACCCACAGCAGAATCTGCAGTCCAGAGAATTTGACACCACATCCCCTCGCTGGTCACAATGCTGGCAGAACTACGTGGCACTTATAAGGACAGACCCATGTCTTTGTATGGGAAACAAATCTCCCGTAATCCCACCTTATGAAGTAAGATTGCTCAAAATTGCTCAAAATGGAGTGCTCAATCCTCTGAGCATCTTAACTGTGGAACTCATTTTGATAAAGCAACAGGTGCTACCTTGCCCCTTTACACTAACAAAAAAAGAAACCATCCATTTCTAATACCCAGTATTTGCTCCTGTCTCAAAACTATCAACATATTAGTTTTGGACCAAAAAGGCAAATTCTCAAAGTTCTGCCAATGTGAGAATGCTTGTTCTTCCCTCTTCCTCAGAAGAGCCTTCGGTTTGGCTCCTTTGCCATATTTCTACTCCACCCCCACCCCCCCACACACACAGAAATATCCAGGGTTTACAAGTTTCTTTTCCATCTTGCACACTGCCAAAGTATAATTTAAGAAGACCTGTAAGCAAAAGGGACCCTATTGCAGGTTATACTATCAACACTTAAGTTGAAGAAACTACTTGCTCATGAGCTTGGCATTTCCTTATTCAACTAACAAAGTGAGCATCTCATGGAGATTCACCAAAAAACACTTATTGAATAAATCTCATGATTTTGCAGTAAGAGGAGAAAAAGAGGATTCCCTAGAAATTTCGCTTAGTATTGGAAATTCTATAGCAGCTACAGGTGTGCGCTGAATGAAAATGAGCAAATCTACCTTCCTATTTTGGGGCTTCTCCAGGTTTCTTAATTGGTCAGTGGCTAATTTTCTTCCCCTTGCAACCTAAACATGTGTACCCAACCCTTGGTCCTTAGTAGCTGGAAAGTTCTAACTTCAATACACATCCTCCAACAATTATAGTTCCCCTTGCTTTTTCATCTGGGAATTTAAATTGTTCCATGAGATGTATAGATGCCCAATCTGGGTTAGGGGTGTGATTTAAATTGCTGTCAGTTTTGATTTTTCACATTACCTGCTCATGCTGGCCAAGAGGGCTCACTAAATTAGCAATAAATTTTCAATCTGAGGAGATCAAAATAAACCCTGTGTCACATGAGTGGCTGGATGCTTCTGCTGACCAAGTTCAGAGCACTGAAGGAACCAAGTTGCCCAGTGAATACAATGAAGGCAGATAGTTATCCCCTCCAAGAGTTCAGCCACAGGATTCTCTTCTCATTAACATTTCCCCTTTTGGAGAATAGAGTTGTAAATTGTCTTTATAGAGGTACAATAGCTGCTAATTTGGTGTCCTCCTAACTAATTGCTTGACCACAAGGAAAACAAGAAATCAAAGAAAATATTTGCAGTTCTTCAGAAACTGTCTGATAAGACAGTCTGAGGTTCTAACAGTGTCTTGTATACAGTGGTGCTCAATAAATGTTTGCAGTGCAAAATGCAATGGCATTCACCCCACTATCTGGATTTTTGCCTCATGAACCATTTTCCCTTTCTGTGGTAGAGATTTGGTCTTTGGTTCCCAATCAGACACACAACTGCCTATAGCTACAGCTCAACAAGCACAGAACAATTGTATCTAGAAATACTCTAATTGGAAACCACTATCAACAAAAATTCTAACAGACAAGCAGCTTGACAGATTTTTTTCTTCTCTATTCTCATGCATTAGGACTAGACTAGCATTTGAACTGCATAGCAGTCAGGATGGGCTGATATCTCACTCAAACTTCATGCTCTGTATGGCTTCATGGAGGACTTCTCATGGAGGACCCAGACTGATGGCGAATGCATCTCCACTGGGCTTCCACGTTCCCTGTGTCTAGGGAAAAAGGATCTCTCGTCTCTTGCTCAGGCACTTTAATATTTCTGCCTAGAAGAAACACATGCTACCTCCTCTCAAATTTTATGATCCAAAGCAAGCCACAGACCACAACTAACTGCAAGGTACCAGGAAGCATAACCATCCACATACTGAGAAGGAGGCAGGAACATGGAGTACACTTGAACTTTGAACATGTTTTAAACTGCATAGGCCCACTGTGTGGATGTTTTTGATAAATACCATGCATTTATATGCCATACATTTATAAATGTATTTTCTTTTCCTTATTCTTAACATTTTCTTTTCTCTAGCTTTTTTTTTTTTTAATAAAAATACATATACAATACACGGGGCGCCTGGGTGGCTCAGTCGTTAAGCGTCTGCCTTCGGCTCAGGTCATGATCCCAGAGTCCTGGGATCGAGCCCCACACGGGGTCCTTGCTCGGCAGAAAGCCTGCTTCTCCCGCTACCATTCCCTCTGCTTGTGTTCCCTCTCTCGCTGTGTTTCTCTCTGTCAAATAAATAAAATCTTTTAAAAAAAAAATACATATACAATACATATAACATACAAAATATGTGTTAATCTATGATTTATCAGTAGGGATTCTGGTCAACAGTAGGTTATTAGTCATTAGGTTTGGGGAGAGTCAAAAGTTAGTGAAATTTTGTCTGTGTGGGGTGTGGAGGGGTGGGAGGGGAAATCAGTGTCCCCCGCCCTGCGTGTTGTTCAAGAGTCTACTGTATTTGGGAACAGAACTCTGTTCTGGCTTCTTGTGGGAAGATCCTGCCTTAGGGCTTTGCCTCCAACTCTGGACAGTGTTTAAAGTCCTATTAAAAACCACTGGGAAGAACTTTCCATAGAAGAAAGCCAATGTGTTATAGTCAAAATATAGTCTTAGGCATGACCCAGTCTTAAGTGGTTAGGAAGTTCTTAAGGTTCCACAACTACTACCCCCTTCAGTTAAAAATGAGGCCCTTTACCCATACGTGTAGGGAAACAGAACTCTAAAATAGGCCTAATTCCATCTGCCTTAGTAGTCTCACCAGGACAGCACTGCTCAAAAGAAAGTTTTATTGTTTACTGAAAATCTAGCAATCAGGTCTAATGAGGGTTTGGTTAAGTGATATGTTCCAGAGAACTGAATGAGCAGAAAGGCCTCTGTGGGAACTCTAAAGAGAGGAAGTGAGAGAGAAAAGTATAGCCAAATAGCAAAGACGGTAACAAGGCTCACGTCCCCACCTGATGAGGTTCCAGTGAGAAAATACACCTCCTGTGGCCAAGTAGAAAGGTATGGTCCCTTCCAACTTTCCACAGATGTTACAGAATTCAGAAGGGGCTGCCAAGACCTAGGTGTGGAAGTGAGCACACCCCAAAAAAGAGCCAAGTTTGTGGCCAAAGGCAAGGTCAATGAGTTTAGGAGTTTGACACGGCCCATAAAATCAGAAAGAAACTACATGTATAAGAATACACATATTAAGTATATATTATGATTATATATATATATTCAACATGGAATTTGTTTAAGAGTCCTGAGCTACTATTTCTGTTTTTTCCTGGAGTAGAAGTCATCAAACCTCAGCCCTCAGGTCCAACTGGGCTATTTCTGTATGGTCTGTCACTAAGATTTTACATTTTTAAATTGTTGGAAAAAAATATAGAAATTTATCTCATCTCTTGTTATGTAAATATTATGTAACATCTTTGATTTTGCCTCTTAACCTTCAAAGTCTAAAATTCCCACATGGCTCTTTACCAAAAGTTTGCACACCCCACCCTAGACTATTAAGGAGACCACCTCCAGCTTCTCCCCGGTACGCATGTTTTAAGGGAATTCACAAAGTACTCCATGGTTTCTGTTGCCACTGGAGGCCACCTTCTGTGATTCATGGGACTCTCACTCAAGTACACTATGACTGTAAGGAACTGAAGATGCCGGAAAGTTGCAGAGGACCAAGAGAAAGACAACAATGCAGAGGAAATCACATAAAATTGGATTTCACAACGAGCATGTCTGTTCACTTCTTATTTTTTTTTTTTAACAGCTTTGTGATTGAGCCTCAGAACCTTGGTTTGCTGGTCTGTGAAATACAGGTAAGTAGTGTTACTGCATCTTCCCAGTTGCCTGTTTTGGCGTATATACCAACAAGACCCAATGGTCAGTACCCGCTTCGAACAATGAATAGGCTTGAGCAGATGGAGCTGTTGATGGTGTATTATCTCCACCCAGTAGAGGTGACAACCCTGTCTCATCCATGTGGGAGATTCAGCAGACGATCAACTAAAAATTGGTGTCATTCTATTCAAATGTGAGGAATAACAGGTAATTAATCTAGGGTTAGCATAGACCTCCGGCTCACTAAGACAACTTGGCATCTGTGACATTAACAATTTAGTTCTTAATTAGGTACCAAACCATATATAACAAGAGAGAGTAAGAGCATGGTCCCTCAAATGGAAGCAGGTATAGGGAGAACAGACATTACGGAAGAAACTGTTTTTCTATGTTCTCATTCCTTCCACATCTGTATAAGCACCTATCCATGCACTAAGAATTTTCTACATTCAGTGTCCTCTCAGTGATAGAAAAGATAAAGCCCCTGCTTTCACGGAGTTTACATTCTCCTGATGGGAGAAGACATATGGTAAACACATTAACAAATAAATAATTATAGATGGTGATGTATGCTGTGAAGGAAGTGAAAATGGGTTGAGAGAGTGATGGGATGACGTCAACTTTAAGAAGGGTGAGCTTAGAACATAAACAGGAACCAGATGTGTGATCAGTTGCAGGGAAAGCCCTCCAGACAAAGAGGAGGGGAGTGAAGGGTCCTGAAGCTTCAAGGGACAGAAAAGCCAGAATTTTTGAGGGAAGGGGACAGAAATGAGAAAAAAGCCTGGGTCAGATTATGCAGCACAGCCCTGACACAAGTTTGGCTTGATGTTAACTGTCTGCAAGGGATAAGGTAAATTATTTACAACTGAGCATCTATGACCCATTCCTGATCAGGGAGGCTAAGGCAGAACAGTCACCCAGAGCACCCAAGAGTCAGGGGCTTGCAGAGCAACAGATGGAGCTGACCAAATAGAGGTCACTGAACCTCTGAGCAAGCTGGGGGGGGGGCGGGCAAGTGTGGGACCAGAGAGAGAGAAGAGCCAAAGCTGGAATCTGAAAAGATCCAGGTAAGGGCAGAAGAAAAGATGACACAAGGTCAGAGGGCCCACAACTCCCATCATCGCCCATCCCTCTTTTGGTGCTACTTGGATGTTCCTGAGGTTGACTGTGAATAAAGTAGAATGTGACCCTTATGGATGCAGAAATGTGTGAAACGCCATGAAGACTACACTGGAGATGAAATCACCTTCTATTTTCTCAAGTAATTCAAAATCTGGTTAAAAACATGAGGTGTAAGACACGGCTGAAGGCTAATACAAATGCTGAGCCATGTGACAAATTGTTTCTATTCATGCTGTAGGTGGTCCGAGGAGAGCAGCTTTTCTTCAATACGGAGCCATCAGGGCAGAGAGAAAAGGAGCTAGAACTTAAGACAGGCCACGAGAGTAGTGATCAATCTGAAATGGCAAGGAATGGACAGAAAATGAAGCTGAGAAATAGGGCGACAACTAAGAACATTGCAGATGAAGGTCAGCGTGGTTTCCTTTTCTGGTAATTACAGCAAATGTATTTTATGGTAACATTTCTACAACAGACTTAATTCCTTCCACCTACCACCTGGCTCAGATCAGTATCACCTCCCCTTCCTTAGAAGAGGGAGCTCATAGAGACTCCTTAGAGAAATAAGAGGGGAAATTGGCTGTTCTGAAAACAGGGCTCTTTCTTCTTTGAAAACTCTTTCAAAGGGGAAAGCTGCATGATAATGAAAAGTATCATCATCATTATTATTTACTTCAAATATTGGGCTCTCTCCTAACAAAAGCTTATTCTTTGTAATCTTATTGTTGTTTGGATATCAAAAAGACATTGAAATTCATTTACACCTTCAGCTCTGGATATAAGGAGTGCCACCTGCTGCTCTCCCTCTGAGGCTGGTTTATCCTATTATGCTATTTATAGAGACTCCATGGTGGAGGTGTCAGGAATAGTGATGCCAAAGTTTCTTGCTTCCCTCCATCTGACAGCTGGCATGTTGTCTGACAACACAAAGGAAAAGAAGAAAGGTTGCATATCAAAATATTTTGAAGGCTTTGCTGTCAAACATACAGACACACAACATGGATAATTACTTAAGTTTCATTGCATTGTCCAAAATGAAATCTTTCTAATCTGGGGACAGGTTACAAGTTTCTGGAAAATAATTTGGTTTTTGACTCCAGATTTTTAATGTTTTCTTATTAAACACACACACACACACACACACCCCTACACACACGTACACAGAGGGAGGGAGTTGGGGTGGGAGAGAGATGTGTACACACAAGCTCTTTACTTACTATTTTGCCAAGGAAATCAATTCTGAGTGTGAGAGTTTTTTGGTTTTGTTTTTTTTTTTTTACTTCTAACATGCAAAAATGAGTACATCAAGGTAAATTTCCATTAGGTAAATCATACTCCCACTAAGTCTGGTAAGTAAATAAAATCACCCTAACAACAACATAGAAAACTCTAGCTAAGATGGGGTTTAATGCAACTAATTCTCAGGACTATGAAGACAAAATGAGCACTTGAAGTTCTACTCAATTGAAAAGAAGGTCTTATCCAAATTGAGTATCTTTTATTTGCTGGCCTTTGGGTCCTTAAAGTTGCTTGATATCCAAACATCTTAGAACGTCCCACTTTGAGTATTTGCATTATAAAAACATCACACTCCATAACAATGTTACATATTCCTTATTCTATTGCGAACATTCCTTAAGGTAAAGGTCTTTTGTGGAGACAAATTTACTCCATATTTTATCACTGGTCATAAATTCTGATATTGATATGGTGAGAGGGTTCAGGTGCTGGTAACATACTTTTGTCCAGTGCTCCCTCGGCCTCCCTGCCCCTATTTTCTCCAAAACCTTCCTTTCACTGCTAGCCCCCAGCTGCCTCAACAAGGATTGGATGTCCAGTGAGGAATGTTTCTCAGAGGTTTTTCTAACCTTTGATTTGGGTATCAAGACCGCAGAGGATATACTGCACTGATCAAATTGCCTCTGGGGAATTTGAAACAAAAGACACAGGTAAGTACACAAGTGGTGGTGAGAAATGTAGGGGGAAGAGCTGGGATGCTGGGTGGCAGGACATGCCCAAGTCCTGAAGACCTAAGGACTGAAAGGCAAGTGGTTGGGAGTGAGAAGAGATCGAATATGAGGAATCAGAGGAAACAGGAAAGAGAGGTGGGGGGCAAGTCAGAATACCTGGAGCTGCCCTGATGACCTTGCAGACGTCTGCTTGAGTGACATTACCTGGGTTCCTGGGAATACAGATCTCTCCACCCTTACAAAGAAAAATGGACTTTGAACTTGAGAGAGTTGAGCAGATCTCTATTCAGTTAGAAGATCTCCTACTCATAAGATGGTCAATGGACTACCTGAATCAGAGTAACCTGGTTAGCTATTCAACACACCCAATACTGGTCTCTACCCAGACCCCTTCAATAAAAGATGTTGGGGATGGGGATCAAGAATCTGTATTTTTATCAAGCACTGTATACCCTACTAGAATCAGAGAACTATCTTCCTTACAGAAACATCTTCAAAGGCATTTGTGCCTTTAAAAGTTAATGAAAATATGAAGAACAAAAGGTCAGCTAACACCATATTTAGAACATGTCATAGTCACATCATCTTTAAGTCTCTAAAATACACTGCAAATAAGGGTAGTTACGTTAGTCCAAAAACAGCAAATCATCCCTCATAACTGTGGTGAATTCTAATTGTTCTCCTTAAGCGAGCATGTGCCTATTAAAATTAGCATCATAAACAACTTTGATTTCCCCTTGTCCATACACTATCATGTGTCATATGTGACCTATGCTATGTCATAATTGTGATGATTTCAATGCCAATTAATTGAGAAAGGGGATGTCAAACTATCTCCAGAATCACACAATTACAGAGCTTAGTCTTTCAAAAAATGTTAAGTACTCTGTGCCTAGAACTCCACCAGGCACAAACAATACAGAAATAACTAACATACCTGGCCTTGAGCCAAAGGAATTACAATCTTGGATTGGGGGGAGGGGGAAGATACACTGGTAATTTATCAAGACTTCCAGGAAGATCTGTGAACACCAAAAGACATGACATATGTACAATGGGGTCATGGCAAAAGTGGAGTTAACTCTACAGTAAAGGAGAAACAGGAAAGGAGTCTTCCCAGACTCCACTGAAATGGAGTTTAGTATAGCATAGCCTATATTTAAGCAGGTCCATTTGCCTACTTCTGGAATTCAGTATTAGAAAGCACACTGGGTTATAGATAAATGGTATTTTCTACCTAGTTTTTATCAGTAATAGATATTATAATCTATATTTTCCATCTCTCCTGTCTTATTTCTCAGGTTAGCCCAAATTCAAGCAGGTGTTATACACTGGGCTGCTTCAAAGATCCCAGCACAAATAAGTTCATTAACAAGAAAACATTTTCCTAGAACTTTCAACAAATATTCGTGTCTACCATACTGAAGACCAGGAAATGTGTACAATGTACAAACCTTTCCATTTAGAGCTTAGTGAGAGGGAAACGGACATCGACAGTAAAGGTATAATGAAGTATGGCATAAGCATCACATGTATTAATGTAGTGGTATAGAATTATCAGCAATAATTCTGTCTCCCAGGTAGAGGCAGATTCTGAGGACAAGATATTTGTTTTGAATCAGGATTCAAGACTCTAAAGACTTAATAAGAAAAATAAATTGTTCTAACAAAGAATATGTATTGTAGGAGTTAGATTTTGCTATGTAGTAAACCACTCCAAAACATAGCTTAAAACATTTATCATTGTCGTGGGTTAGTTTGGCAGTGCTGCTGCTCTGAGTTGGCTTGGCCGAAGTCAGGTGGCCTAAGAGACCCTCACTCCCATATCTGGGGCCTTCACTGGGAAGGGTGAGACGGGCAGGGTCTCCGTCCTTGTGGCCTTCCTTCTCCAGGTGGCTAGGCCTGGCTTATTCATGTGAAGGCAGGATTTTCAGCAGCCCCAGTAAGCACCCATTTTCAAGTCCCCCATATCATACTAGCTAATGTCCCACTGGCCAAACAAGTCACAACCAGATTCTAGGGGTGGAGAAATAGATTGCCCCTCTTCATGGAAAGAGCAGCAAAGTGTTGTTGCAGAGGTATGTATACATAAATGAGTGGGAGGATTGATCATAGCCATCTTTGGAAAGATTTGCTATATATATTAAACATGCGCAGAACCACATCCTTGGTTAATCCTAGTAACTTGCACTTGGGGCAGGAGCAAGAGTAGGTAAAGAATATGAAAAAAGTATATTTCTAAGTGGAGTCTAACACGTCATCATTACTACCACCACCATCACCCTTATCAAACTCAAAAAACAAAAATTCAAAAAAAAAAAAAACAAAAAACAAAAAACAAAGTCAATGTAAAGGTCAACCATTGCTTTAAATAGTATCATTTAACTCACCCCTGGATAAGAAAATAGGATGATAAGAGCATTTAACTCTAATTTACCTATTTAACATGGAAAAATAAAACCCAGACTGGAACAGCTCTTAACAACTCACTGAGAATCATGAAAGGTGTTTGGCTGGCTGGCTGAGCAGCCAGTAGGTGCTCAATTGGCATTTGTTGTTGACTTTGTTGTTGCATTGAAAGGGGTTCCAGTACCGTGAAGCGGTGCCCAACATCTGCTTATCCTGGCTCCTCTGTGGCTGAGGTTTGCACTTTGGTCAGAATGTTAGCAAACTGAGCCTTGTCACAAACTTTGTCAGGCACTAAAAGTCAATATCTGGAGTCCTCTCCCACCCAGAAGGTGAATTGATATTGAATTGAATCCTTCTTGTGCTGTTACAAAATAAGCCCTTAAAAAACAATGAGCAAATGGAAAATAGAGTGTCTTTTATTGATTGTGATGTTTCCACTTAACTCGATTCTGGCTGGGGAGCTTCTCTAGTGGCACATGCGCACAGAGCAAGGGCATCGCCACGGTCGATAATTCTGAGGAAATGGACAGCCTCGTCTGCCTAATGGATCTCTCCAATTTCCTCCATTGGGATCCAACTTGGGATTAGTCACTCGACAGATTTTTCAACAGTTCCTCTAGATTTTGCTTTCTTTCAAAGCAATTTGGTACATGTCAGCTGAGCATCTGAGCTAACTTTCATGACTAAGGACTCTTTTTTTCTTTTCTTTTTTTTTTTTTTTTTTTTTTAAGGACACTGAGGTTTCTTTTGCTTTTCTTTTGAACCAGAGGCAGTCTTTGATTTTTGTTTTAATTTCGCAATAGGTCATTAGGAAAATACACACTTCTACACAACATCCTACTCCTCAACACACACACTTAATAGGGCAAAAATTTGTCCACAAAGTAGGTTTTCAAAAACATTATGTTCCAGTAGTTCCTTAAATGCTGCTCTCCCTCAATCCCACTTTCAATACCTTTTTTAATACACTTCGTATTGGGGAATTATTTTAGATTGACAGAAACATGACAAAGTTAGTACAGGGAGTTCCCATACAACCCCCACCCACTTGAGGTTCTCCTAATGTTTGCACATTACAAGGGTGCATTTGTTTGAACTCAGAAACCAGCATCGATACACTATTAATTAACTCTAGACTTGAATCAGTTTTCACCAGTTTCTCCATTAGTGTCCTCTTTCTGTTCCAAGATGGGAACCAGAAACCACACTGTATTCAGTCAGCAATGTCCCCTTCATGTCCTCTGGCCGTTTTTCAGTCTTTGTAATAACCTTCACATTTTTGAGAACTACTGGCCAGACTTTGTAGAATGTCCCTCAATTCAGCCTTGTCTGATGGTTTTCTCATGATTACCTTGGGGTTAAGGTTTTGGGGGAAGAAAGGCTACGAGGTAAAGTGCCTTTCTTATTACATCGTATCCAGGGGTCTAGGCTGCTGATCCTAGCCTAGTGACTTATCACTGGCATTGCTGACCTTGATCACCTAGCCAGACAGTATCTGCCAGTTTTCTCCTCTGTAAACTTTTTTTTTTAAGTAGCCAAGCCTCAAATGTATCATATTCAGGTGATATTTCAAAACACTGTGTTGCTCAAGATGCTAAAATATCAAGTGCCACTATTAAAGTCTCCTTCATAGTGGGCTGGGGGAAGCTGAGTAGAATGTTGTAAAGTGTTAGGATAAGAAAGAAAGAGAAGGTGGATGTAAGTTTATTTCAAACTAATCTTTTAATCCAAATTATATAGTAAAAATGTTCTTTCAGAGAAGACACTCCTCTATGTTGACCAACTGGTTGGCTTTGCTTTATGGGATTTGGCCTCAGAACCATCTATTAAAAGCAGGACAAGCTGATCTACACCTCCCAACTCCTTAAATATTTTAAATTGGTCTTACGCATGACCAGCTTATATTTTGCTTTACATTTGAGAAAAGTTGAGAATAAAGATCAGTTTAAAGGACAACTTAGAGTGGGAAAAAAAAGAGCAGTTTGATCTATTTTAAATCCTACTGATGTAGTACCTAGTACATAAATAATGTTCTTTACATATTCTTCATAGTAGCAGAATCTGCCTTGTGCTAGAGAACCTTGCTCTCCAAGTGTGATTTTCTAATCAGCTGCCTTGACCTGGGAGAAATGCAGGGTCTCCTCCTAGTGAATCAGACCTAGTGAATCAGAAGCTACATTTTCACCAGATTTCCAACTGATCTGAAGGCACAGTAAGGTTTGAGAAGTGAAACTTTTGAGAATATAGATTACTAGTGAAATATTGGATGTGAATGATAAACAGAGAGCTAATAAAAAAATGTGTAGGGACTTCTATCCCTCTATTTTCAGGCCAATGATAATACCTAAGTTTTCAAGGCACAGTTCGGTAAAGGAATTAATGGTATTGGTCTGAATTATGCTATCTGATTTACCTTGCAAAGGCAAAATTGTTCTCTTGAACATATATGCTAAGTAGTTATATCTTAAAGTAGCCAATGCACAAAGAAATATCCTTTAACATAATCTTTCTTTTAAAAAAAGATGAGCAGAAAACTAAAGATCCAAATAGGACCTGGAAAGCATCAGCCATAAAAAAATTGGACTATATTAAAATTAGGAATTGTTCTTCAAAACAGGTCATTGAGAAAAAAGGAAATGCATAGAGATTTTTAATCTATATAATTGATAAAGTATTTGGAAGATATAAAGAACTATAAATCAGTAAATATGAAGAGCCCAATTTTTAAAATGGGCAAAATGTAACCCTTCATGAAAGAAGATATCCAAATGCTGCTACCCACACAGAAATGCATTCCATTTCATAATAAGGAAACAAATCAAATCCACAATGCCAAACCACTGCTCAATGACTGCATAAGCAAAACCAGACCCCAAACCCAGTATAGCAACTAAGACATTACCAAGATTTGGCAAAAATGTGGAACATCAGGAAATGTTTGTGTTACTAAAAAATAGGTACAATTTTGAAAAAAATTTAAAATTTATCAAAAAAAAGGATATAATACAGGTAGAGTGGCATATTCTGGTTTTTTTTTAATGTTTCAAGTGGCCTATTTTGAATTTCATCTTCTAACTGGAAGACAGGAAAGGGCTCTGGTACTCAGTGTTTTTTGTGACGAAGCCTTTTCTCACCTTGCCTGATTGCTACTTGTACCCCTAGCAACTCTTCCAGACAATAGATTCTACTTTTCAGTCTTTACATGAATTTGAAATGTGCCTCACTCTGTCCAGACCCACCCCATTCCCACATAAGCCTCTGACCCTTGGCTTCTCCTCCCTCCCCACCCCTCTCTGGCTGAGAGAATGCCCCTCACACACACTTGTGCCAACATGATGTGTAGGTCAGTTAGGACTTGGGAGACGAGTCCAGTCCCTGGGCTGAGACACAATGGTTTTCAAAGAGACATGAGAAAGGTCACCCTAGAGAAAACTTTTCTTGACAGATGATTCTACTGGGCACCAGACAAGCCAACGTGGACCTGGATTCAAATATCCTGCTGACATCCCACATTTTGACAGCTACAATTCTTCCTTTTTCAATTTCAATTCTTATTGATTTTCAAGATTCTCATTTCCGAGATGTACGCCATCATTGTACTATAGTGTTTAGCCATCTATCTGTGCCTGTTTTTCTATGCTAGATTGATCTTTTCCCACTGAAGCTGCAGGCAGGCAAGCCTCGGGTCGCTGCTCAGGTGCCACCTCTACTCACAAGCTAGGAAAGCGAGGCATCCCACCCTCTCATCTGAGGCAAAACACTCAACCGTGCCTGCACAGGAGATGTTTGCATTTGGTAATGAAGCAGAATTTGGCAATGAACTACTTCTGGGAAGAAGGGCATAAATTAGGGGAAAGACAAATCTGAGGCAGGCAAGGCAAGCAGACACACGTTCTGTGTTTCTACTGAAGATGCCAAGATTTCCCTCTGGAAGTCAGGGAGAGAACTGCATTAAGTGATGAAGTACTTGCTTGGTGCCGGAGCAGAAAGAGTGAGTTGTTTTTGTTTTTGCTTTTTTTTTTTTTTGACATGTGCAAGTAAATGGCTTGAAGAGATTTTAGGAAGGATAGGGAAAGCAAATTAAATGAATCTGGATCAGAATATATTTCTTACTGGACAGTTTTTCTAAGAAATTCTGGAATAAACCGTGGAATCTTTTGAATTAAATTAAGCACTCATGGTGAATGTACTTAAGAAAAATACTTTGTATTTTTAATCTCAAAATCCTAAACAAAACATTTAGGGATTATAATATTTTTTGCTCTTTCGCCTAATTTTAACTATTCTATATCTATAGTGACTGTAAGGATTATGTTTCCTTTTTGTTGGGGGTGGTGTTTCTTCATGTCAATACCTTTCCTTATATTTTCTTCTGTAATATCTGTGGCCTCTACCCTCCCCCCGCCATCTAACTCAGTCCTCTTGGCTAAATATTACGTGGGACATACTGATGCTAAAAAAAATTCATGACTTATCAGAAATTCCAATTTAACTGGGAATATATGGGATATACTTATACTAAAAATGTTTATCTGGAGTTCAAATTTAACCAGCATGCTGTATTTTATCTGGCAATTTACATTATACCCCCTCCTACTCACTTGTAGGTGCCTTATTTCCCTATGAAATGTACTTGCTGGGCTTTTACTCCATAAGGCAGCAATGATCCAATGCCACCTGAATGACAACTGGCTGGGAGTTTGGGATAAGCTAAATTACTCTGCACTGGTGTTTGAGTAAAGAGCCCTTATCCTGCCTTATCTTTGCTACAGTTGGTGGGCTCCCTTAAATGACATGAGAGCAGCCACCCCAACACTAAGAACCATTGTTATCAAATGACAACCACTGTACTAGGGAAGGCATAGTCTACTCTTGTGCTATAGAAAGAATGGCTAGAGTATCCCTACCTTAGGATAGTTCCACTGTAACATAGGATACCATGTTTTGGCCCCAGGAAGCATCACCTTACATAGCCCAAAACAGGCTGATAAGAGATTATGGAACTATACAGGACCGAGTAAATGAAAGGAAAAAAAAAACTGATAATGCGAACTCACCTTTGCTCTTGCATTATTTTTAGGTGACCACTTCACTCAAAAGTGATCTGTCTACCAACCAACAAAATGGGAGAAGATATTTGCAAATGACATATCAGATAAAGGGCTAGTATGCAAAATACATGAAGAACTTATCAAACAAAACACCCAAAGAACAAATAATCCAATTAAGAAATGGGCAAAAGACATGAACAGACATTTCTGTAAAGACAATATCCAGATGGCCAACAGATACATGAAAAAGTGCTCATCACTCATCAGCATCAGGGAAATAAAAATCAAAACCACAGTGAGATACCACCTCACACCAGTCAGAATGGCTAAATCAACAAGTCAGGAAATGACAGGTGAGGATGCAGAGAAAAGGGAATGCTCCTACATTGTTGGTGAGAATGCAAGCTGGTGCAGCCATTCTGGAAAACAGTATAGAGGTTTCTCAAAAAGTTGAAAATAGGGGCGCCTGGGTGGCTCAGTGGGTTAAAGCCTCTGCCTTCGGCTCAGGTCATGATCTCAGGGTCCTGGGATCAAGCCCCGCATCGGGCTCTCTGCTCAGCAGGGAGTCTGCTTCCCCGATCCTCTCTGCCTGCCTCTCTGCCTACTTGTGATCTCTCTGTGTCAAATAAATAAAACCTTAAAAAAAAAAAAAAGTTGAAAACAGAGCTACTCTATGACCCAGCAATTGCACTACTGGGTATTTACCCTAAAGATACCAACATAGTGATCCAAAGGGACACCTGCACCCCAATGTTTATAGCAGCAATGTCTAAAATAGCCAAACTATAGAAAGAGTCTAGATGTCCATCAACAGATGAATGGATAAAGAAAATGTGTGTATATATGTGTTATATATATATATTATATATATATATATATACATATACATACACATACACACACACACACACACACACACACACACACACTGGAATATTTTGCAGCCATCAAAAAATGAAATCTTGCCATTTGCAATGACATGGATCGAACTAGAGGGTATTATGCTAAGCAAAATAAGTCAATCAGAGAAAGACAATTATCATATGATTTTACTGATATGAGGAATCTGAGAAACAAGACAGAAAATCATAGGGGAAGGGAGAGAAAAATGAAACAAGATGAAACCAGAGAGGGAGACAAACCATAAGAGACTCTTAATCTCAGGAAACAAACTGAGGGTTGCTGGAGGGGATGGGGGTGGGAGGGTTGGGGTAGCTGAGTGATGGACATTGGGGAGGGTATGTGCTATGGTGAGTGCTGTGAATTGTGTAAGACTGATGAATCACAGACCTGTACCTTGAAACAAATAATACATTATATGTTAATAAAAACATATATAGTTTTTAACATCTTAATTTTATTTTTCTCAGTGTTCCAAGATTCATTGTTTATTCAACACACCCAGTGCTCCATGCAATTCATGCCCTTCTTAATATCCACCACTAGGCTCATCCATCCCCTCTTCACTCTCCCTTCCAAAACCCTCAGTTTGTTTCTCAAAGTCCACAGTCTCTCATGGTTCATCTTCCCCTCCAATTTCCCCCAATTCACTTTTCCATTCCTTCTCCTAATGTCCTCCATGTTAATCCTTACACCCCACAAGTAAGTGAAACCGTATGATAATTGACTTTCTCTGTTTGACTTATTTCACTTGGCATAATCTCCTCCAATCCTGTCCACGTTGATACAAAAGTTGGGTATTCATCCTTTCTGATGGCTGAGTAATATTCTATTTTATATTTGGACTGTATCTTCTTCATTCATTCACTCATCTATTGAAGGGCATCTTGGCTCTTTCCACAGTTTGGTGATTGTGGCCATTGCTGCTATGAATATTGGAGTACATATGGCCCTTCTTTTCACTACATCTGTTATCTTTGGGGTAAATACCTAGTACAATTGCAGGTCATAGGGTAGGTCTATCTTCATTTTCTTGAGGAATCTCCACACTGTTTTCCAAAGTGGCTGCACCAACTTGCATTCCCACCAACAGTGTAAGAGGGTTCCTCTTTCTCCACATCCTCTCC
>CM053603.1:20891965-20980842 GCA_028646535.1 Procyon lotor | reverse complement strand
TGAGGAGTTCTTTATAGATCTTGGATATCAGCCCTTTGTCTGTAGTGTAATTTGAGAATATCTTCTCCCATTCGATGGGTTGCCTCTTTGTTTTGTTGACTATTTCCTTTGCTGTACAGAAGCTTTTTATCTTGATGAAGTCCCAAAAGTTCATTTTCGTTTTTGTTTCCTTTGCCTTTGGAGATGTGTCCTGAAAGAAGTTGCTGAGGCCAATGTCGAAGAGGTTACTGCCTATGTTCTCCTCTAGGATTTTGATAGATTCCTACCTCATGTTGAGGTCTTTCACCCATCTAGTTTTAAATGTTTTCTCATCACTTCCTCTGATTTTTACAAATAAGCCTTGAAATATGATTATAAATCTCATGTTTTAAGTTTAAAAATGAGTGGGCAAAATTTCCACTGCCACAGAGCTAACAGATAATACAAACTCTGGGTTTTCTGGCCTGAAACCTTTTTTCAACACAGAGACACCAATTACATCCCAGGCACTATTCTAGATACATGGTGAGCAGGAAACATATTCCTGCCTCAAAGAATTTAGCATAATACTTCAAATACATTAAATCAAATTTAGTATTGGGTTATGCAAACTACTTCACATACCTTTAAGAAGTAGGAACAGACAACATAAAAATGTCTTCAATATAATCAACACATACTGAATCTTGAATTCTTGGTGGCCAAATTAAAGAGAGAGAGAAAGAGAAGACAATGGAGGCATGAAGAAAGAACCAGTAAGAGAAAACCCTGATGAGATGGGAAAATGAAGAATACAGAGACAATGCTTAATGCTCAGACATACTCCAAAGATGGGGACAGCTGTCACCACTGTATAGTTGGCACCACCCAAGAGTTCAGATGCCTTGCTCTAGAAGTATTCAGTTCTCCCCTCAAGGTACTCACACTACAAGATATCCCTAATTCAGAAGTTTTAACCTCTCCTATCAGCTCTTTTACTTCTAATTATACTTTTCTCACGACTTAGATCTCTACTTATACTGAAACAATCAGTCCTTCTAAAACTGCACACTCTTTGAGGCTGAAATCCATTGTGGATTCATCTTACTATCTAACCTACCTAGCATGACTTCCAGCATCTCTTGGGTCCTAAATAAATCTTCACTGAATTGAGATTAAACTGTGGTTTCTTATCATTAATTTGCCACCTTGAATAAGGACCCTCCTTAATAAGAACCATTCTTATATACACCACACCAAAAATTCTGTCCTATTCTAATAAGTTAAATATGCACATGGAGTTTTCATCAGCAGAATGTACTCTCCTTGATTCTGGGGTGAGAGGGTGAAATGGAAAACACAGAAAATGCCCTCTAATTTAGAGGGACGACTTACACCACGTCCCTCCCCAGAGTGTGTTTCCCATGTTTATTCAGAACTGGCTGGGATCAGTCCTCTTTGGGTTACTCAGGGACAAAACTGCCCACTGGTCATCAGGATTGTCCCCATCTTCTCACCTGCCAATAAGCTTCACTGAAGGATATATGGGAGAACAATCAGCCAAGCTCAAATGGGTCACCTGAATATTATCCAGCTATATGCTGATGGGGAGACTATGCCCCAAATGCTCTGGTCTGAATGTCTGTGTTCTTACCCATTTTATGTTGAAATCCTAATCCCAAAGGTAATCGTATTAGTAGGTGAGGGTTGTGGGAAGTGATTATATGGGAAGGTCATGAGGTAGAGCTATCAAGAATGGGAGTAGTGGTCTCATAAAGGAGATTCTACAGAGCTCCCCTGCCTTTTCCAGCACAGGAGGAAAACAAGAAGTCCATAAACTAGAAGAGTCTTCGTCCAACCATGGCACCTTTATCTTGGACTTCTAGCCTCTAGAACCGTGAGAAATAAATTTCCATTGTTTAAAAGCCACCTGTCTGATATTTTACTATAGCAGCCCAAATGGACCAAGGTACCAAGTAAACAAATGCAAGAAGGCATATGATACACATATACAAATCTGAGTTAGATATAAAAACCCAGTATTACAGTTCATCAGTATTCTTAATAAGATGACAATTTACCAAAGGAAAACTATAGGAGAGTGTTCTCTACCTTGTATAATACTTTCCAATGAGATCCTTGGCTAATAATTCAGAGCATTCTATAGGATGTGTAGGATATTGTTAATGTTCAAATAAATTTTCCTCAATGAGACCAGATGGGGAACAAAGATGAAGTACAGGGATACAATTATAGTTCTCATTTGTTTCTTGTAGAATTCTGAGTTACGAAAAATTCAAGGCCTTTTTGTAGGCATGAAGATAAATAGGTTGTAATTATAATCCAGAATAATAAATCTCTTGGTTATGCTAAAGAAAACCAGATTGCAAAGATTTTGCAACTGTGGTACATCCATTCAATGAGATGTTGTTTAGCAATAACAAATGAGCTATCAAGTCATAAAAAGACAAGGAGGAAACAAATGAATATTGCTACATGAAAAAAGCCAAAATGAAGAGATCAGCATTTGGGGAAGATGAACAGGTGGAACACAAAGGATTTTGAGGATAGTAAAACAATTCTGGAGGCACCTGAGTGGCACATTCAATTAGGCATCCAACTCTTAGTTTCAGCTCAGGTCATTATCTCAGGTCACGGGATCAAGCCCTGGGTGATTCTCTTGCCCTCTTCCTCCCCTTGCCACTGTAGCACTCTCTCTCTCCCTCCCTAGGATGGATGGATGAATCTTTTTTAAAATGTTCTGTATACTGTAATGATGGGTATATGATATACTTGTGAAAACCATAGAATGTATAATACAAATAAATCTTTATGTAAACTATGGACTTTAGTTAGTGACATATCAATATTGTCTCATCAATTGTAACACATGTAGCAACTAATCCAAGATGTTAACAACTATGGGATCTGGGAGTGGGAGGGGTTATGACAGGGATGTGGGCACTCCTTGTCTTTCTGCTCAATTTTTCTATTAAGCTAAAATGAAAATACTTTTAAGCAACCCCATAAGAAAAAAAGTTCCATCTACTAGAATGAAAAATCTTAAGAAATCAAAATGAGTATCATGACTACAAACCTGTTCTTGGAGGAGAAACACAGTGAAGGGGCATGGCTCACGGTGTTCTTAATGTTTTATTCAGTATAGATGATACGTATTTTGAGAGGCAGAAAGGAAAGGGGACATACAAAACAAAGGAATATACTCAGAAGCAGATTCAGTTCATTTCATGGCAACCAGAGAGAACTGAGATGGGGAAGTGAGTGGAAGACTAACACAAAGAATATGACAAAAGGTCATGATAAGAACTTTTAATTATAGAATTACAGGTACAAGGAAAATATGCATTAAAAGGGGGAAAATGTTAAGAACTCAGACAAATGTTTTAACCACTGTACCTGCATAGTTTCAAACACAGGGCTACTACAACTGTATAACATTGTGCAGTCAAATGGCATTATTTGAAATTTCCATAATCTTTTAGGACTGTAGGGTAGGAAACTAGAGTAGGCTATACTCTTTTCAAAACTTCCTAGTGCTTTCTCATCACCCCTGATTTTTTTCTCACCATTCTCAATTTTGCCTTCAGCAGGAATATTTTTCACAATCAAAGGGTTCCAGACACACTTGGTTTTTGATCGGAAAGATACTAAGATGAACTAAACTAATTCTGGCTCAGTTCCTTCTCTGACTTTACTTCAACCCTGTGCAAAGCAGCTTGCTGGGCAAGAGATAGGGAGAAAATGAGTAACTGGAGTTACCTCCTCTCCTGCCACCTCAACATTAGCTCAGGTGCCCACAAATATTCCTGAGGGAATAAAAATCAGTCTGTAATATAACAAGAATTAATATTTGGTCTTCATCCCTGGTTTTGGGCAAAGAGCTTCAAAAAACTTTGGAACCTCTGGAGTGACTGCTAATGAGATGACTGGTAGTTAGGGTTCCCTAGATAGCTTCAGCATGGGGGTGGTCACCAGGAGACTAAGCATGATTACAGAGTTAGAGCTTTCAGCCCCAATCCTTGGCCTTTGGGGATAGGAGAAGGTGGAAAATTGAGTTCAATCACCAAGGGCCAAGGATTTAATCAATTATGCTGCCTACATAATAAAAACTTCATTAAAAAAATCCTAAAAGACAGGGTTTGGAGATTCTGAGTTAGTGAACACATCAAGGTGCTAGAAGGGTGGCATGCCTGGAGAGAGGGAATGGAAGTTCTATACACTTTTCCCCTAACCTTGCCTTTTGTCTCTCTTCCAGATATTTGGATATTGTGAAATTCTATCCTTTATAATAGACTAGTAATAAAAAGTAAAAAACTTTTCAGTTTCTGGGAGTTCTAGTAAGTTATCAAACCTGAGGTGGGGGGGAGGGGTGTTAAGAACTTCTGAATTTATGGCCTGTTGGTCAGAAGCATCATGACAACCTGGGACAGTCAACTGGCATCTAAAGTTGGGGAAAAGTCTAATTGAACTGAGCCTTAATTTGTGAGATCTAATGCTAACTGCAGGTAGATAGTGTCAGCATTGAATTGTAGGACACCCTGCTGGTGTTGGGGAGTTGGAAAATTGGTTGTTGTCAGAAAACATAACAGAATGCCTTCTGATGAGACTAAAAGATGCTCTCTCTCCTGCAGAAAAGCTAAATGAAGTTTATGGAAGTGTACCTGCAAATGTTATAGATGTCTATATTTCATCTTTGGGGAGGTTACTCATCAATTCTTGTTCAATGGATGAAGAAATATCTGGGCATTCAGAGTGTAGAAGGAATGGAGTAAAAGTAAAGGAAACTGAGAAACACTTCTCTTGAAATACCAGTCTTCCAGGGAGAGAATAAAGCACAAATACACAAAAAGTATTTCCTAGAGAAATCAAAGCCTACTATATTTATCCCTCCTGAGGTAGATTGAGTTTCTGATGGAAATTACTAGACACTCAGCAGTCTTCTTCAAACTGGTGACTGGTACTTATTTTGAGGAGATATGGAATCAATTTAGTGTGTCACAGCCTATCATTCTGTCTGGTTTTAGGACTGTTTAACTTGATATTTGTCTCTATCTGCAATTAAAATATTACTAATTGATTTTTTTGCATATCTAAGTATATTAGTCAAAACTATATGTCATAGTGAAACAGAGTTTGGAGAAAAGTGCTCTGAATGGAATGAGAGGTAGTTTGAAGTTACCAGAAACAGATTACAATAGTTAATTTGGTTCTTCCACCCCTTGCTGACTTTGTTCCACCCCATATTGACTTGAATGTAGCAGCCCACCCACCTCAATACTTCTGGATATAGGTGAGAGATATGTCTCTTGGTGGGGGTGCCCTACAAAGGAGGTAATTCCTGTGTTTATTTCAAATCAAAAGGAAAAGTCTTCTTGCAACATGTCCTAGGCTTACCCAATTCATCCTGTGGATATGGTTGATACTGGAATATTTTCTACTTTATCATAATGAGGAAGCACTAAGAACCCATCATGAACTGAATATACTAGAATCTGGAAAAATCTGATATAGCTCCTGAAGGCATATGTATTTAGTGGAAGGGGAAAAAGCTCTCTGATTTGGTCCCTAACAAAAATGAGACCAACAAGGAGAAAAACAAACGAGCTTATTAACTTGTGTACTGCACATACACTTTGGAGCACTCAGCGATGAGTAACTCAAAGGGGTGGTTAGAACATGAGCTTATATAGCATCTTAACAAAAAAGCAATACATTTTCAGTGAAAAAAAAGGAAAAGGACTCTGAGATTCTAGGGGCAGCAAGTTGTGGAAAGGAAACTATTTAGGGAATCAAATGGTAGCAAAGGGCTAGTTTTGGCAAGGTTTGTTACATAGATTCTCCTTGTGCCATCTCTGGGCTGATACAAGTTCTAGAATTCTCTCCAGTGACTAACTTTTGTCCTCCTCGTAGAGAGGGGAGTGGTTACATCTGAATAAATTTATATTCTGCTTCTAGGCAAGAGAGCTTTTCTTACATATGCTGCTTCTCACTTGCCTTCAGTGCAAGATAATCCTTATACCAAAGTACCATATTTGGGATGGCATATTCTGTTGCCCTTTAACTGGAATGTCTGAGGAATGGCCCTGTGGACTATCTTTTTAAATGTTTTTGGTCATACTGTGCTCAGACCCAAAGTTAGATATTAAAATCAATAGACCAGTTGTCAGAAAGCATCCAAAGCTCTCAGATAGCTTTGAGCACAGAAATGGGAGTTGTGGGAGGTAAGAAAACAAACTTCACAGGGGTCAGGATTGAAGTGGTCTTCTTAATCCCATTTTCTTATTCCTGACCTCTGGTTGGACTATGTCACACCTGGTAAAGGAAGAAAGGCAGAGTAGAAATTGGGGAACTTTTTGGAAAAGTCCTTTTAGTAAGGACTTACACGGCAGGTAGTGTTAAAAGGACTCTTTAGGTCTTAAACTATCTAATTTTGAGAAGTCTGAGGAATAACTTTGTATATTTATAAGTGAATACCATTGTCCCATTCCCACCTCAATTTTTAGGAACTACAATAAAAATAAACCATTCTCACTTCTGACATAGCTTTAGAGTTCACATAGGTATAGACGGACCAGAATATTAGAGTTTGCAGTAATAAAATAGAATGTTACAGTTTATTTTCCCCATCAGAGACAAAGTTATTCATTATATGACTTATGCTGAATCTAGAAAATGTGTCACAGTGTGCACATGGTATATCTGAAGGTAGTTGGAGGAGAGTTTCCCATACTATTAGATAGCAAAAATGGAAATATTTTCTATCTATACGCTCACATCTCAATTTCGGGTTCTAATGTTTTGTTTGTATACCATTCTATTAATGAAGTTTTGTATATGAACAGTCTTCATTTTCAATTTTAGTAGAAAGTATTGCTATCCTGCCCACAACTGTATTTAAAAAAACAAAAACAACAACAGCAAAAAAAAAAAAAAAAAAAAAAAAAAAACCACTGGCTGCTGGTGGCTCACAAGAAGTACTAGGTAACTGAATGGTAGAATCTATTTTCCAATCTTAAGAGACCAGAAAACTAAATTGAGGTATGTACATATAGTACAATACCATGGAGACAATGAACTGTATTTACATAATCTTGAAAAAGACAAAAAGTGGTACCTTGACATAATAAAGGCCATATGTGACATACCAATGGCTAACATCATACTCAAGAGTGAAAAGCTGAAAAGTTTTCCTCTAAGATCTTCTAAAACACAAGGATGATTAACCACGTTATATTCAATAGAGCACTGGAAGTCTTAGCCATAGCAATTAGGCAAGAAAAAGAAATAAAAATTACCCAAGGGCAACTGGGTGGCTCAGCTGGTTAAGCAACTGCCTTCGGCTCACGTCATGATCCTGGAGTCCTGGGATCAAGTCCTGAATTGGGCTCCCTGCTTAGCAGGGAGTCTGCTTCTCCTTCTGACCCTCCCCTTCTCAGGCTCTCTTTCATTCTCTTTCTCTCTCTCTCTCACAAATAAAATCTTAAAAAAAAAAAAAAATTAAAATCACCCAAATTGGAAAGAAAGTGATCACTATTTACAGATGACGGGACACTATATATATATATGGATATATATATCCATATATATATATGGGAAAAAAAAAACCCTAAAGACTCCACCAAAACACTATTAGAATAAAGGAATTCAGTAAAGTCTCAGGACACAAAATGTAAGAAATCGGTTTTACTTCTATACATTAATAATTAGAATGAGAAAATAAGAAACAATCCCATTTACAATTTCACCACATCAAAAAATAAAATACTTAGAAATATATTTAACCAAGGAAGTGAAAGACCCTTTCTTACTCTGCTAACCATAAAACATCACTGAAAGAAATTGAAGACAACACAAATAAATGGAAAGATATACTATGCTCATGAATTCAAAGAATATTGTTAAAATGTCTATATTACCCAAAGCGATCTACAGACCAATGTAATCCTTATCAAAATACCAAGTGAATTTTCCACAGAACTGGAATAAATAATCCTAAAATTTGTATGGAATAACAAAAACCCTAGCCAAAACAAACTAGCCAAAGTAGTCTTCGGAAAGAAGCTGGTGGTATCACACCCTTGGATTTCAAACTACATTATTAAGGTATAGTAATCCAAACAGTAAGGTACTAGCAAAACAAACACATAGATCAATGGAATGGAATAGAGCCCAGAAATAAGCCCACACGTACATGGTCAGTTAATCAATGACACAAGAGGCAAAACATACAATGAGGAAAAGACAGCTTCTTCAATAAATGGTGTTGGAAAAACTGGACAGCTACATGTAAAAGAATAAAACTGGATCACTCTCTTATACCATATAAAAAAATAAATTCAAAATGGCATATTTAAATATAAGACCTGAAACCGTAAGAGTCCTAGAAGAAACCCATAGGCAGTAAGCTCTTTGACATCAATCTTAGCAGTATTTCTTTGGATCAGTCTCCTTGGGCTAGGTTGACAAAAGCAAAAAAACAATTGGGACCATCTCAAACTAAAAAGCTTTTGCACAGCAAAGGAAACCATTAATAAAACATAAAGGCAACTACTGAATGGGAAAAGATATTTGCAAATGATATATCCAGTAGGAGGTTAACATTGAGAATATGTAAAGAATTCTTAACTCAATATAAAAAAAAAAAAATAAGAGGACCCGAATTGATATTTTTTCCAGAGAAGACATGCAGATAGTAAACAGACACATGAAAAGATGCTCTACATCACTAATCGTCATGGAAATACAAATCAAAACAATAATGATATCACTTCATATCTGTTAAAATGGCTACTATCAAAAGGACAAGAAATAACAAGTGTCCCTAAGGATGTAAAGGGAATCCTTATGCACTGTTGTTTTTCTTGTTTATTTTCTATTAACCCTCATGCACTGTTGGTGGAAATGTACGTTGGTGTAGCTATTATGGACAACTGGATGGAGGTTCCTTGAAAAATTAAAAATAGAATTATCATATAATCCAGCAATTCTACTTCTGAGTATCCAAAGAAAACAAAAACACTAATTTAAAAAGACATTCATCCCTATGTTCATCACAGCATTATTTATAATAGCCAAGATAGAGAAGCAACCTAAGTGTCCACTGACAGATGAATAAAGAAGATGCAGTGTAATGTAAAGATGTTCAATATCACTCATGAATTAGGGAAATAAAAATCAAAATCATGATGAGATACCACCTCACACTTGTCAGAATGGCTAAAATAAATAACAAAAGACAACAGGTATTGGCGAGGATGAGGAGAAAGGGGAACCCTCTTGCACTTTTGGTGGGAATGCAAACAGGTACAGACACTCTGGAAAGCAATATGGATGTTCCTCAAAAATTTTAAAATAGAACTACCCTATGATCCAGTAATTGCACTACTAGGTATTTACCCAAAGGAAACAAAAATACAAATTCAAATGGATACATGCACTCTGATGTTTACAGCAGTATTATCAACAATGGCCAAACTATGGAAAGAGCCCAAATGTCCATCGACTAAGGAATGGATAAAGAGGAGGGTTCTATGATTCTATGATTCTGTAGATATATATTGTTATATAACTATAGTTGTATTAGTATATTAGATATAGTAATATTCCACTATATTTAACTACAACTGTAACTATATATAGATAGATAACAATAGATAGTGGAATATTACTCAGCCATCAAAAAGAATGAAATCTAAAAAAAGGAATGAAATCTTCCCATTTGCAACAACATGGATGGAACTAGAGTGTATTATGCTAAGTGGAATAAGTCAGTCAGAGAAAGACAAATACCATATGTTTTCACTCATATGTGGAATTTAAGAAACAAAACAGATGAACATATGGAAGGGGAAAAGAGAGAGAGGAACAAACCAAAAGAGACTCTTAACACAGGGTTGATGGAGGGAGGTGGATGGGGGATGGGTAGGAGGATGGTTATTAAGGAGGGCATTTGTCATTATGAGCACTGGGTGTTGTATGCAAGTGATGAATCACTGAATTCTACTCTTGAAACCCATATTGCACTGTTAACTAATTAAAATTTAAATAAAAATTTGAAAAAAGTATACAATTATCACATGGTTTCATTTATGTGTGGAGCATAAGGAAAAACATGGAGGACATTGGGAGACACAAAGGAAGGGTTAATTGGGGAAATCAGAGGAGGAGACAAAACATGAGAGACTGTGGACTCAGAAACAAACTGAGGGTTTTAGAGGGGAGAGGGGTGGGGGTTGGGTGAGCCTGGTGGTGGGTATTGAGGAAGGTACATATTGCATGGAGCACTGGGTGTGGTGCATGAACAATGGATCTTGGAACACTGAAAAAATAAAATTAAATTAAAAAAAATAAAGTTCCAATGTAACAAAAAAAATTAAAAATAAAGTTTATTATATTTGAATATCTTTAAAAAAGTATATGGTGCTTATATTTTATAAATATATAATTATACATATATTTTATATATAATAGAATATTAATCATAATAAAGAATGAGATCTTGCCATTTGTGACTACATGGATAAAACTAGAGAGTATTATACTACATGAAGTAAGTCAGACAGAACAAGACAAATTGCATATTATCTCACTTACGTGGAATTTCAACAGCAGAAAAACAAACAGAAATAGACTCATAGATACAAAGAACAAACTGATGGTTGTCAGAGAGAATGATTACTATTATAGTCCTGAAATGTAATACTGTAGGTCAATTATACTTAAAAATATAAGAAAAAAGGGAGATTCAGCCTTCCTGGATTTTAAAACTTACTATAAATAAAACAGTGTGATGTTGACATAATGAGAGCCAAATAGATTAATGGAATAGACTAATTCCATTTCAGGAGTCCTGAAATAATCCCATACATCAATGGTTAATTGATTTCAACAATGGTGCCAAGATCACCCAATGAAAGAAGAGTCTCTTCAACAAATGTCACTGGAACAGCTAGACAAACACATGCAAAAGAATGAAGTTGAATCCCTACCTCACACCACATAAAATGGTTACCTCAAAATGGATTAAAAAATAAAATAAACATATTTGGGGTAAAAAAAAGGCCTATTTGCAAGAGTTAAAATTATAAAACTTCTAAAAGAAAACACAGGGTGAAATCTTGATGAGCTAGGATTTGGATTATGGATTCTAACAATGACACCAAAAGCACAAACAAGAAAAATATAAATTGGACTTTATACCAATGTAAAACTTTTGTTTCAAAAGATACTGTCAAAAAGTGAAAAAGACCACCCACAGAGTGGGAGAAAATATGTCTTATAAATGTCTAATATTCATAATAAAGAACTCCTAAATCTTATCAAGAAATCCAAATAAAAAGTGGACGGAGGACTTGAGTTTCTGCCAAGATGCATACATGGTCAACAAGCAGATGAAAATATCATTAGTCATTAGAGAAATGCCACAATGAGAGATCACTTCACACATACTAGGATGGATTATTAAAAAAAAAAAAAAAAGTATTGTTAAGGAAGTGGCAAATCACTTACATTGTACATTGGTGGGGATGTGAAATGATACAGCGGCTATGGGAAACAGCTTGATGGTTCCTCAAAAAGCTAAACATAGAATTATCTTGTGACCCAGAAATTCCATTTGTAGGCATATACCCAAAATAACTGCAAACAGGTAAAGAAAAATGTATTCACTATGGCTCATAACACTGCTCAAAATAACCCAAAGGTGGAAATAATCCAAGTGTCCACGAATTGATAAGTAGATAAACATGTATTACATCCATAGGATAGAATGTTTCAGCCATAAAAAGGGATGACTAATACATGCTACAATATGGACAAACTTTGAAAACTGTGCAAAGTAACAGAAGACAGAGAAGGTGACATGTTCTAGGCTTCCATTTATATGAAATATCCAGAATAGGTAAATTCATAGAAACAAAAAGCAGTGGTTTCCGGGGGCTCAAGAGCAACTGCTTAAAGGGTACAGTTTCCTTTTGGGTGATAAAAATGTTTTAGAACTATAGAAAATAGTTGCATAGCAATGTGAATGTACTAAGTGCTACTGAATTATACACTTTAAAATGGTTCATTGTAGGATATGTTGCTTACCTCAATGAAACCACTATGCTTATAGAAATATCCAATAACAAGGTCATGTTCAGGATGTGCTGTTAAGAAAGCTGGACACAGAATAACCTATAGTAGAATATTTCAATTATATATAAATAGGGCCTCAAACAAAAGATAGGAGGGAAATAGCACTAATGCTAATAATGATCATTTTCATTTAAGTAAACTCTATGCCCAACATGGGGCTCGAACTCACACCCCTGAGGATCAACAGTCGTACACTCTTCCAACTGAGTCAGCCAGGCATCACTGTGATCATACCGATATAGTGATCATTCTTAGTTTATATAATAATGGGTGATCTATTCTTTATATACTACTGTATTTAAGGTGACATCAATACTCATTACTGTTAAAATCACTAGAAGCAAAAACAAAAAATCTTATTTTTAAAAACTAATTAAGGAGAAACCCTACAGTACCTTTCACTCTAGCATTCCAGACCTGAAAAGCAAGCTGTAGGGCATGGGGAGTGGAGGAGAGGAAGAGGAAGCAATAACTGAGTTTATCTCTAAGTAAAAGAGAGGAGGGGAAGAATAGGAATTCACTCTAAAAAAGATTCAGCTCCAAGAGGTGGGGCTGGAGGCACTTTGCAGAACCTCTAGGAAGACCTCTGCTTGCCACTGCCAACCTACACCACTCTCCTTTACACAAGCTCCACAGTGAAACAGACAGAAGTTTGGGGCAAAAATTGGGGGGGCGGGGAGGGAAAATAGTCCTGGGTTATCAGGGAAAACGCAAGGAATTTGGATGCTGTGGCTATACTTGGGCATAGTGGTAGATAAGGGAGCACCATCGTAGCACCTGGTTGCTGAAGTGTGTGAGTGCACGTGGCAAGGATATGTCAATATTCTTAGGCTTTACTACTGATCTCCCTGTGTCTAGTTCTGGCTAATGGACCATGAGTGGAAGTGCCCTGTGACACTTCTAAACTGAGACATTTGCTGTGGAGAGCTTAGAGATCACATTTCAGATGGCATAGCTACTAGACAGAGCAGGGCCATTTGGCCTTTATATTGTAGGAAACTACTGAAATCTTGTCATTAATTATAGAGAAACTGGAACCCAGAAGCAGGGTGCGGTCATAACAAAACCATAAAAATAGACCCATTAGTTTATCTGTTGAGCAGCAGGAGCAAGGAACTGGCTATCAGAGGATAGAAAGATGGTGGTCTATATTTTGCAGGGCAGCAAATTCAGTGGCTTTGTGTCTGTACTGGCTTAGCAGGCAGACCATGTGCCTACCATACTGAACACAGATGATTAATGTATGCTAGTTGCCACTGGCCACATATGGCAAGATGTCACTAGAAAGATGAGGTGGGGATGTCCCGGCCCACTCACAAAAATAAATGTAAGGAAATATATGGGGTCTCAAAATTCAGGGCCTTGCACCCCAGAAGCCCAATTAAACCTTTCAGCTGGATAAAAGGATTCCAAGCAAAGAACCAACTAAGGGGTAATGGAATGAGGAAGTCTAGACATCTAACATACAGTCATGATGACTACAGTTAATACTGAATTCAGTATTGGAAATACACTGAGAGTTCAGCAGGTGCTCTCACCACAAAAACAGAGTATATATGAGAGGATATGTTAATTAGCTTGGCTATAATAATGATCATGTATAAGTATATCAAGTCATCCTATTGTACACCTTAAATATAAACAATTTGTACTTAAAATACGTCAAACCTTAAACCTATACTAAGATAATATGTAGAAAATGTAGTTCATTTTAATTTTTAAAACTTGTGATGAACAGCTTTTTCTCATACTTACTGGCCAATTGTATTTCTTCTTGTGAATGCTTCCTTGTATACTTTGTCTTGTTTCTATTGAATTATTCATCTTTGTCACCCTGATTTATGCAAGCTATATATTAAAAACCTTAGGCCCTTTCCTGTGGAAAAAAAAAGGGAAGAGGCAGGGATGTGGCTTTCCTACATTTTGTTCCCCATAGCCTAAAGATAGCGGTCATTAATTTGGGAAGAAAAGAAAGATGAGAAAAACAAAATAGGTTTGAGAATTCTGGCTTAAATAAATAAATAATATAGTTACGGACTCATGGAATATACTGGAAGCAATTATCAGAAATCTGCTTAGTTCTTAAGGAAAATGTACCGTCAAAAGATACTAGCAGTTAGGACTAAAAAAATCTTTGTTGGAGACTTAAAATGGCTATCAGACCTGCGCCCAGCCCCACAGACAGGAAGTAGGCTGAGGAAGCTGTGCTGCTCTTGAGGAGGGAATAATACCCCATGCCTACCTCAGACATGACCCAAAAAGAAAACAGCGATCTCCCAGAGGGTCTCCAGAGGCCAGAAGGCACAGATGAACAGGGAAAAAAGGAATTCTTTCACAGAGCCTAAACAAGGAATTGCCCCTACCTGGGAGGATGGGATGGCTTCCCAAGTCTGGTAGATTTCAGATTACCAGGGACCAGAGGTTTCTAGGGGACTCCATTCTTTCCCTTTCCATAGATGAAATTAGTAAGTGTGCTTGTTGTAACTATCCTGCTTGCCATGAGTACCAATGAGTAAGGGAAGGCTGACAGTTTTTTTAATTCTTAGGTCTCCAAATGAATAGGAGCTACCTCTAGACCTGAGAGACCATTTATAGGGCATTGTCTAGAGATGCCACACTTCATATTGGAGGCTTACCAGACATCTATACATCCTTCTGCATTCCCACACCCTTCCCCCAGACGCTAATGTTAAGGCCAGGTAGCTAGTTTGATCAGTGATTTATGAGACAATGTATTTTCTCCATCTCTATCTACTCCTACAGGTCATATATTCCTGATGGCATAACTATAGTGACCATATAATGACAGATGGCCTTACATGAACAAGAGGTAATCTTGGATTAAGTCTGGGGAGATTTGTCTGCTACTGCAGGTAGCATTAACTACACTGATCACATAATAGATTTGTCTTATGATAAAGGTTGTAATCAGTGTTAATACAGGACAGGGTGTGACTACTGGAGAAGTTAACTTCATGGCCCGACGTAGTGATGTCAACATAAGGATTCATCACAGGGGCGCCTGGGTATCTCAGTCATTGGGTGTCTGCCTTTGGCTCAGGTCATGATCCCAGAGTCCTGGGATCAAGCCCCACATTGGGCTCCCAGTTCGGCAGGAGGCCTGTTTTCCCCTCTCCCATCCCCCTGCTCATGTTCCTTCTCTCTCTCTCTCTCTCTCTCTCTCTCTTTCTCTCTCTCTTTCTCTCTCTCTCGTCAAATAATAAAATCTTAAACACACACACACACATAAAGGATTCATCACAGGATTCAGCATGAAGCTTGGAGCATCATGTTAGAAATCTGGCCCATTGTCTAACCCATTAAGCATCTTTGGGGAAGTTACCTGGCCTAAGTCTCTACAAATAACTTCTAAAAGGGTAGAACCATGACATTTTTCAAGGCTTTCCAGATGTAAATCAAAACAACTATGGACCTCCTCAATCTGAGTATAAGCTCATATGAATCTTTCCCTATTTACATGCCAAACAAAAGCACTGGATATGTAGTGTGGAAGTTCACATTGAGAGAGACGGAAGCTTTGTAAAGAATGATTTCCACCTCTCCATCTTGAAAAATGGTTCTTAGCTGCAGTATGGCCAGTCTAGGGGGTCTCAGCCCACTGGGAGGAGTGCCTTAAGTCATCAGCACTAGTAACGGTTAAAATGCAAAATATTCTTATTTGAAATATTAGCGTAATAGATTATACAAGAGACATCTAATAAGCTTTCTTAGGTGGAATAAGAAAGTTTTAGCAGCTGTGGGAAATACCCTTGGCAGGACATCTCTCTGCAATAACCCTATGGACAAAGGCCTTTTGCTGATGGGTCATTACCAGTTGTGGCAACAATGAACTCTGCTTATAGTGCTCTACTGCCTGCAAGTTTTCCGCCTAAGTTTCACCATATATAGGGTGCTTTCATTCATCCTATGTTTCTCAGGGAATTTTTTTTTATTGTAATTGATATTAGTAGATACAAAGAACTTCACTGCTCTTAAGTCTTTCAGAATTGTAGTGGTGTTCTAAGAGCTGGAAAGAGATCTTGATTCTTTACTAAAGAACCCAGATGGCTCATCAGCTGGATCCTTCTGAGTGTGCAGCAGACAGCCCCCTTTGTTGCTATTAGCATGTCAACTAGAACTGTAGTTACCTGGTGGCAGGATGAAATTACACAGACAGCAGTTTACTTTCATACCCCCTGCCTGATAGTCAATTTCCTAGTGTAAGCCACTCTTCCAAGCAATGTGTAATTTTGATACCTGTTTAATTTTAATCCTCTCGTTTGACAGAGTGATTTCTCACCCTTTTTAGATGGTGCCATGCACCCTTCAATTGAGTTTCTTCTCCCTGCTGTTATAGTTTGTTCCTTTTGAAATATTTAGAGAAACAGTTCCCCATAAGCAATTAATTTAATTAGGACTGCATGTGTGTGTGAATGCACACAAAAACACTTTTTTCTGTCACACAAGGAACTGTGTTATTGTTTCCCAGTTTGTTAAATATTTATATTGTATCCTCAACAAAGCAAACTTCTACATAAGTAAATACGAAGCATATAATATCCAGTTTTGAGGGAAATCTAAATATAGAATTGACCAATAACAATTTTCTGAATTCAAATAGTCTGCTATAAACAAAGTGCCACAATTTTTAATCTACCACTAAGTTATTTTATAAATGATTCTTGAAGATCCATAAAATCCAGCTTAGAAATTCAACAGAGCTCTCAGTTCTTAGGTCTATGACCAGATCTCAGCCCTGCTACTAGAAATCAATCAATATTTCCTGGGAGGTAGGACACAGGAGTGGGGTATTGAGTAAATGATGCATGAGTGCACACACAGAGCGCATTCCTTTTTCTGGAACATATCCAACTCAAAGCCAAAATAACAACTCATCTGAATATTTCCTGATCTAGAATCTTCATTCCTACTAGCAACAAAAACACAGTCTCACAGCTCATTTCTATTTTGTCCCTTTCTCTGAAATGGGGATAGTGGTTGGAAAGAAAATATTCTCACGAGCAGAATCTCAGTGTGCAGGGAGCTGATTGGATGGACAAGTTGATTCATTTTCTCTTTCTCTGATAGCACCTCCATCTGACTGTGTCTGTGGGAATGCTTATAAAAGAAATGTATTTTTCTGGAGAAATCAACTTCAACTTGTTTTGATTCTACAAAGAATTCTTTCCCTTTCCTGATATCCTACCTGCCAATCATGTTCACCAATGAAGTAAAATGTATATAGCATGCCTGGGGAGGAGCTATGTATCAGGGGTGGGGGTGGTAACCCATTTTCTGTAAATCCAATATGATGTAGGGCCCCACATGACTCAGTCCCAGTGCTGGGTCACAGTTGGAGAGAGACAGGTCTACTAGCCAAAGCACCTGAAAAGTTCTAGTCTTAGAGCTCTCAGAGCACATTAATAGAACCCTAATTTAAAGCCCAGAGTGATTCTTAAAATCTTATCTCAAATTTATAAACTCCACACAACTACTCCAGGACTTCTCTAAATCCCTTACTCTCACGTCCACCGGGAATTCTCTTTGATCCCTAGGTCACATGATCATAAGAGACAAGTATCTATATCGGAACACATGTGTAGCTCTGCATTATAGACATACACTCATATGCATATTGGGCATTTGCACATCTAAGTGTGTATCTCAATGCGTGTACACATGCATATGTGTATTACACACACACTTTTAACCCCCAAGCTTTATCACAGAATCTTATCAGTTGATCAGCAAACTCTCCTTAAAGATTAAGGAAAACTGAGCCAGCATAGAGCCAATAAAAAAAAAAAAAGGCATCTTTAAAGTGCCAGGGAAAGGTAAAAAAACAAGGAAAACCTCCTGTGCGGATATATTTTTGTCCCCATCATAGCTTACCATCCTTCCTGTGGGCTCATGTCACTTCTGCTGCACACCCTCTCCTCTGTATGCCTACATGGTTCATATCTGATGTTCCACTCTAACGCACCTTTCAAAGCCACACCATTTATGAGGATATTGAAAGAATCATGTACTTCCATGAGAAGTGCTCCTCCACAGGAGAAAAGTGTAGCTGAGAAAGACAGTTTTCCAGGCAATAAGGAAATCTCAGACACCGATTTTGTCATGGTTTTAATTCAGATGACTGCTTTATTTTCTAATTAGCTTCTAGATCTTCGTGACTGTATCCACAGTTGGATGTTTGTCCTATTCACAGACCCCTCACTGCCCATCAGGAGACGGCCAAAGGCACGCTGAGACCCATTTATCCAACATGATACATTAGCCAATGTGAGTTGTCAATAGGTCAAATAGGATTACTAGCAGCACCAGAATGAAGTCTAGTTAAGATTTCCTCTATCTTCCCTGTCTTGTCTTAAAGGAGTAGTGTCAAAAGCGATAGCCATTCATCCATACTTATAGCCTGCTTATTACTGGGAAGGGCTTCCTAACCCTCGTGGACTGCCCTTCATCCTGAGGCAGCAGAGTCTTAAGACTCTTAAATTTGTGATTTTAATCTGAGTCTAAAAAGAACAATTACTTAGACCAGCATGAGCTCAAAGCTTTGATGACTAATGCTAAACCCAGCAATGCCACTCTACTGAGCTCACGTTAAACCAAGCACAGGAGGGAGCTTGCCTTCTCAAATGAGAACATTTGTCAAGCTCACTCATACAAAAAACAATGGAAGGCAGAGACTTTGGATTTGAGGACAAATCTAACAGAGGCCATATAAGAAAGACAACGGATGATCAGGGTTGAAGAGAATCCAAGTGAGCAAATTGTGAAGCCACAACCCAACAGGTCTTTGTGTGGCTGGGCCAAAATTACAGTTTTAGAAATGAAATAACCCGTAACCAAGGTGCCTCTTAGGTTAGCCCAGTTGATTCAGCAGGGATTCAGGTCCTGCCTGAATGCTTACCTAACAAGCAACCTGATGGAGTAGCACCCTTAGGAATGAGACTAGGCTTTATGACCCAGCTCTGTTCATCACTAGGTGCTTAACAATGGATAAGGGGCTTGCTTCTTCTAAACCTTTGCTTCCTCATCTGTAACGTTCATAAAACACTAGCCAATTACTTAATGAACTTGTGAGGATCCAATGTGTTAATCTGTCCCAAAGTAGGGGCTCGGTAATAATGGCTATTACTCTGAAGGACCAGGTTCTCTCCGAGCATGTGGCTGGTCCAATCCCACCAGACAGTGTGACTCACAGGTTTAGCACTATTTCCAACTGGGGAGGGAGTAAACTACAGATTTTCATGGGAACCAACCTGGAGCCTGAATTTTTAAGCAAGTTTCACAATGCCTTATGCATCTAAAGGATGAGAACCACTGGTTATGGAGACCAGAGTTGGACCATCTTTGGAGCTGAAATTATTTTTTTTTTTAAAGATTTTTTTTTATTTATTTGACAGAGATCACAAGTAGGCAGAGAGGCAGGCAGAGAGAGAGGGGGAAGCCGGCTCCCTGCTGAGCAGAGAGCCCGATGTGGGGCTCGATCCCAGGACCCTGAGATCATGACCTGAGCCGAAGGCAGAGGCTTTAACCCACTGAGCCACCCAGGCGCCCTGGAGCTGAAATTATTTTAAGTCATTCTTTTCTGTAGAGGATCCTTATAGAAGATATATAAAGAACACACAAAACTTAAAGATTTTGCAAATTCTTTTGTATTTTGGAAGTTATGCACTTAAAATATCAAGTTTTTGTCTAAAAATACATCATTAAAACTCAGAAATACATTCCCATAGAAATAACTTTTTTCAAAAGGTGGTGAGATTTTTAGGAATTTTTCCAAAATTCTTCCAAAAAGCCAAAATATGGTACTTTCACTTTGCATTGTTATGAGCTAAAAGGACTTTTTTGATAGGACATTAAAGAATTAAAAGTGAATATGGCATCAAAGGCAAAATGGTACTAAAGTAAATATCAGCATACCCAAATTAAGAACTAAAGCCTCCCTGAGGTCTGTAGTTAATTGCTCTAGCCATACAGTTGGCATTTAGTTACAACTGTGAAGGCACAGCTCATGGGCACAGGGTCAAAGAATGGTAGGTGGTTTCAGGGGCATCTGCCCACTCAGCTTCTGGAAAATGTTTACCACTTTGAGCAGTGTTCAGTCAAGTTGGTGAATTTAAAGATTTTTTTTTTTTTAAAAGAAAAATTTTCACGTGGACTCTGCTTACTCATTTTGCATATAATTAGATATATTTAAAAGTATAATGGGTCTGATAGAACTATAAAGCATACACTTAAATTCGAAAAGAACATAACTGCAAAACTACTAAAGTTAACATTAAGTTAATTAACACTAACAAAATTAGCATGAAATATGATGTATTGTTAAGGGAGATTGCTGCTCGCAGTATGAGCATATACTACTCTCTTGTGTTCTTGTGAATTTGCTGAGTTTATGCCAACATTTTGTTTACAAAATCCCATGGAGTCATTTGCCTTCCCTTGGTTGAAACACACAATTTACATAAAGTCCTTTCTTTCCTATGGATACTAGTTACCCACGACAGACTCTGGAAAGAAGAGACCCACAAACCTGGAGACTCCAGAGAAGGCTAGACAGGAGAGACCCCAAGACCTTATCTTCCAAACGCTCTTCTGGATGGGGAAGCCCAGCCCCCATAAGGTAGGGTCATGGCCATTGTCCCAGAGACTAAATATTCACAAAGTTTATGTAGAGGTTGATAGAAAAGGAATAGGGGTTTTCCTGAGTCAGCCTTCCTCCGTATTAGGAAGGAGAAGACTGCTGCCAGAATGGACAAAGTCCTGGTCAGAGCGCCATGCTAGGCTCCAGTACACTCTGAGATAAGACAACCAAGCCTACACTGCAATACACTGGCTACCAAGCACCAGAAGATGGAGCTGGTCTGAACCGAGAAATGTAAAGTGTATATCAGATTTCAAAGACTTAATTTGAAAATATATTCATTTAAAATTCTCAGTAATACTTTTTATAGTGATTACATATTGAAAGACATTTTATTTAAGTTGGTATAACTGGAGTGTTTTCCAAATTGATTTTTCCCTTTTTTAAATGTGGCGACTACAAAACTTAGTTATAGGTGTGGCCTATACTCTAAGTATAAGTATACTCTAAGACTTACAGTTTCAAATATCTATTTCTACTGGATGGCACTGCTCTAGGCATTATTTGACTCCTCTTTGGAATCCATCATGGTGTCTGATTGGTTTCACTTCCATATTTCTATCTCAGCCAATTCTCTCCCTCCTTTCTATAGCCACTTTAGTCTAAGCCACCACTACTCATACCCAGACAAATACAAGAGTCTTCTAGCTGGTCCTGAAAGCTTGCTTCTATACAATTGTCAGTGTGATCTTCTGAAACCCTTCATACCACATCTTACTTGCTCAAAATCTTTCAGCAGTTCCCAATTGCTGTTACAATAAAAGCCAAACACACTGCCATGGCAACAAGATATGCCACTATCTACTCCCTGCCTACCCCCCACTTGATCTTGTGTCACAATCTTCAAGGATCCAGCCAAGGATCCATGGGTTTCCTGGGCTCCTTAAAGACACCACCAAAACTGGTTCTACCTCAGGGCCTTTGCACTAGTGGTTCCCTTTGCCTGGAGAGCCCTTCTCCTTCACAGTCACATGCACAGTTCCTTCTTATCATTAAGATCTTGGTTTAAATGATACCTCCTTAGAGTTTGTCTTTGACCTCCCAATCAAAAGTAGGCAAACTCAGTTACATCCTTGGGAATTTTCTTTGTTGCACATATCAGTTTTTGAAATTATTTCATGTGTTCACTTATCACTTTTTTCCCTACTTTGGAATCTGAGCTCCATTAGATTAGAGGCCTTGATTATACAGCTTATTAGTGTTACTGGTTTACTGGTATTCCTAGGACCTAACATATGGTAGGCTATTATTTGTTCAATGAATAAAATTATCTTGGCCAGAATTAACGGCTGTTTCATTCTACACATAGGAGGGTTAGAATAGCACCTCTGAACACACAATGAGGATTACCTGCTCATCCAATCCAAGGCAAGTTGCCTGATAAAGGTCATCCAAACCTTTACTGTATAGACACAACTGTATTTTTCATTGTCATAGCCTAAATGAGACCTGGAAGCACGGGCTGTCTTTGAATAAGTGAATCATAACTAAGGCCAGAATTTTTTCCTGTTTTAACCTAACATGGATGCTAACAGCAGTCATGGGACAGGATATACCTTATCAATACTACAGGGGCATGCTCCTGACTTTCTCCCCCCCCACCCCGCCAATAAAAACCAACAACAACAGCAACAAAAAAAAACCACACCTAAGTTCCTTCCCTATCTATTCTTAGATAGAAGCACAGTTTAGTTTGAGCATGGAGTATAGCAGTGATTAAGAATTTAAGACTTACAGTTTCAAATATCTCTCTTCCAACTCTTCTATCTGGCAGAGAAACTTTAGACTAATTGTACTTAAAATTTTTGTGTAATAAGGGTGGAACAATAATTTAAACATTTTATTATCAACATTAGAGCATGGATACAGAATGGAATAAAATGAAAACTTTGCATGAATTTTTTAACTACACATTGATTCTTCCAAATAATTTTACACTTGGCAGACTATTCTGGCTATTCTTCCAGACCCGGACCCTCCAGACTTTTACCCTCTTCAGCATTAGGGGATTGGGGTAAAGATTTTTGAATCATTAAGGCAGTGATTCTGCCCAAACCATGGCTAGTGGGATCTCATCAGTGAGCCACACAGTCTTCTAATATGGGGATGTGGTTGAAAAATCTAACAAATTTAGAGAGTATAGTGTTTCATTACCAAGAAGGCGAATCAATGTTACCTTCGAGCAGTAGTGAGAAATAGGTATTTTTTATTTGCTACTCTAAAACAATTTCTGGTTTCAGGTTCCTAAAATACAGAAGTTCTAGATCTACCTCGACCCCACTCCCAGTTATAACAAATCAACAAACCCACAAACACAAAGCACAAAAAATATATAAGCCAAATAGTAAAATCATCAAACACCAAATAGAGGCATTAAAATGCTACTTATAGTTTTAGTCTCTAGTTAAAGAGGCCACATGGAACCTTCAGGGCCCCAGAGAAAATGCATTATAGGAGCTCATGCTCCATGATGTATGAATGGTCATGAAGAGGCACTCTGGCTTGAAACTCTAGTGCCTACTGCCACCTGAGGATGAGGTGACCAGATCCTGTCTCCTAACATCTATCCTGCCATTTGGATTCTATAGTCTACACATCTAACACGTATGCATGCATGCATGCATTTCACACCCTCCCCGATACCTGGGAGGTACAGCGCTGGCTACCTGGAGGGAGCTTAGTACCTGCTCGGAGCTGTGCTAAGAGCTCTATATGCATCTTCTCATGGGGCCCCTCACTGATCTTGGGCAACCAGTGCTGCTGTTCCTTCTGTTTTAGGATTAAAAACATGGAGCCTTAGAAATGCTATTTATTGATGTGTACATACTTGTGTTTCCTTTTTCCAGAGGAAAAAGGACAAGGAACAAGTCAAGGTCCACTCCTCTTTCTGCCTCTTAATCCATAACTCTGTTTGTGCACCACATGCAGAAATCCCAAGGATTTCATCTACTTCAATATTAGGGATATTTTCCTGTGAGAAATGTACTCCTTCTGGACTCAAACACAGAGGTCTGGAAAAGCCTTCCTTTTTGTTCCCACACAAAGGAGAGGGGCTAAGAGTCAATGCTATGGTCAGATTTCGGTGCTTGACAGAAGGCTGTGGGACTTGTCGAGTGCGGTTGGATATAAATAACATCATTTAAGCCAGGATGTGGCTTGGTGACATAGCTAATTCCAACTGCAATTGCCTTGCCAGAATGGCTTTCGATTCTGTTTCACGTGATTTCACAAACCCTTGAACTGTATAGGGTTTCTTCACATCCACAGAGGCAATGAAGGACTTTTGAGAACACTTGCAAAGTCAGTTGGCAGAAGTTAGAAAGTGGTGGATGTAAGCTCGCCAGAGGCCCTTCTCCTATTAAGCATTTGCTCTGTCTTGGTGGGTGGAGCGAGGTCATCAAGTAGGGTGACTGTAAGCTCACCAATAAAAGGACTTCTCAGCTGGCATCAACTTTGTCAGGGGGTAAAAACAAAAATGAAAGCACCTCAGTTTCATGGCATTAGCAGAAACTAGGGCTAGAATTGCCTGCCTACAATAGATGCAGGGCCCTATTCGTGGACTGTATCATCTACACACATAGGAAAACAATGTGTCTGTTAAAATCTATGCCAAGAATTTACCTCCTAGGTATGTGAAGTGTGTGTGTGTGTGTGTGTGTGTGTGTGTGTGTGTGTGTGTGTGTCAGAGTGCAGATTTCTGATAGTTTTCCCTCTCCTGCTACCTCCCAACTGTTTCTGGAAAAATCTGATTCTATACATGTCCTAATACAAAGAGATGCCAATATCCCACATTGTGTATTCAGAGACAAAGAGAAGCCCAGACATAAGGATTCAGAAATTCATAATCAGCATAGCTGCAAACAATATTTTCTAAAGCCGTTTCTTATGAACACTTTATGGTGGTGGATTCCACAGCATATAAAAAGACTAAGTCCCATAGGAATTTATTAGTAGGCTAAGAAGAACCTTATGAATAAATTATACAAACCAGGAGACAACGTGTCAAAAAGGACAGAACTATCTGCTGAGAAATTCAGGCAAATAGACATAAATCATGTGTGTTACATGTAGATTACCATTTCAGATAGAATCCATTCATTCAACAAATATTTGTTGCTAAGCCCCAAAAATAGAGGGGTGAACACCATGGTTATGGCCCCTCCCTTGTGGAGTTTAGTCTGGTGGGAGAGGTGGTCACAAATGAGGGAAAAAAACAGACAAATCTGGATGGCACTGTGGTACACAAGAGTGGTGAGAGGTGATTCAGTGCCCCTCCTTGTACTTTAATATGCAAGCTTAGCTCATTGATCAGGTCTCTCTCATATTTCTGTCCTTGTCAGGACAGAGCAGTGGGTCGGAGTCAACTTTAGAACATCTGTCATTGTATTGAAGAGGCAGTAAGCACAGAATTCCAGCTGATAAGGTAGTAGATACTATATCAGATCAGCTTAACCAAACATCTTGAACTTCAACCATCTTGAGAGGCAGTGTGAGCAAGTAGAAAGAGAGTGATCTTGGGCACCAGAGCAACCTGGATGCTCCTCTACTCCCCATCTATGTGTCCTCTGGGACAGACATTTGATCTCAATGGATCTCAGACTCATCACATGCTACAAAGGAAAAGTAAACCCACCTCTGAGGGTTCTTCTCAGAATGAGCTAATAAAATGTAAAGTATCTACCCACTGTTGGTCATACAGAATAGATGCTTAAAGAGAAAGCTGTGATTCTTATTGAGGACATTCAGTCTCTCACTATTTAAGAGGGACAGCATGAAAGATACCCATGTGCTTCCATGGAGCCACTCTCTCTCTCTCTCTCTCTCTCTGGAAGCCAGGATAGGGATTCTGCACATCATTCTCCAAGATGAAAGACCCAGGGCAATCCCCCAAACTAACACTTTTTCAGACTTCAAATTAGAGAGGTAGAGTTACTTCCACTATGTTCCTCAAGTTACAGGTTACATTGCTCTGATTGAGAGAAAAAGATTAGTCCTTACATTAATGTATTGGTCATAAATTCTCTCAGGATGGGAATAAGAGTCTCTATTTAAGATACAGATCACACCCAGCATCATCCTTAAGTCAGGTTTATGGTGTTGCATACCTAAAACAGACTCAATACGGTGAGTGTATGTTGACAACCTCTATAATCCTATGTTCCTAGGTCAGTTCTAGAGTAAGCCAAAAAAATGTTGCATGTGCCGAATCTTAGTGGAATGTTTATGAATTTTCTGGGTTGACTTGTGGTCTGCCTATGGCAGTTTGTTTTTTTCTGAATGCCTTCAGCTCCTTCTACAACTCCTGCTCTGGTTTATGGAGTGTTTCTCTCCAAATTTATATCACAGCCCTGGCACTTGGAACTAGGTACTGGTAGTTGGTACTGGGAGTTTGAACCCAGGTGGTCTCAAGCAAATCTGAATCTTGTATTTTCTTAGAAAGCCCAAGTCCAGGCTTTTACTGTCTAATGGCTCCTCCCCTCCAACTACCACTGCTGATAATATACTGAAAACTTATTTGGTGCTAGACATCAAGATCCCTTGTATATAGTACATTGATCCCTTACAAAAACCCTTTGAAGGAGGTATAGAAGTCATCTCCCCAAGAAGGGTGACCTCAAAACACAGGGCAGTTTCATCCCCACTGGTAAACCAATGGCTATTACACATTGCTTATGTATGTCTGTGTATAAATAATTGATGGGGGTACTAAAGTCAATGGCTTCCTTAGAAGGGTTCAGTCTACAATGGTTTCTTCAGTTTTCTTTAGGCCTTTAGCTCCCTGGTACAGGAATCATGCTGTTTTACAAATCGCTATATATGTCCAGCACCTAGCATGTACCTGGAACTCTGTTTTAATCACTGTTTAAGTTAATAAATGGGGATTTACATACAGTACAGGAGAAGAGGTGTGATCATAATATAAGCAAGAACATGACAGACTCCAAAGAGAAGGAGCCAATTAGTGTCAGAGGTAGGTCCAAGAGGCCAGCACACCTGCATAGCAGTCTTAAGTCATCCTAGATCCAACTCTTTGCTCCTCTGCAACCCATAAGACACATGGAGGGAAGGACATACAGGGTTTTGTTGAAGTGGAGACAATATTAAGAGAGCCACTTGGCACTAGAGGAGAGACCAGCAGGTCAATGAGGCCTTAGTAGAAAAGGCAGCATCAGAACGGGGACCAGATTCACTGTGGAGACAGAGGAGGTGCTCTTTCTAAGCAGGACAAACAGCCTCAATACAGACCACAGGTGAGGAATCAGGGGGCAAGAACAAAGAACAGCAGGATGGATGTTCATTCATCTGTAACAAAGGGTATATGGTAGCAAATAGGATGAGAGGGGGAACAAGACTCCAGTCCAGCTTGAATCCCACATAAAGAACATGAGTTTATTCCATAGAAAGGTACGTCCTAGAAGGGGGAACATGTGTCGCCAGTGTGCACCACAATGGGAAGTGGGACACAGACAGTTTATCACTCCATCACCCCCCAATCTTTGATGAACCTAAGAAGAAAATCTCAGTTGATACAGATCTAGAATGTCTAGTTCCTGACAACTGTATTAGTCAGAGGCTCCACCTCGAGATAAGATACATCAAGTGGGAGAATCCAAGGAAGGGTTGACAAAGACACTATTGAGCACGGGTATAGGGCATAAGGGCACTGCAGTAACCCAGGGCTAGTGAAATCATTTGTCACCAATGTTAAACCTTAAGGGTCAAGAAGTGAGAGAGTTTGCCATAATCCAGGAGAAGAGAGCCATGTAGAACAAGGTACCTTCAAATAAGCAATGACTGGGGCACCTGGTTGGCTCAGTCATTTAAGCATCTGGTTAAGCATCCAACTCTTGGTTTCCGCTCAGGTCAGGATCTCGTGGTTCTGAGATGGAGCCCCGTGTTGCAGTTTCAGATTCTTTCACCTTCTCCCTTCCACCCTGTTCTCCCAGCTCACATTCACGCTTTCTAAAATAAATACAATCTTTATTTTTTAAAAAAATAATTAAAGAAAATTTAAAAACTAAGTAGTAACCTTTGGTCAAGAACACTACCAGGCTGGAGAAATGGGGAACGAAGTGCTGGAGAGCCCTCCCTCCCTTACCCTCCCTCCCTCATATACCCTGGGATCTATAGGCTGAGCCCCAGTGGAAGCCAGAAGGCAAAGGAGCACATGGATTAGTCCACAGGGCTCAGCCTCCTGGGGCAGAGAGCACGGACAAGGAAAGAAAATACATCTAGAGGGACAAATGGAAGATAACTGAATAATCACTCACCTTTGTAAGCTGAGAAAGAGAGAGCACTGGAGAGTGAGCATGTAGGCCTCAGGCTTATAGCCTCAGGCCGTACTACCTAGCTAGAAGATACTACTCTTTTGTTTTGCTTTCATTGTATTTATTGTTAGCTTCTATTTATGATAGATGATACTGGTTTCCCATTTACTTAGAGATAAAGTTTCCTCTTAGAATACATTTATGTGGGGGGATAAAAGTGAGTCCATTTAAAAATAAATGTGAAGTAAACAGCACACAAAAGGAGGGGGAAAAGCCGGGATAATGGAGGCTTGTAAAAGACTCGTGTTTGGGAAAACACCTCCCAGAAAATTTCTGAGCAGGAGATAGGATCAAGGCTCTGCTCAGGGAAGCTTCAGGGGGCTAGAGCCACATAACAGACTGCAAGTGAGATGCAGGGGGACCTGGGGAGACCCTTAGGGGAGGCCTATGGCACTGCAGGGGTAGGGCTGGGGAGAGAGGGTAGAATCCTCATTTGGGGATTCTAACTCAGTGCATGGAAGGCATGCAGGATACAAAGCAAAAGCTAGTAGCTGCTCCCCAAATTGCCTTTTAAAAACCTCTATTACCAGGAATATTAGAACTGATGCAGGAAAATAATGTCACAGCAACGAAAGCTTGCTAATAGGTAGAGTTTTTATGCGATTCATCTCCTATGAGACCATCTGCTATGAAAGAAAACCATGCACGCTCATCTAACGTGTGCCTACGCCTCATGTTTTTCCACAACAGCTGGGTTTGTTTTTCATATTTGCAGCCGAAAAATTGGGAAGGTCAACCAGGCTTGGCATCTAGCACCAGGAGGGCAATTTTCATGCCTTGGATCAGCATCCTAGAGGTGGTGATTTTATAGCACATAGATACTATGAATGTTTATTTAGAGCTTTGAACTAAGCCCAGCGATCTATTTCCTGAAGACTATTTAGTTAGAAAAATGAAGTCAAATAGGCATAATCATCCAAGTGTCACATAAAATTAATTTGAAACTAGAGGTGAGGAATAGGAATAGCTCAGCAAGGTGGAAACAAAGCTTTGGTCTGGTAAGGATTTTGAGATTAGTTGCTCACACTACCCTGGATTAAAACACACACACACACACACACACACACACACACACACACACACAGAATTTCTAAACCTTGCTTCACTTGTATGAAAATTACTTTCAATTAAATTTTCAATTTCTGGTTCCCTGAGAGAATTTAACCATTATGTTTTCACATGAACCAGTGATTCATGGGCTTTGAGAAAAGAAAGAGACCTATCGGATTATCAAGTCTGTCCCGAAAGATATTCAGGGGAGTGTTTCCTGCAGTTCACTTTCCATTACTTTGTTCAGTTCTGGTTTTAAATGACTCCAGCAATGGGACTCTTCATCAAAAAGGCTCACGGGAACCCTTTCTCTGCCTAAGGCTCTTCATCTTAAAAAAAAAAAAAAAAAAAAAAAAAATCTGATATTAAGTCTTATACCATTCGACTGTCTCACAGTGGAGCCCCCACTTCTCCGTTATGATGTCCTTTAGTCCCTCCAAATGCTAAGAAGGGGCAGTAGCTTTCCTCATCTCTTCATCTTTCCTTCTCCATCATTTCTTCATTTTTTCAGTCTAAAGTTTTCTGTGCTTCTATCTGCTTCTCTGGTCCCTATCACTCTAGTAACTGAAGGCTTTGACAAAGTAATCATTTCAACAGAGATCCTCAAAGGCAGGCCATTCAGCTTTATGGCCTTCAAATCCAGGCCAGAAACTTTCTAGAATACAGAGCATTTCACACCTGGGTTAACTCACTAGGTAACCAGATACTGACCTGGGGGCCTGGGGCCTGTCACAGAACCTGCACATGACCAAAGGTTATGGCCCATGTGGTAGAGGTGTCTACCACTCCAGGATGAGGAAGACAATGAAAAGTTGGCTATATACTTTTGCACATTTAGAAGCATTAGAAAGAACACAAAACCTAGATTCATCCAATTTCTGCAATTAACCAATGCTGAGCCTCTGAATATCAATTTCCACATTTGCCAAAAGAAGGGGTTAGATTATACACCATCTTTAGATTAATCTTAATCTAAACCATCTTAATCTCCTTCTTCAGATTAAGGCAATTTATGTGCTCAATAGAGCACAATTCTAATTTGAGGAAGTAGCAGCGATGTCCCCTACCTAACACTGCCAGATTTAGCAAATAAAAAAACCTAAGATGCCCAGTTAAATTTGAATTTCAGATAAGTGAATAAATTTCAATATGAGTAGGTCTCATGTAATATTTGGGACATATTTATAGTAAAAAAAAAAATATTCATTGTTTATCTAAGATTGAAATGTAACTGGATGTCCTAGATTTTCTCTGGCAATCCTACCCTCACCCCCGCCTCCATAGGTTATCATCTTGGTCAATAGCTGGCATGTAGCTGGTGGAGATGATTCTGGTCCTCATTACCTCTCATCCCTATGACCTGATAGAGCTCCCAAGGTTTATTTGAAGCTCTAGTCTCTTATTTCCAAATATATGCATCCTCATTTGCTCTCAAAGTTCCTAAACAATCCAAATATAACCAAGTACAAACAGTTTAAGAAGTGTGAAGGGCTGTACATATACATTATTAGTATTAAGCACAAAAGTCCTCATTAAAATGTGAGGAGAGGATCGAAGTGGTAGTAAGTCTGTAGCTCACGTGCTACAGCCCTGCATAATTAAAAACCTGCCTTCCTGTCAGGATCCCCGCATTCCCCCACAACAGGGTGGCCACATCTCAGCTGTAATAATAAAACTACTCATTCACTCACTGAAAATTTCCCATGTGTCAGGCACCGTGTTAGGAACTTTGCATGCATTCTTTTATTGAATCCTCAAAACAATCCTGTAAAAAACAAACCATGCTGCTTTCATTTTACAGATGGAAAGACAGGCCGGAGAGGCAAAGTGATGCATCTGAGTTCACACCACTCGTCTACGTGAAAAGAAGGGTCAAAGGATTTTCACACAGCATGACAAACTCATTTTAATACTTAATATCTGAAAGAAAAGGTCTAAAGAGACCAAGAAACTTTTTTTGTTTTTTTTGAGACCAAGAAACTTCGAAGGAAAAAGTCAGCCAAGGGACTCGCCCTATCAGATAATAAGGCTTATCATAAAGCTATTAATAAAACACAAGTTTCATTGGAAAGAGGTAAACATATAGACAAATGGAAGGGACAAAAAGGTCCCAAACCTGACTGGTTCCCTGACAGGAAGCTGGCAGGCTGGCTCACAGAGCAGTGGGACCAAAGAGGCCACCAAAAAAGGTCAACAGTTGACTATATGAAAAAGTGAAATGGAAACTGCTACAAAAAAAACACACAAAAATTGATTCCATACACATGAAGACCTTACATGTGAAGAAGAGAACTTTAAAACTCCTGGACAAAGTTTTTTAATTGCCTTAATCTAAAGAAGGATTTCTTAAAATGCAAAAAAAGCAGTAAGATCAAGGGGATTAAGAGCACACTTATCGTGATGAACACAGAGCAATGTATAGAATTGTTGAATCATTGTATCGTACATGTGAAACTAATGTAATCGTATGTTAACTATACTGGGATTTAAAAAAAGCAGTAAGACTGATCAAATGTGACCATATTAAAGTGAAAAATTTCTGTTCACAGAAAGAAACCACAAAAAAGTGAAAACATAGCTACAGGTTGGGAAAAAAAAAAAAAGGGTTGACAAGGGACCAGCCTTTAGACATTCGTTGCTCTCAATGGCCCTGAGACATGTGGTTACTGCGCAACTGAACTGTGACTAGCCTGAATTGGTATTTACCATGAGTATAAAATACCCCGCAGATTTTGAAGGCTTCATCAGTAATTTTATTTTTTCTTTTAGGTATTTTTGGAGAAATATAAACCAAGTTAAACAAAATTTTAACCAATTTTACTAGTTTCTATTTTTAATCAACCATTAGGAAATTTTAAATTACAAAAGTGACTTGCATTACATTTCTCTCAGGCGGCACTGATTTAGAATATACAAAGAGCTCCTGTGACTTAATTAAAAAAAGAACAAAACAACAGAAAAGTGGAAAAGCTCATGAAGAGGTGTTTTTTTTTTTTTCCACAGAAGAAACAAATAGCCAACATAAGCTGCTCAACCTTACAAAAAATCCAAGCTAATTACAAACTCAAACTGCAATAAAATATCCTTAACACCATCAGATGATCAAAACACAAAGACGAACAACATCTACCATCAGCAAGGGTAGGGAGCAGCGCAATGCTCGTTCACAGCTGGTGGAAGTAGAAGTCAGAGCAACCACTGTAGAATACAATTTGGCATTAGGTGGTGACACTAAACACATACACACCCTGGCGATCTCTTAGACACCTGCCTGAGACAACTCTTGCAAGAGTCACGTGCAGTTGCAGCCCTGTTGATAACAAGCCCTGGAAATGGCCCCAGCTTCCATCAACTTGAGAGTGCTTAAGCCAATTGTCGTTTATTTATACTATGAAAAGCTAAATTATCTCCACTTATTGTCCTAGTACAACTGAAGAAAGGTTTGCAATTAGAAATGGCTTCCAGTGAAAGCAAGAATTTCTCAAAATAGTATTACATGTTATAAAAACCTACCTAATCTAGCATCTTCATATCATTTTTTTAAATCTTAAAATTAATTTCTGTTTACTACAAATAAAATCCTGCCTCTAATATTTTCTTCAACCAGTGCTGAAAATGGGGAAATATTTATATATTAGTGTAAAAGTCTTTTTTTTGTTGTTTGGCATTAATGGTGGCTTGCATTTATAGTTCTGATTGTGCTGTTTCTAAATTATTCAATCTCCATGGGTTTTATTGATGCAATTGCCACCTAAGTGACAAAAATATTATAGAAAGGTACTGTGAAATTATTACTTTGTGATGAGGGTACTTTTAAACATAATTATGTTTCTACAAAAGTAGGTTGAGTTAATTGTAAATGATTGTTAAATCACTGTTCAAATAATTTTAAGATTCCATTAATTTTCTATAAATTGCGATATTTATAAATGTTTGAAACTGTGCACATTGCTATTTAATGATAAAATGACCTAAAATAAATTGACCCCTCATTCTTAAAAAAAAAAAAAAAAAAAAAAGCTATATGGAATGTTAAAGACGGTACTGAAGCTACATACAGCTAAACAACTGTAGAGCTACGTAGAAAGCAGCTCTTAAAAATGAAGCTATGGTACCAAATCCAGAGGGCTGGATGAAGAAGGGAGGTGGCATGACTGGGGAGGGAGCCACCGGGAACACAAAATGGCAATCAGGTTTTCTGAAACTGGGTGGTGGGCCCAGAGATGCCTAGTGTCCTCTAACTTCCAGTATCCATTGTAAGTCCCGATAGTTGAGTACGCTATTTCACTATTTCAAGGATTTTTAAGAATGAAAAAAAGAAAGGTCACTGTGTGCATATGTGTTATTACATTCATCCAGAAGCACCGTCCTCCTTTTCCTGTTTAGTAACAACATCTCTCAAGTGGGACAACATTCTGTTGGTCTTTTCTCTACCCCTAAGGCTCCTGTTTCTCACAGCCTGTCCTAGGTCAATTCCAGAGGACATACTTTATATCTGAGTAACATCCTTGAAAACACAAGATAAGAACAGCTGTCCTTGTGTTTTGACTTTTCACTTTCTCCAGGACTTAGGACAAACCAAAGGGGGCAGGGCCTGCACTCAGTGGCCACGGAGGCTCAGAGCCCGGGGCCCTCGTGTAACATTGGGGAGCCAGTCTCTCCCCACCCTCAGTCTAATACTGCTTTGATGCCCTCATTCGAGTTTCTGTCAGAGTTAATGCAAGGTAATTGGAGATGTTGCTGAGACAAGACTTGTAACCTTTTGTCAATATTCTTAGAGATGGAGAGGCAAATAAGAGTCTTATCAAGACACGTTCGGAGTAGCCGGGTTTTACAAACAATTCTGTGGGTCTCAACCTCACTGAGGCAAGGGTGTCAAAACAGCAGAAGCAGTCAACCTGAAAACTGGACTTCCACCTTGGTCCCAAACACAGCGGTAAGCTTTTCCTAAGAGGTCAAAGCACCCGAGGAGACATCCCCTGCCCCCTCCAGCTGTTTATCCTTTCCCCTTAGAAATCCCAAATTGAATCCCAATGGAAATATCTAGAGTATCAGGTATAGCTCATCTTCCTAGGATTAGGAAATAAAAAACAAACCCTTATTAGTTGTGTGTTTCAATTCTGGCCCCTCTAGCACCCTTAGGCCATCTTCACCTTGAAAACATCCTTTCTTCCACCTGCGGGTAACAGAGGCCTCCCCTGAGGCAAAGTCCTCGGAGTAGAAAGAGTTTGTGGGAACTGCTCCTTTCCTCCATCCTGGGCAGCCTCGTCTGTGTTTCCAGGACCCTGAGCACTGTCTCCTCTAGGTGAGCCCCAATTCCAGAACATGACAAATCAATGCACAAGCTGTTATTCTCACCGTGGAGAAGAACAATTACTAAAATCTATTTGCCAGTAAATGTGCCTTGTCTTGTAAATCATTGGGCCGTTAACCTTAACAACGGCAGTGTGCCGTCTCTCTCCAATTCAATTAAAGTACAGACCAAGGTAATAGTTAAGAATACATTTCAGGCAGAGGAATATACTATTATAGTATTATATCCTCATAAATTAAACAATGCATTTATTCCCCTTCTTGAAAAAAAGGACACTGCATGATAAGCACAGGGTGAAGAAACAAAGGCAATGATTCTAAGAATAGTTCAAGAGGACTGCAGAGTAGAAGAATCTCAAGGCACAAAGTCAGTCACCTGTGGCCACTGCTCCCTCTGGCCTTGCTGCAGAATTTCTGGGCTAGCTGATAGATCGCAGGGTGCAGTCAGATGGTTAGTGGCTTATGGAGGATGGTGGGAGACACAAGGGCCTCAGCTGTACGCAAGGGCAAAAACAGTTTCCCAGCCGGGTCCTAGTCTGGCACTACTGGACCCCTGAAAAATGGAATGCCAACTACAAGTAGGAGCTCGGAGCCCAGACCCTGATGCTCTATTGTCCACAAGTAGGAGCTCGGAGCCCAGACCCTGATGCTCTATTGTCAGGGAGGGATCCTGCTTTTCCACAAACATGTTGAGAATAAACCTAGGAAGACTCCCCGTGAGGCACTTGCTCTCAGTTTTCTTCCCGTCTCCCATTTCAGGGGTAAGGTAGCAGGGAAACATTATAACGGGGAACACGTCTCAAGACTTAAGGTATCTGCCACAAGTTTAGATAACACGGACACGAATATTCGTCTTCAGAAGGGGCTTCCTTCCCTTCCATCCTCATTCTCCCTTAATTCCTCCAACCTGGCACTTTCTAGCTAAAGCCAGAAATCGTTTCGTTCCTAAGATAGATTCATTTTCTACTGCTGCCCTAACAAATGGCCACAGACTTAGTTGCTAAAAACAAGGCAAGTTTATTATCTTCCTGTTCTACAGGTCGGAAAGGCAATGCAGGTCTCACTAAGCCAAAATCAAAGTGTCACCAAGGTTTTCTGTGCTCCTTTCTGGAGGCTCCAGGGGATTATCTGTTTCCTTCCTCACTCAGGCTGCTGGCAGAATTTAGTTCCCTGTAGTTTGAGAACTGGGGTCCTGGTTTCCTGGTTTCCCCTTACCTGGTTGGCAGGTAAGGGCTGTTTCCAGTCGTTAGAAGCCACCTGCCCTTCCTTAGCTAGGGGCTGCTTCCTACTTCATAAAGCCAGCACCAGTAGGTCGAGGCTCTTTCGTGTTTCAAATCTGTCCCCCTCTCCTGGCTTTGTGGAATCTCCTGAAATTGAGCCAGGAAAGGTTTTCTGCTTTTAAGGTTTACCTGATTAGACTGGGTAATCTATCTACCCCGATAATCCAAGGGAAACTCTCCATCTCCAGATCCATAACCTTAATCTACAAGATCCCTTGGCCATGTAAGGGAATATATCCCTGGGTCCTGAGGATCAGGATGTGGACCTCTTGGAGTGGGGGTGGGGGAGCACTTTCTTCAATCTGCCACAGAAAGTGGTGCTCAAAGCAGAGGGGTTCATGCTGAGAACAAAAGAAGAGATAAAAGCAGACCAGACCGTCTTCTCCCTTTCTTTTCCCACCTCCTTCTCGATACCTTCTTTCTGTGCTTTGAAAGCAAAGCGGAGCTACTCACCACTTCGCCTTCTTAAAATGACTGCCCAGACGCAGGACTGCTCCTCTCACCAGCCAGGAAAACCAGTCTGCAACTACCTGGCTTTCTTTAGGTGAAATGGTCTTTTATCATCTACCTGGGGGTTCTCAAGCATTTGCTTATACAAGAACCACCTGGGGAGTCCATGTTCCAATTCAGAATCTGGTTCTCCTGTGCTACTGATGGAAACTGAGTTCACCTGGCCTTCAATGACCTGGAAGCAAAGAGACTTGGGAAGCTCTGTCGGCCACCCCCCACCCAGCAGGCTAAAGCATTTGACATTCCATGGACATTCCCGTGCTCAGGGTTTCCAGCCCTAGCAGGTGGATCTTGGTCTAGGAGCTATGTAAGCTCCTACTTCTCTTTCTGGTGGCCGCAAGAGACTCAGTGCTTCATAGTAGCCACACTTGCTTTTGGAGCTCCACCAAGTCGCTGAGGAAAGCCTTAAGGCAGAGCACTCACTCAAGATGCTTTGATATTATAGAGTCAAGGAAGCCCTTTTTTTTTTTTTTTTAAGATTTTATTTACTTATTTGACAGAGAGGAGAGAGGTCACAAGTAGGCAGAGAGGCAGGCAGAGAGGGGGTAAGCAGGCTACCCACTGAGCAGAGAGCCCGATGCGGGGCTTGATCCCAGGACCCTGAGATCATGACCTGAGCTGAAGGTGAGTCTTTAACCTACTGAGCCACTCAGGCGCCCCTCAAGGAAGTCCTTTCTTTGGAGTCACAGAAGGTTGTATGATTTGGGGAAATTTTCTAGTCTAGGCCCCGCTTTCTTCATCTATCAGATGGGGCAATGATGGTAATCACCCCAGAAGGAAGTTTCAAGGATTCTGGGAGATCCTGCCTACAGAGCAATGTTAAGCACTCAGTAGAGAAGAGTATTTTGTTTGTTTCATTTTGTTTGGTTTGGTTATTCAGTGTTGCCCCAACCTGCTCTGTGACCTAGGCAAGTGGCTTGGCCCCTCTAATACTGGTTTCCCCCTCCCAGTAAAAAGGAGACCTTTACCCAGGTCAGGAGGTAAGAAGGACAATTTACCAAAGCACTTTTTTTTTTTGCCTTAGTGGTTTTTGCTTCATTGCCAACATGTGGGAAAACACAGCAAGAGAGATTATGGAATTGGAGAAATTATATAGATGTATTATGTAGAAGGTGTTGGTTTTTTGAGACCGAGGTCAGCAAACTTTTTCTATAAAGGGCCAGATAGTAAATACCTAGATTTTGCACAACATCTTTGTCACAGCCTCTCCCGTGAGCAGTTACAGTGTGCAAGCACGACGACACACAGTGAATGCGTGCGGCTGTGTTCCCATAAAACCTTACTTATAAAAGCAGGTGGCAGTCCGGACTGGCTCATGTGCCGTAGTTTGTTGACTCCCATTTTAGACTGATGCCGGAAAGTTTCAGATTTAGTTCTATTGCTAGAACCATTATTCTTCCCCCTTACTTTACTGTCTTTTACCAGATATTTGTGAATTTACTCTCCTCAAAAGCATATTTCAATAAATGTTTATATCCACGGGCGTGACTGGAAAATTTGAATTGAAATTCATGTAAATGCTTGGGACATATTCTGAAACCCACAAAAGAATGCAACAGTAAAGGACTGTGGATTTCATTTAAATAATGATTTTCTCTGGAAGGTTTTGAAATCTACAGAGCTGTGTGATTCCGATATGTTATTTAACTTTTCTGACCTTCAGTTACTATCTCAGTTAAGTTCAATAGACACCTAATGGTGCCTATTTCATGAGGATTTAAAAAGAACCCAGGACCCTGAGATCATGACCCAAGCCGAAGGCAAAGGCTTTAACCCACTGAGCCAATCAGGCGCAGCATACAGCAACTCTGTATGCTTACTTTTTTAAAAAAAAAAAGTAAGAAAAAAAAAGTAAGCATACAGAGGGGCACCTGGTTGGCTCAGTGGGTTAAAGCCTCTGCCTTCAGCTCAGGTCATGATCTCAGGGTCCTGGGATCGAGCTTCACATCAGGCTCCCTGCTTAGCAGGGAGCCTGCTTACCCCTCTCTCTCTCTGCCTGCCTCTCTGCCTACTTGTGATCTCTCTCTGTCTCTGGAAAATAATTAAATAAAATCTTTAAAAAAAAAAAAGTAAGCATACAGAGATACCACCTCACACCAGTCAGAATGACTAAAATTAACCAGTCAGGAAACGACAGGTGTTGGCGATGATGCGGAGAAAGCGGAACCCTCCTACACTGTTTGTGGGGATGCAAGCTGGTGCAGCCACTCTGGAAAACAGTATGGAGGTTTCTCAAAAAGTTGAAAACAGAGCTACCTTAAGACCCAGCAATTGTATTACTGGGTATTACCCTAAAGAAACAAAGGTAGTGATCTGAAGGGGCACGTGCACCCCAAAGTTTATAGCAGCAACATCCATTCATCTGTTGAAGGACATCTAGGCTCCTTCCATAGTTTGGCTGTTGTGGATATGTGTGTGTGTGCATATATACATATATGGCTATGTATATATGGCTATATATATATTTGGCTATATGTATGTGTATATATATATATAGTATTCTATTGAACCTATAGTATTCTATAGATTCTATACTATTCTATAGGATTCTATAGAATCCTATGCAGCCATAAAAAAAACACACGAAATCTTGCCATTTGCAACTACATGGATGGAACTAGAGGGTATTATGCTAAGCGAAATAAGTCAATCAGAGAAAGGTAATTATCATATGATTTCACTGATATGAGGAATTTGAGAAACCAGGCAGAATCATAGGAGAAGGGAGGGGAAAATGAAACAAGATGAAACCAGAGAGGGAGACAAACCATAAGAGACTCTTAATCTCAGAAAATAAACTGAGGGTTGCTGGAGGGGAGGGGCGTAAAAAGGATGGGGTTGTTGGGTTATGGACACTGGGGAGATGTGTGCTATGGTGAGTGCTGTGAATTGTATAAGACTGATGAATCACAGACCTGTACCCCTGAAACAAATAATACATTATGTGTTAATTAAAAAAAAAGGTAGGGGAGCCTGGGTGGCTCAGTAGGTTAAGCCTCTGCCTTCGGCGCAGGTCATGATCTCAGCGTCCTGGGATCGAGCCCCACATCGGGCTCTCTGCTCGGCAGGGAGCCTGCTTCCCCCCTCTGTCTCTGCCTGCCTCTCTGCCTGCTTGTGATCTCTCTCCCTCTGTCAAATAAATTAATAAAATCTTTTTTAAGAAAAGGTAAGCATATAAAGTAGAGTAAGCAATATGAAGCTGCTAGCCCACTGCTGGGGGGCATGGAAAACATGCAGATCATCACCATCCTCCTCACCTGTCACTATTAGAGACCCTCCCATAAAGAGGGTTTCTTACCTATAATACAGAAATAATAATGAGCTAGCAGCTATTCAGAGAACCTTATCCAAGGAAACTACCAAGGTTTATTCTGAAAAGGAAAGTAAACCGGGAGGCCTTTTCATTCTGTAAACTAGTTTCAAGATTAAAAGTGATTCGGGATGCCTGGGTGGCTCAAAGAGTTAAGCGTCTGCCTTCGGCTCAGGTTATGATCCCAGGGGCCTGGGATCGAGCTCTGCATGAGGCCCCTTGCTCAGTGGGGAGCCTGCTCCTCCCTCTGCCTGCCACTCCCCCTGCTTGTGCTCTCACACTCTCTCTCTGACAAATAAAATCTTAAAAAATTATAAAAAAATACAAGTGATTCCGCAAGCCCATTTCATGGCTTACAAATTGGAGGCTAATGGACCCACCAGTTGAGTTAGGTTTAATTAACATAACATCCAATTTTTTTTTAATTGGAATGTATTTGAGCCACAACTTCTCAGGTAACCACAGTTCACTGCTATCTGGATAGGAAGTAGCCACACACTGTTATGTTACCATTCTGGACCCAAAGGCATTTGAATGACTGACCTCTGGTCTAAATTCCTGATGCTAGGTTTTACTGTTACAACCCCAGCTTTTCATGTCATGATCTCATTGCCATCAATATATCTGGAGGTAGAGTCCTTATCTTCTCAAAAACATATGGCCAGTTCCCAGAACTAATGTCATCCAAGGCTGCCAACAAATGATGTAATGAGACAGGTTAACTGCAAAATGAGATGTTTGCTTCCTTCCTTGCTTGCAGCTGCCAGATCTCACAAAGAAAAGCTGTTTGAGACTCTTTTCTCACTCTTTTTCACACACACACATACAGAGGAAATTGTTCCTTAGAAGTATTTACTCTCTTTGAGAACATTATTATATTCATGATTATACATTATTAACCTTCATTATTGAGGACTTGGGAATCTCTGAGGACCCAGTCACGGGAGATTATCAGAAGAAACAGTCTTCAGCTGTGAAGTAAATGGACTTGGGAAATGGCTCAAAGGAGGCATAAGGTTTTTCTCTTCTATAGCCAGGGTCAAAGAGGCACAGAGCAGGGGTCAGGACGGCTGGGGTCCGGGAGAGACACCCCTACTGTGTGATTTTCTGCACACTGCTCCTAAAACTGCAGTAAGGATGCCGATGGGGCAGCCATTCTGAGCCCACCATCACAGGAAGCAGGATGAGGCTGTGGCTGGTTCTTCAGGACCTTCTCACAGCTTTCCTTGGGCCTGGACTTGGAGCTGGTGAGGACTTCAAGGGCACTGGCATCCTGGAAGCTATAGAATAGGCATTTAATGAATTCATTCCACTCAAATTGCAGTCAAGAGAGTAGTAACGTTGGTAATAATATTCTTACTATGAGCAAGGGGTCGTAAGCGGTATTTTTAAAATATAAATCAGGTCACCGCTGACTGCCTGCTCTGAAACCTCCAATGTTTTCCTGCTGGCCTGCAGCAAGGCCAGACTCTCCGTGAGGCCTGCAAGGTGCTGCCCATCCGGCTGGCCTTCCCTGACCACCTCTCCAGTCTCCCCTTTTCTAATTATTGAGATATAATCCATCCACCTCCCCATTTATCCATTTGAAGTATACAGTTCACTGAACATTTCTGATATGTTCACAGAGTTATGCAACCAACACCACAATCGATTTTAGAACCTTTCCATCATGCTAAAAACTAAGCCCGTACCTATCAGCAGTCACTCGGCCTTTCTCTTACCCTCACAGCCTGACAACCACAGATCTACTTTCTGTCTCTGCCGATTGGCCTACTGTGGACATTTCATATAAATGGACAATGTGTGGTCTTGTGTGGCTTGTTTCTTTCATTTAGCATATAGCTTTCAAGGTTTATCAATACTGTCGTGTGTATCAATACTCCATTCCTTTTTATGGCTGGATAATATTCCATTGTAGGGATACACCACATTTTGTTTATCCATTCATTCATTGATGACATTGGGTTGTTTGTACTTCTTGGTATTAAGAAGTATGCTGCTGTGAACATTTGTGGATGAGCTTTTGTGTGACTCTTCCTTGGGTATGAATCTAGAAGTGCCACTGCTGGGTCATAGAGTAATTCAGTGCTTAACTTTCTCAATTTGGGGACATTTTCAGCCATTATTTCTTCATGTGTTCTTCCTAGCCTTTTTTTCTCTTTTCCTCTAGGACTTCTAAAATACATACATACATATATATAAAACTTGGATTTCATCAAAATTAAAAGTTTTGTGCTCAAAGGATGCCATCAAGAAAGTAATAGGGGCTGTTTCCCAAGGTGGGTGAGCCATTTTACATTCCCAGCAGCTGTGTTGGTTCTGATTTCTCCGCATTAATTACTACCTGTCCTTTTGGTTAAAGCCATATCGGAGCACTCTTTTTAGGCCTGCCTCTCTCTCTTGGACAAAATCTCTGAGTCTCTGCCCCAGAGGTAGGGTCAGAAACAGTGGCCTGCTCCTCGCAGAGCGACACCCCTGCTTTAGGAACAGATGGGGGACTGGGGTGGCCCTCTCTGACTTGCCAGGCTTTTCTCTCCTAGTGTGGACAGTACGCCTCTCCTAGTCCCCCTGTGAGTCAGCTGGGTGGAGGTCACTGGGCCCTAGTATTATTAGCCTGCTGCACCTGGAGTAGGGTCTCTACCTTATGAGTGGGGACTGGACGGAGGGAGGGAGCCCCAACATTCTGGCAACACTCGTCTGGAATTTGGCCTCTGTGGCATGGAACAGGCCCTCCTGGGGAGGGCCAGGAGAAAATGGGTCCTGACTCAAACGCCACATTTTCTCACCAAGATTTAACAAATTTTCTTGAATAAATATGTTTTTTTAATTTGTTACATGTCCTTAGGACAATTTTCAGAAAGCTTAAATGTTGAGCTTTGTTTTTTAAAATAATTCTCACCACTTACGGTTGTTTCGCTGGGGGGGGGTTCTACAGGGTTCCTCACATCACCATTCTGGAAGTCATCTCCCCCTTCCCACCCGCCTCCTGGGCACCTCTTCTCCTTCTCCTCTCTGCTCCTGGCTTAGATGCCAGGCTTATCACTGCTCAGAACATTTGCACCTACTGTCTCTTTAGCCCTGAAAGTTCTCCCTTGAAGTAGACACTGTTAAGTCTCTACCCAAGTGTTGTTTCCACCTGATCCCTGCAGACAGAGACCCTTCCCCTCAAGACTCAGAGGAAATCCTCATTATTCTGGAGCAGGCATCAGAAAACCAGAGCCGATGGGCCAAATTCGGCATACTGCCTATTTTTGTATAGCCTACAAGCTAAGAATGGATTTTACATTTTTAAATAATTGAAAAGAAAAGCAAAAAACAAGGAATACTTTCTTGCACATAAAAATTACATGAACTGCAAATCTTAGCGGCCTCAAGTAAAGTTTTATTGAAACACGGCTGTGTCCATTCATTTACTTTTTGTCTGTGGCTGCTTTCACACAACAGCAAAATCGGGTAGTGACACACTACCAATCACGGTAACACAGCGACAACTTGCAGTCCTTTTGAGCTCACATCTATCAGCTGTGTGTGAAGACATTTGCACAGGTGAAATATGTAAAATCTCATTAGAGACCTGCATTAACAGATGAGCACTTGCAATCTTTTTGGATGACAGGAAGTACTATCTTTGCTCTTCAATTAAACACAATGTTATCCTCCAAAAAAAATCTATTCTTCTCATCAGTAGACCTAAATTTAAAAAGTTGTATTTAATTATTATTCTATTTTGAGTTTTATCAATCCATAAAGATTTTGTGGAAACCCGTTTTCCTTTTTGCTATAGAATAGCTACACAGTACCCTCAGTTTTGTCTCCTGACCCACAAGTCAAAAGAATTTCATATCTCTTTACAGAAAAAGTACACTGACGAAGGTGATTCTATCCCCTTGTTGGTGAGTGATTTTAAAGGTGAGGGTTTGGCCTGGTTCTGACCAAGGAGATGTGAGAGAAAGCACGCTGGATGTACTTCTGGGAATGCTCTCTTGCTCGGGGTGCCTCTGATGTGGTGCTGAAAACAGTGGCAGCCATGAGAGGAGCCATCCTGAGGACCTAGACGACCTCCTGAGGAGGGAAGAACCTAGGTCCTTGGGCTATGGGTAAGCCAACCCCTGCCTATCTTGGGATTTTTTGAGATGTGAGACAATAAGTGTTCTTATTATTTAAACTATTCAAATCAGAGTTCTCTGCTCTTCATTGTCTAAAGCATTCTTTAAAATAAAAAGATTTATGTATTTATTTGAGAGAGAGAGCAAGGGGAGGGGCACAGGGAAAGGGAGAGAGAGAATCTCAAGCAGATTCTGCATGGAGTTGAATGCAGGGCTCTATCCCATGACCCTGAAATCATGACTTGAGCCAAAATCAAGAGTCAGACACTTCACCGACTTAGCTGCTGCTATTGCCCAAAGCATTCCAATTGATATCTCCTGAGAGCATCATCATCTAGGGATCAGGACAAAGGTCCCCAACTCAGAAAGGCCTTTGCCAACCACCCTAAGGAAAGAGGCTGTGATGCCCCCCTCTCCATATTAGTCCCTCTTACGAGCATGTGTCACTATCTATATTATCTCACTGGACAGTGTCCCTTCTTTCAAGTATAAGTTCCCTGAGATCAAGGCCACTGCGTCATTCAGCACTGAGGCTCCAGGGCTTAGGACAGAGTCTGACACCAAATGAGTGCTCAATAAAGATCTGTGGAACTCATTTAAAAATATACTAATAATATTTTAACTGATATTTCATAGCATTACTAATACTTACAAATATTGCAAAGAAATATTAATATTTACTACTGATAACAATAGAGCTTATCACACGTCCCTCAATTAATCTTTGTAACAATGTTAGGAGGCAAAAATGACTCTCCTCACCTTATACAAGACTGCCAGCACCCATTTTCTTCATTACAATCTATACTGCAGGTACAAGCAAAGGGCAATAGAATAATAATACATTTTTTTAAAAAACAATAAAATTAACTTGGACTCATCGCTATGCCTCTGGGAACGCTTCTGGTGGGAAACTGCATGGGACCCCAGTGATTTTACCCCAGACCTCCCCCTCACCCTGCTGCAGGAAGAGATTCCAGGCCTGGAGGGAAGCACGCTCACTGGGGGGGATGTTTCAGACCCAATTTACCAGGGCAAGTAATGATGGTTATTGTATCTGACTTGAGACCTGCCCTCTCCTCCTCCAGGAGGCTCTGTGGTGACACATGATAATTGCCCAGTTCCTCCTGGGGTCCTGGAATTATGCAGATAGCCTGCAACAAATCTCCTGTTATCTTTTGAGAAGTGCCCTAAGAGCAGGCCAAGTACCATCCCCCAATCCCTTGTCACTTTCTGGGATGCTGGTTGACTCCACATTTTTACTCCCTTGTTATGTTACACCTTGGTTTCTGGATGATCTCTGCCTTAAATCTAATAATTGTCTAGGGCACTGTCTCCCCAGTCAAATTCCTGAGGGGTGACCCAGAAAGCGCATGTATGTGAGAATTAATGTGCATTGCCCTAGGTCACTAGTCTCTGTAACTCTAATAACGATTTCATAACAACAGTGTTCATTTGTGTCTCTTTTTTATTTATAGTACATCTGAAGGACGTATTTGGGATGATCTAACTACAACAGATGCTCTGTGGGATCCCCCCAAAAAAATCATTTTAGGTATTTCTGGAACACTTTAAGAGAGAGGGGAGGGGGATGCCTATTTTAGTCCAGTGCTGTCCAAGAGAACTTTCTGTGATGATGCATCTCCATATTCTATATTTGCTTTGTCAACACAGTAGCTGCCAACAATACATGGTAGCTATGAGCCATTGGAAAGTGGCTAGTGTGACTGAGGAAGTCAATTAACTCTACATTGGCTAACTGGATTTAAATTAAAATAAATAAATAAAAAGTTTCTACAGTGACACGTGGCTGGTGGCTACCTCACGGACAATTCAGATCTGGAGCCTTTGAGGAGGCTGATTTGGCACGGAGCTGCTTCACATTCAAGCTGCCTTCCAGGGTGAATGCATGTAATAACCTTCCTCAGCAACGTATGGAAACAAGCCAGCAGTTATTAACGCTGATGGAAATAACAATACAATTTACAAGGAGCTTTCCCATAACCTCACTTTAATCCTCACACAAACCCTGAGAGTCAGCTCCAATCCCAATTTAGGAAAGAGACGCAGCAGTGTAACTGCTTGACCAAAGTCACAGAGATTTTCGGCTCAAAGTGCTATGTCTGTTCTCCGGGCCCACTGCTTGGTGTTTTTCCAACTTTATGATACTCTGTAAGTATTTACCTGTCCCAGGTAAAGGTGGGATGGCGACAGCCCAACCAGAACTCAGGAAAAGGAAGACACAGATGCAGCTAGGTTACCAGGGCTCTGCCAGAGAGGAAGACGGGAGGGCGAGAAGGGTGCACGGATGCCATGCGCCTGCACTCACACAGGTCCTAAGAACAGGACTCCACTGCCACTGATGGTGTGAGGGCCCTGCCTGGGTGCTGGAAATTCACCTTGTCTGATCCTCACCAAAGCCCTGTGAGCTGGGAGTGTAAGCCCCCATCTCCCAGCTGAAGAGAAAGGCTCTGAGGGTTTACATGACTTGCTAAGATTTGTTCGGCCTCTGCAAGTGGTAGGGACAAGCTTCTTGCTCATCTGCTGCTAGTGTCCCAGATAACTCTTACCCAAGTAAATAGCCAAAGCTCAATAAAAACGGGGGTAGAAATGGGAAAGCAGTGAGTTTGGTCTCCACCAGGAAGACCAGAGAAAGGCTAGCCACTCTGTTGTTTGCCTGGAATTCTCTCATGCTTGTAAGCTGAGGCTCAAGTTTCAGGACCCAAGGAAGTTGGTTCTTGTTAATGCTCTAGGACAAGGGGTCCTGGGACTGTGGCAAGCATGGGAGAGAAACCAGCACAGCCAGTGGGACTGATGGTCCAAAACTACTCGATTAGAAACGACAAGATAGAGAGAGATGAATCCGGAGCTTCCCCCATTAAAGACAGGGGATCACAGTGCCCCCAGACCAAGACAATGACACCCCGACCCACGCACACGCCGACCCCATGGGACTGTATCTAAACCAGAGGCCTCCAACCTGTCCTGCCTGGGAGTGCTGTTGGGCTCAAGGCTTTCTAAAGCAAGAGGAGAAGGAAAAGAGGGAAAAGACAATGAGGAGGAGCCAGATAAGGAAGGAAGAAACAGAAGTGGCAGCTACCACCACCAGAGTTCGTAACAATAGCAACCTGGTTCTCCCAGAAAGAATTTCCATACCCCCTCCTGCCGAGACCCCCCCAGGCCTCCTGCCCACTCCCTGGACCCTTCCCCCACCCACAGCTTCCACTATACCCACTGTATTAAGTTCTTTGTATCCTTCCAGTCTCAGCCTGAGTGCAACTGCCTCTAAGAAACCTTCCCTAATCCCCTGTCCTCTTTTATGCTCCTCCCCTTTCCTCTTAGCTACTCCCTCCCTCCCTATTCGCCTATTGGTTCCTTCCTGCTGATGGGGGACAGGGGACCTAACCCAAGTGAGCCTTCCAGTGTCTGTCACATAGTAGTGAAGTTAATGTTAATGACACTGGTAAAGATTAACATTCCCTGAACAATTACCATTGTGCCAAACATGGTTCTGAGCACTTTATATGGATTAGTATCATTTTTACAACAACCCTGTGATATAGGTACTATTATTATCTTTTGTTTTACAGAGGAGAAAAATGAAACACAGAGAGGAAAATAAACTTGCTTAAGGCACACAGTTAGCAAGCAGAAGAGTTAAAATTCCAACCCAGGCAGTTTGATTTTAAACTCTTCCCATTAACTACTTCACTGACTCGCTACAGGCGTTCACACCTATCGACCTATTTATTTACTTACTAGTTTTCCATACCCCTCCACCTTAAATCTAAACCATGATACAGTATAGGTAGCTCTGTACACCTGTAGTAGTTAACAAATAATCCAACAACCATTGGAGATAACAGCAAGAAATCTAATTTTTCATTTGCATGGGACGTGATTTATTTACTGTTCTTGGTAAGCATTTTTAATCTTTCATATGTGCTTTGCACATTCCCCTTTACTGAATACTGAGATACATTCAGTGGACATTTAGATAGGGGATTTAAACAATTCCTTAAACATCTTTGGGGATAATCTGTGGTTGGTGAAACAGAGTTCTGCCTGAGACACAAGCAGAAACTGTGAGAATGACCCCAGGAAAGGAACTAGACTTCTTCACTTTACCGAAGGCAATATGGTAATGCTGACCCCATCACACACTGGCGCTGTTTTGTTCTTTGAATGATAATGATCAGTCTTGGTTCTGAAATAGGAAGGAAACTCAGATTGAGTGCCCTGGTCTGTTATGGTCAGGGAAACCAGTGTGTCATGCTCAGGCTGAATCCCCATTCACAGGCAAGCAGAGTAATGCCCCCCAAAGATGTCCTCGCCCTAATCCTTGGAACTTGTGGCTACGTTGGGCCATGTGGCAAAGGGAGTTAGGTTGCAGATGGAATTAAAGTTGTGACTTGGTTAACCTTATTATCCTGCATTAGTCACATGGGCCCAGTGTAAACAAAGGGTCCGTGTAAGTGCAAGAGGGAGGCAGAAGAGTCAGAGGAAGATATGACTACGGAAGAAAAACCCAAAGAGATGCAACATGTGCTGACTTTTTGAAGATGGAAGCCATGAGCCAAGGAATTCAGGGGGCCTCCAGAGGCTGGAAAGGGTAAGGAAACAGATTCTCCCCTGGAGCTTCCAGAAAGAAATGTCGGCTGCCAACATCTGGATTTTAGCCCAGTCCAGTGAGACCCATATTGCACTCCAAAACAATAAGAAAATAAATTTGTGTTGTTTTAAACCCCTAAGCTTGTGGTAAGAAGAAACATGCAGTGAGGTGGGGCAAAAAACTAAGAAGCGCCTGCCTAAGCAAGTGTGTAAGCTTCAGGGCTCCCCTTTCTGGCTGAGTGAGGCCAGGGAGACCCCTGTGTGCACTGCTCTCAAGCATCTTTCCTGCCACTCAAGGGTCTTCCCCGTGGCTCAGGTGCAAAATACAGGGGTACAAAATACATTTCCTGACACAGGTGAAGTTGTCCAAATTACAGACAATTGAACACAAAACAAAGCAACAAAGAGCCTGCTTCTGATTCAAGTAGCCAGAGTTCTCCAGACCTAAAGTGCCCAGAAAAATAGCTTCTCTTCTTCTTTCACTTTGTCTAATAGAAGCTTTGGAAAACCCTAAGGGTTAGATAGCTACCGACAGCATCCCTTTCCTCTCCTGCGTCCTCATTCAGGCCAGTGGGATAGGTGTGGGGAAGCAAAGGAGAGCCCAGGGAAGTGAGAGCTTGCCTTGCCGAGGACACTCACCCTCAGCAGGCTGCATGCTGCTCAGAGAAAACACAGGTGATTTTTTTTGATCGGTGCTGTTTAAAGACAAAGGCAGACTTAATGGAGGAGAGAGTTTGCTGCTCTCTGACCTTGGCTGTGTGTTTTTCTCCATCCCTGTCAAGTTTAGCACTAAGAACAAACAATTGCTGATGAGCTGGAGCATGAGAATGCAAAGGGCAGACAGCAATGAGCTAACTCCAAGGTGAGGCAGACTCGAGTCCTAGGAAATGCAGCTCACTTATGCCTACCCAAGGGAAGAGGGGCTGGAGCAGTTTCAAGGCCTTCACAGGGACTGCAGTGTGCGGTGTGTGCTAGCTATGTCTGTGAGTGAGCTGGGATCTGGGGCAGGTGATTCAGACACCAGGAACCTGTCTGGAAAGGTCATGGTGTAAGGTCGTATGTGGCTGAGAGAGTGCTGGTGGGGTGTTATGGAAAGTCCTCTTTGTAGCAACAAACAGGCGCCCCCCTCTAGCTGACACACATCAAGGGAGGGTGAGGGACAGATGTGAGGGTACACATGGACACCCAAAAGCAAAAGTTCTGGTGGATTCTGGATTCCAGACTCTTGTTCATTCCATTAACATCCTATCTGGAGTCTATGGAACTTTTTTTTCTTTTCTTTTCTTTTCTCTTCTTTTCTTTTTTTGGCTTAATCTCTTAATGGATTTCTTACTTTCTTTTTTTAACGGAGACATAATTAACATCCAATAAAATATCCAATTGTAACTGTACAGCTCTTAGGGTTTTTTTTTACACAGATCCATGTAATCACCAACTACATGAAGGTATAGATCAGGGGTCAGCAAACTCAGGCCTGTGGGCCAAATCCCATCTGCCACTTTTTGTAAAAATAGTTCTATCAGAACACAACCACACCACTGTTTGCATCATGTCTCGAGCTATTTGAGTAATTGCCAAAGAGTCACGAGAGCTTCAAAACCTAAAATCATTACTAGCTGCCCAAAGAAAAGGTCGGCAGACCCCTGGTAGAGAGCCTGCCTGAACCTCCCTTCTCAGTTGATGGCCCCCCAACAACAGAACCCCTCTTTTGACTTCTATTACTGTAGGTTAAGTCTGTTTGGTTTTGAACTTCATATGAATGGAAGATTATAGTTCTTATCCACTCAACATCATTCCCGCCTGAGCACCACCAGTACTGTGACCTATTACACCGGAGGCATCCTCGGCTCAGTCCCACTGACAGCAGCGTGCTACCGTGCCGCCGGCTCCCGTGGCATCCCCAGGGCCCTCTGGGCTCAGTCTCCTCTGGTGACTCTCTCCCTTTCTCCCCCACTCTCTCCCTCTCTCAATCACACATTTCTGAGCCATAAATACCACTGAAGATCTGATCAGAGCCAGAGACTTTCTTCTCAGATAAATGCACAGTCACAATGTGCCCAGCTGAAAAAGAAAAACTGTTGTTGTATTTTTACATTTTTCTCCCCATGTAAGTCAGATAGATGTGAGGAACCCATCTTAGATTCATGAAGCTTTGCCTCTCTTTAAAAAAAGAAGGTGTTTGACAGAGAAGAACCTGTCATCACGTAGATTTACCTAAAAGGGTAGGGGCGGGACATGTACCTCTGTGATGGCAACCAAGGGGTGGAACAGGATACTCACTGGTCTGAGGACCTGGGCCTCTGTGTCCCCTGGGAGACGCAGGGTCAGGGCACTGACCCAGCCTGCCAATGGCTCAGTGAGGCTTAGGTTCTGCCTCCAAGAACTACACAGGCATCACTCCAGCAGGACAATGATGGCATCTGCTGCTGACTGTGGGGACTGGGCTTCAAATAAGCTTAGTCCACTGCTGCTGGTGGTTTCCAGAACTTTCCTGATTTGGATGTGGGAAATGGACAGAACCCTTAGGAACAGGTTCATTAGGGGAAACTTGGGGTTCTTGAAACACACAGGGGGTGAGAGAGCATTAAAATAGTGATTGTGAATCTTCCAAGGAGGTGAGTAAAGGGGAAATTAATCAGAAAATAAGAAATGCAATCCTACTTTTACCTCAAATTTCTGAAGCAGTTCATACCATTTATACATACCAACCCAGAATTTCACACATAATCTAAATGGGTTCACGGACCCTAGGCAAAGAGCTTCAGTTTAATACACTATCCTTTCTACTTCAGCTCCCACTGAAAACAAGCAAAGCCTTTCTGTGCTTAAATTCCCAAGGGAATGTTTTTAGTCAAGTTAATATTTTTAATGAGGCCACACAAATCCTGGTTTCTGGCCATTCTATGGATTAGTTATCCACAGGTCAGACTCTCAGCCATGGTTTGGATCAACCACGGTGGGCTGAGGAAGAAGGGGCAGCACAGTCCTGTGATCTCAAACATGACTCCCTGGGCAGTGGGGGTTAGGGGGCTTCCCTGAGAAGGAGCTGTGAGCAAGGCAGTCCCGGAAGCTTGGATATGCTGGAGGCAAACTGCTTCGTAAGTACAGTGCTGGAACCAGTAGATGGTCACAAACGGGAGCTACAAAGATGCTGATGAGGAAGATGTGAGTCAGGCCCTAGAGAATCACTTCCTCCTGGAAGACTTGGATGCTGCTCTTCCTCTCAGGGACGCTGATGGTGCTGGTCCATGTTGAAAGCAGATATTAAATGTATACCGGCTGACAGGCTTGTGGAACATAGGTGTTTGATGAGGACACACATTTAAAGAAATTAGAGGAGGGAAATTAAAAGTGTCCCTCAAGTCATTAAAATACAGGTAGTTTGAGGGTTTCATTGAAAAATGAATCGCTTTAATAAATACTTAAAAGCTAAATAAAGATATTGCACAGCAATTTGAATAGGAATATTGTTCGAACGATTATAGAAGCTGTTCCTTTCATCTCATAAATTTATGTAATTAAACTAATGTCACAGTCTGCTCTTGCATGGCAAGATGACAGAAATGCAGGATTTTTACTCCACTGCTGACTAATTAGGATGACATGTGACTCTACTTCTTATTTTCAATGTTCTTTTAGATTTTGTGCTCAAATCCCCCTTCCTCTTTCCAAACCTGATGTCTCAGTAGTTATAAATAGCCTCCCAAGTCAGGGCTTGAATGCATTTTGGCTCTCTTCCTTTTCACCTCAACTTAGCTTAGGCGTCAGTAACCATTTAAAATACAACCTGGATTCCAGAGAAGGGAATGAGGAGGTCTGCTTCATTCGGGACTCAACCAAGAGGGACATATTACTGGTTCTAGGGTGAAAGAGAAGTCCACGCATCTTTGGATTTTATTTTTATCCTCTTGCTTTGGGGAGTTTCTTTAAAAGGAAATAAAATTTTCTTTCCAAAGTGGCAGGATATTATAGAAAAAGTCTGTATGGTGTCTATACATGTGATAGAAAACAGTATCTGTCCTGTAGCCCAGCACACACATCACTCACACCCTATGAGTTCCGGTTTCCTCATCTGCAATGTAAAGGGCATAAATGGATCCATCCCCCCATTCACTTAACTAGCTGGCATTTCTGAGTGCCTAGAACATCCAGGCACCCATGAATGATGGAGAGTGGTTGGCTTCAAAGAACTCTCTAGCAGGGAAGAGAATACAGTGCAGAGGTGAAGAGCCCAGATTCTGGAATTAAATGATCTAAATCCCAGCTCCCTCCACCACCCCACTCTCTTACAAGCTGTAGACTCTTTTAGATAAGTTCCTTTTCATCTCTAAACTGTTTATTTATATTTAAATTAGGATATTGATGTGATATCATAGGACAGGTGTAAAGGTTAAACAAGATAATAACTACAAAGCACATTGCCTGACAGAGCCATATGAGAGGCTAAATTGATAAATGTGTTTAAATTGCTCTAATACGGCTATGTAAATAATGCTTAAGCAACAATAAGAAGGGAGCCATTAATTCCTTTTGGGATAAACTGAAGGAGAGCAGGCAGAATTTTAGAGGAGGTGATACTGAGTTAGATCTTGTAAGGTGAGTAGGAGTTTATGATAGAGAGAGGGAGGTTGGATAGTAAGGACAGAAGGGACCATAGGTGAAAAATCACAGAGAATGAGCAGTAATGTTTTCAGGTGAAATCTTTGGTACATGCAGGGAATGGCAGAAGTAAATCTTAAAAGTAATACTGGGACTATAAGCAGCATATCAGTCAGAGGGGTTTTAGTTGCTAATTATAGAAAACCCAGCTTGAACCGGCCCAAACTATAAAAACAATTTATTGGTTTTTTTGACATAGATAAATTTATGGCTTTTAGAAACATGAATACCTAAATAGGCAGAATGGTTTGATCTAAAGACCCAATCATATCACCAAGGAGCTGATTTCTTTACATTTCTACTCTTCTCTCTTTTGTAATATCTTCTTCATCCTAACACCAAATGTCCCTTATGGTCACAGAGTGGCTGCCAACTACCAAGGTTATATGTTTTCCAGGTAACATCCAAGAGAAGAAAGAAAGCCTGCTCCTGAGACCATCCAACAAGAGCCCTGGGCTTTATAATGACTGACTCACCCCTGAACTAATCTCTGTAGCACAGAAGTACATGGGCCAATTGACATAAGTCTAGGACACCTTAACCAATCACTGTGACAAGAGGTATGGGTTTATCCTTTTGGATTAGAGCAGTCAGAGTCACCTTTAAAACTGAACAGCTGGCCTTTATAACCCACATAGCTGCTACAAAAGGCAGAGGAATGGGATGGTTATAGAAAGACTGAACGCATGGCTCATCCAGAAGACTTGCAGGCCATGCTTTAGACTTGGTTGTTTACACAGTAGACAATAGGAAGTCACTCACAGGCAAAAGCCCACATTTTCAGAAATAATTTTGGAGGCAGTCTGGGGACAAATTGGGGCAAGGAGGCCAGTCTGCACCTAATTCATCTCTTAGGTTCCCTATAGAGCAAACATCCTAATTCTGTTGGGGAAAGAGGTACTTTGGGCAACTACCATGCCTCTCAGAAACCCTACTTCTCAGGCTGCATTCCAATTTAGTGTGTTGAACTGTTCATAACTCCCAAGCTGCCAATAATAAAGGGGCAATAGCTGTTATGAAATTCAATATCCTAAATCACCTTAAAATCTCTATACTCTTGAGTTTTGTCTTGAAAACCACTTGCAGGACACATGAGAACCAAATGAGAGAATCTGTTGGAGGGGGCACAAGGGAGACTAGGAGAGTCAGGACCCTAGAATCAAAAAGGCTCCTTGGAAGTAACGTAACCTCTGAAAAGCAAAGAAGAAATCATCCAAACCTCATAGGTTATTTATTCACCCAATTAGCAAATATTTATGAGAACCAACCATGCACAAGGCACCCTGCTAAAGCTCAAGAGAAAAGCAACTGAACGAATAATGACTAGGAGAGCACCCCTCAGATGTGCGAAAAGAAAAAAAAAAAAGGCGAACAGATCTCTAGGACACCAGGCAAATGCAGCCTCTGGTGACTAGGAAGACTTGCATTGAACACTCTCAATGAAGATCTGAAGGCTATCTAAATCCTCAGAGGTCATGGCCAGAAGGCACAGTGGTCACAGATGGTTGTCACTGGCATTTATTTGCTCCCTTGGTAAAAGGAAAAAGATTCAGGGTTCCTCACTGTTCTTCTAATCCTGGAGTGACCTATCATCATGGCACTTAAATCATGTTTCAACAATACTTAAAGAGGAAGGTTTCTCACTTAAGAAAATCTAAACCACTTTGATGACTTGGATTTTTCTATTCTTTAAACTTAGGACTGAAATGATATATTCAAGGTTATATGTTATGGGACAACTTGAACAAACTCACATTTTAAAAATGGACTACCTTCCTACTGTGCTGTAATCACAGCAGTGCTTCCTTGGTTGTGTTTCAAATGACGGCCTCACCATCACTTCTAGAACCGTAATGAGAAAGGCTTAGAAATAAACGAGCTCCGCACAATATGGCATGCAGACAGGCTTCCTCCCGTAGAAGAATGTGCCTCTGTTCAAAGGGGAGGCACCCACACATACATTTTTCCCTCCAAACACTAAAGCTAGGGAGAAGATGGCTTAAGTTGCTGTGATTTGTGATCAGGAAATGAATATGTATTTTTATTGCAGTATTCATTATACAGAGTACAACAAGTTTTGCTTAAAGCAATTCCTGTATCACTTGATATGAATGTTATACTGTATTTTGCAATGCACCGCTTCTTGAAGAAATATTTAACAAAGAGATTAATAATGGGAGATTTTAATGTATCCTTCTAGCACTCCGATAGAGCCAGTCTATTTCCATCTTTCTCCCTGGAGCCACTTTGACACTGGGCTGACATGTTGGTGACAATGCTTCATAAAAGAAGGCTTTTGCGTTCTACCTTATAGATATTCTGGTTAAAGTACAGAGCTTAAAACTGAATGAGAGAACTCATGGAAAGCAGAAAAAGCTAAAGGCGATGTTTTGGTACCAAGGTATTGGAAGGAAAAGGTATATACCAAATGGCATTATCTTTAGAATGAAATGATTAGATGAATTAGAAGCTCCTCAAGTAGGTGCAAATTAGAAAATTTCCCACTAAAAATTTGCGTAAGGCAGTATCTAGGGCTTTCCAATCCTATTGTTTATGTGGCCTAAATTTCCTCTCTTGCTGAAACTACCGTATCACTCAGGTAAGGCGCCCCAGGACCTAGGGGTCTTTGGTTCAAGCAAAGGTGACCACTGCCTGGCCAGCTTGTAGGCTGGCCAGAGACCATCAAGAAGGCCTGGTACAAAGGGATCTTCCCATTAGCCAAGAAGTTGTCTCCCTTCACAACAGAAACTGGGAAACTCCTAGAGGCCTGGAGAGTAGGCCATTAGCGGAGAGAAGGGAAGCAGCTGGTGCCCTTAGCAGTACAGTACCAGACTGAATAGCCACTGTATTTAAGTAACAAGCCACCTCTGCTCTCAGTCTTTTGGATGGGGGTTGGGCTCATTGTACCCTAACCTCCAGAGGTCGGTATGTGATCTAGCCCTGGTCAGTAAGAGTCCCACACCCCCTGGCCACATAGGTTGATTCTGGAATGGGCACATGCCTGAAGTCTGAAGCTTTGGTTGCAATTATTAGGAACAGAACTTCCCTTCCATTAGGATAATGTAGGTCTGGAGTACTTGGGCTTCCAGTGAGTGAAGGGAGTCTACCTGAAAGCTAAACCAACACATCTGAAAGATGGAGAGACAAGTTCTGGTTAACATCATATGGGATCCTAGATCTAGCCATATCTGATGTTGCTGAGTTACGGACTTTAAAAAATTTCTTAATTAACTCTTAATTTCATAATAGTTTTAGATTTACAGATAAGTTGTGAGGATAGTCCAGAGAATTCCCACATACTCTGTACGTAGTATCTTCCATTGTTAACATCTTATAATAGTATGACACATTACACTGAAGCCCATATTGATACATTATTAACTAAAGTCCCTACTTTATCAAGATTTACTTGCTTTTTAATCACTGCTCCTTTTCTGTTCCAGCATCCTATCCAGGATACCACAGTATAGTTAGTCATGTCTTCTTCGGGTCCTCTGGACTAAGGCAATTTCTTAGACTTGCCTTGTTTTTACAGTTATGAGGAATATCAAACAGGTACTTTGTAGGATGTTCCTCAGTTGGGATTTCTGATGTTTTTCTTATGATTAGTCTAGGATATAGGTTTGGGGGAAGAAGGCTGCATAGTAAAGTGCCATACTCACCACATTTTATCAAGGGTACCCGTCAACATGACTTACCATTGTTGATGCCCATATTAATTACCTGGGTGAGATAGTGTTTTTAGGTTTCTCCACCGTAAAACTACCCTTTTCCCCTTTCCACACTGTACTCTTAGAAGGAAGTCGTTTTTCACAGTCCACACTTACTGCAGGGGGCCTTATGCTCTACCTCTTGTGGACAGAGTATCTACATACTCTGGAATTCTACCGCGTAGATTTGTCTCTTTTCTCTCATTTATTTATTCAATCGCTTATTTATAGTGATTGATATGGACCCGTTTTATACTTTGTTTTTTAATTCAATACATCCACTTTATTTTTGTGACTCAAATTCTTCCAGCTTTGACCTTTCGCTTGTTTGTTCAGTTGGCTGCTATGTCTCCTCGACATTCCGCATCCTTGAATATGTGTGTGTGTTTTGGGTTTTGAGCACTTTCTTATTTTCTGCACTCTAAAATGCTCCAGGCTCATTACTGTATATTCTCTGCCTCAGTTCTAGAATTAGTCATTTCTCTATGGAGCATAGTTCATTTTATTGGGGAATGGTATTAAAAACAAAGATATGGGCATTGGATGTAACCGTGGATTTTTTTAATTACTTGAACCCATTCATCCTTTCTTTTTTCTTCCCTTAGGTCTATTTTATTTGAACTTTGTATCACTAGAGACAATTTTTAAAAAATTAATAGAGATACAAAGATATAAAATAGAGCTCAACCATCTCCTCTCATCTTCTCAGTTTTAATGAAGATCAGCCCTAATCTAAGTCTCCCCTTTCAGCCCAGGCAGCCTTCTCCCCATCATCTGAGTGGAGAAAGGACAGAGCCCACACACCACACAAGCAACGTGCTTATTCTGCAACAACACATACTTGCTCTGGGCTGGCCTAGCTCTCTTGTGCATATCTCTCTGCTTTCTCCATTTTTACCTTAGAAGCCTGTGTTCTATATGTTCATCCCCCTCATCACTTTTGATGACCCCAGTTCAAGGCCCTTACACCAGAGCTGGCTTGGAAATCCAGGCCAGGGTGCCAGATATACAAATACCACACCATCCTTGCTCTCATGGATAAGCCAGCGGGCTGAGGTGCCTGCCACACAAACCAGTTCATGTCACAGTGCTCCGTCTGCTGAGTGAGGCCCCCATTCCTTAAAAAGTTATATTCTAGGTTTATTGGAAACTTAAAAACCTTTCTTTAGTGGGACTTTTTCTCATGCAATCCTGTTCTTTTTCTTCATCGAACCTATTTGCAATTACATATTTATTTTCTATTTGTTCTGTTTTTACTCTTTCATCTGCTATGAACTTTATCAGAGAAAAGGAAGATCTGTTTTATTCCTCACTCTTCCCAGTCTCACCCAGCACAATGCTTGGCACAAAATAGGCACTCCATAAATGTTTGTTCAATGCATATATATATATATATATGAATGAATGAATGAATGATCGATCTTGGACCCATGGCCTCCTCACCATCTTAGGATCCGGGGATACAAGAAACCAGTTCAAGTCTCACCACAGAATATGACAGAATGGTGTCAAGGGGACCCTGATAAGGGAGTAAGTGATGCCACGCAGTTTAGGATAGTTGGAGGGTCAGAACAGCAAGGGGAACAAGGCCTCCTAGCTAGGCTTGGAGATGACTGCAGTTCACCAGGCAGACAAAGGAGAAGGAATGGGAGTTCTGAGAACAGCATCCCAGCAGCAAATTAGATCTGAGCAAAGACAGGGAGAGGTCATAGGCTTTACATCAAGGCAAAAGGCCGGGAGTAGCTCTGGACAAGTGTAAAAGAAGTGGTGGAGGGCCTAGGGGTGGCCAAGGTGAGTCCCTAGGGAGTATAAGCAGGGAAGTTGCATACTCTGGCCTAGGTTTCAGAAGGATATTTGGCAGATGGAGGTCAGGATGGACAAGAGGCAGGAAACCTGATTGGAACCTGGTGTTGGAGCTAGGACCAGCTCCTGGGTGTGGGAGGTGGGGCAGACAGGCCTGAGCACTGGGGCCATGTCTGCACGTTTCTAACGGGGGCACATACGAGAGTGTCTCCTGAGGGGGGACAGTACACACTTCTCCCTACTCTGTGTTCTAGGACTTCATGCTGGAAGCTTGAATGGTGGGAGTACTCACATGGCAGAGATTGGCAAGCACTCAAGGCTTTCTTCCTTTTCTTTTTTTTTCTTGGTGGTTGTCGTTGTTGTTGTTTTTCTTTTCCTATAGAGTCAGAATACCACTGCCAGAAAATCAATCAGCAATTCAGAAAAAGAAAAAAAATGTACTTATGCTTTCTTCTCTTTCCACTGCTTTTGGGTCAGTTCCTAAGTGGGTCTGTATGGGTGGGGATTTCTGAGTAAACTGGCTGCACAAGAGGTACCTGGACCTCATCATCATGAGGAGAAAAGTAAGGTCTGTCTTCTTAGAAAAGAGAACAAAAGAGATTTAATTCACTGAGTCTGTCTGCTCAGCATTTTTCGCATTTAAATATAATTTATAACTCATAATTTCCCTTACTCAGATGGAGATGGTAGGGGGAGAAAGAGAGAGAGAATGGGAGAGAGAAGACCGAGAGAGACACAGAGAGGAAAAAGAAAAAAATGCAATGAAAAAGAGGGAAAAAAAGAAAAGGAAGGAAGGAAGGATGAGAAAGAACAGAAAAAGAAAGTAGGGGGAAAGGTGGCAGGCAGGCGTTGTCCCTCGTCACTGTGAATTATGCACCACATCCTTGAAGCTCTCTAATCATTAAGACAAAGCAGCAGCCATCAACAGTGAGACCATTCTATAAGCTAACACAACCGACTGCTTAAATGACAAGTAATAAATGCTCTTATTATCTGTCCTCCATTTTACATATGAGAAAACTGAGGCCCACAGAAGTTAAATAGCTTCTCCAGCCACCTTTTTAATAAATCACAGAACTAGGTTTGGAGGGGGGATTTGAACCCAATTTGTGTAACTCCGTGGTACACTTTCTTCACTACTGTACAATAAGGCTTTCACCCCACACAAAGCCAAGGGTGGTTCTCAGTGAGTACATTTGAACACCCACTCTGGGTGCACAGGCATCGTGAAGAATACAGAAAACGTCCCTGTCCTCAGGAATTGGCCCACCATGCATTTACAGGCAGAATGAATGACAATGTGGGAGTTTGGGAACCACACCCAGGCCCAGCAGATGGGAGCTCCTTGAGACTGCAGACTATGTCCTTTCATCTTTGCATTGCTGATACTAAGCACAGAACCGGGCCCAATGCACATTTACTCAACGAACAGTGTGAGCTTGTATTTTTGAAGGGTGGATTAGATCTTTCTTGCCAAAGAGTAGTCTCGAAGTTCTTGCAAAAAGAAAGAACGACTGAGCCAAAGGTTTGCTGTGTGTGAGGAACAGAAAAGTAGCCAACAGGTACCTCTGGAACAGACTGTCACTTGCTGCGTCCAGCAGGACACATCGCCAAGCCCTGCGTGGACCGTTTGTTTCAGATGCCCTTCCTTCAGCTCTGAAGTCCAGATCACAGCAGCAACGCCACTGGCAGCGAGTTACAAATGTTCTGAGGACTGAGGAGCTCCTGATGGATTCACCCAGTTATGGGGCAGTGCTTCTTGGCAGGGGATTAACAAAGAAGGGAGAACAAAAGGATATTTTTAAACTCTGATTCTTTGGTCAAATGGATACAACAACTAAGAATGGCAAAAGTGGCTTTGGGTGATTTGAAAGCAAATAATTTTCCTTCAGGTTCAAAAGCACAGAGACATCTTTTACTCACTCTGCTTTGCCTTCTCTATGCAATCAGCCACCAAGTCTTATATGTTTGCAAAATCTGTCTCACAGCTACCCTTTCCTTCTGTTCCCAACGCCTTGGCCTAGGGTGTGGTTGAATGTTTGCTCAAAATCCCCCTTAGAAATCACAAGTGATCAACTCCCTAATAAGGGAGATAAGACCATGAGACCCAGGGGTGGAGGACTTTCCGGAGATGACAGGTGAGGGCAGAGTCGAAGCCACGACCACACTTCCCACTTACAGGAATCTGCATTATTTTCAAATGGGTCAGCCAGGGTTCTTGGCCATAAGCAACAGACATAGACTCTGATGACCTTAAGTGAAAAGACACTTAGTGAAAGTATATCAGAATGGCAGGGGGCTGGAGGATCAGGCTCTGAGAAAAGCCTGGACTGTGACTCACGCTGCCACCGTGTCATCAGGACAGGCTACCTCTGCATCACTCTTCTTGCCACAATGCAACAGCGATGTTAGGACCTCCAACTGTCCCTGGCACCAAACATTTGAGTCCAGGGGCAGTGCCTGATTCTCCTTGCAGTGTGAAATACACCCTGGAGAGACCCCCCTGGACCAGACCTCCCTCAAAGGAACATGGGGGAAACGGGGAAGGCTGAGGGAAGGGAATGGATGTTGGCAGCCAGAATACCAAGAAATTGAACATTGCCCTTCTGGGGGGTGCGAGGGGTGCCTTCCCAGAGGAACCTTCTGCCTCTGTTTTTCAGAAGCACTTGGAGCCCACTGTCATACAACTTTATACAGCTTGCAACATGTGACTTGAAAATCGCCAGTGGCATAAAGGTAAGAGCCCATTAACCAGCATTCATAGCCTGTTTCATTCCCTCCCCCACTTTACCATCATCTCCAGTGGGACCTCACCATAGCTGTCCTCCAATCCTGTTCTCTACTCCATTTAGGCTGATTTAGTGGTGGCTACTGGTCTCATCTTCACCTCTTTACTCATGCTGTCCTTCTTACCTAGAATGCCCTCCCTTACCTTTTAGCATCAGTCAAATCCAAGGGACAGTTCAAGTTCTACCTTTTACAACAGGACCTCCTGAAACAGTCTAGCCAACAGAGATGTTTTCTCTGTACCCTTACCTTTACCTCTCATTTGACAATCATCTACTCTCTCAACTTGGTACCTGGCCTAGAGAAGAGTTTCAGCACATATCTGCTGAATCAATGAGTTGAATCTTTACTCACTCTTCAAGGCCTAACTCAACTGTCATTGCCTCTAAAAAGCTCTCCCTGACCCTAGGTACAAATTAGTCCCTTGCTCTTTGAGTTTCCTTAGAATTTTGTCTATAGCTGCACTGTAATACCTATCACCATGCCTCCTAATCATTTACTTGTCAACTTGTTCCTCCATTAAACCATAGATTCTCATAAACAGGAATCACATCTTATTCTTTTTTGTACATATTTTATCTGGCACATTCTACACCTGTGCTGTCCGACACCTGGGCTGTCGAATTACACCAAGTATATGTGGCTATTTAAACTATAATTAATTAAAAGGAAATGAAATAAAAGATTCCTTTCCTCAGTTGCACTAGCCACATCTGAAAGTCACCTGGGGCTAGAATTAGACAATGCAGATCTAGAACATTTCTATTATCACAGAACATAGTAGTGGACAATGTTGTACCAGGCATTCACTATACTATAAAAACAGCCATCATTTGAGAGTTCATTATGCTCATGCATTGTGCTAAGTGTTTTACGTACACTCATTTAATTCTGAGGACTACACTCAAAGATTAATACTAGGATTATCCTTGTTCTATAAATGAAGAAACTGAAGCACAGAAAGGTCAAGTAATTTGGCCAAAGTCACACAATAAGTGGATGGCGGGGCCAGATTTCACTATTCTCATAAGCAAGTCTATACCCATAACCATTGTGCTTTTGTTCAAGGAAGTATAGTATAGTATAGTATAGTATAGTATAGTATAGTATAGTATAAACAAAATGGCCTTACAAGTCCCATGTGAAATTCTAAACCCAACCCCACATGTCAGCTGTTAGACCTTGGAAAAATTAGTCATTTTCTCCCTAAAATGGAGATAATCCTAATTGTTTCCCAGGGTCACTGTGAAGACCGAGTGAAGTAACGTATGTGATGGACTTCATATAGTGCCCAGGACATAGTAGGTGTAGATATCCAGTGGATTTTAGCCATGTTCTTACTCAATGTTTTACCCTCCAGAGTGTCAAGAATTTCTTAGCTGAGTTTTAGGTACATAGTAAACCTCTGTACTTATTATTATATATGACTGATTCTTATTCTGAGATATTACCATTTGTTCCTTCCCAGTATTTTTTAATGTGGCTTTTACAAATCCATCGACTAACTGCCCACTCAATTTGTGTCCTGTTATTAATGTAACATGACGGGTGGTGGGTGGAAATAAATGTTACCTTCTACAGCTAGGAAACAAGAGCTCTACAGAAGGAAGGAACCACCTCAATCAATGTGAGCACAGGAAAGTGGCAGAGTTTTAACAGGAGAATTTCAAGCATCAACCCTGATAAGTGTACGGGGCCACCTTTCCTCTTTAATGACTTAGTCCCCTGGACTGCTTGAAAGAAGGCAAACCTAATTCTTACTGACTTGACAAGAACTTGCAGTGAATAATAAATGCCACAGTTCAGGTAGGCTGTTACCATACCAACTGGAAGGTCAGATGAACAAACAGCTGAGAACGAATCAAATTACACAAAATGAAGAAAAACTAGATCTGCTGCAAAGTGAGTGAATAATAAAAGGATGGGATGGTTGGGTTTCCAAGGACAAAACACTTAAGAAAAAACAAAACAAAATAAAACTGTTATCTCTTTAGGCTCCGCATTGCTTTTTACCAACTTGCTGTTTATTCACATCTCTGGGCCTCTGTTCCTATATGTTCCAAAGAAAATTCTGAATTGGGAGAGTTTTTGTACAAGTACCAGAAAATCTACCTCAAATGAACTCAAATAGTGTCAAACTTGGCCAAACTTGAAGTCTGGAGTTCAGCTATAACTTGGATTTAATAAGATCTAGTGGCTCTAGCTCTGTTCTTCTGGGGCGCTCTGAGGTCACCTCTTCTCTGTGTGTGCTGGCTTTATCTGCAGGCTGAAAGGGAGATGATCAGTCATTTTCCTAAGTTTCACATCTATGCATAGTCCTGGGGTGAACTGGATTATGGCTCAAAATATTTACCACCCTCCCCCCATCATTTCCAGGAAAAAGCAGACTTCTCTGGTCCTTTGAGGTTGGGCTTGGCCATCTGATATACTATGCTTGGGGGGCTTGATGCAAAACTTAGCCATGTGACTTTTCTTGGCCACTAAGATGTTGATAGATGTGATGGACCCTATGCCTAAGCTATATTTTGTATCTCCACTGGTGTTCTTACACCTCTGCCATTGCCTTGAGAACAACATGTGTAGGCTAGTTCACTGGTCCTGGGAAGAAATGGGAGACTTTGATGTACAACACTAGCTAGCTCATCTGATCTCTTGGACTCATTAGTGGGCCCAGCCAATGTCAGGAGAACTGAATTACTCTATCGAGGCTTGGGCCAACTAAGTAGATGCTTATTGCCCTGTAGTATTGAGGTTTTGTGGGGTTTGCTAGGCAGCATTTTTGTGGCAATAGCTAATTGATAAAATTATATCCAGATCAAAAAAAAGGAATCTCTTCTGAAATTTTTCACATAAGATTAAGACAAAGTTGTCTTATAAGTTCCCAAGAAAGCCTCTCCTTGCATCTAATTGGTACAAATTGGATCACATGTTCACTCACTGGCAAGGGGGGTGGGTTTTACCCTCAGACAAATAAAGTCCTTATTTGGAGGTCCATATGAAATCCATATGTGCCACTTTGCAAAGGAATGGATATCTAAAGAAAATAAGAGATCTGTTTGGAGAAGGAAACGGGTGTTAAGATGGCAACATCCTCTATCCCTCTCTCTCTGGCCTCAGGGCAAGACTGACTCATCTAGGGGCGCCTGGGTGCTCAGTGGGTTACAGCCTCTGCCTTCAGCTCAGTGGGTTAAAGCCTCTGCCTTCAGGTCATGATCTCAGGGTCCTGGGATCAAGCCCCGCATCTTGTGCTCTCTGCTCAGCAGGGAGCCTGCTTCTCCTTCTCTCTGCCTGCCTCTCTGCCTACTTGTGATTTCTCTCTGTGTGTCAAATAAATAAATAAAATCTTTAGAAAAAAAGACTGACTCATCTATAAAAACTGCCAGAGCCCTCCAATGCACCTTGCTTGCTACTTCCTGTGGGGGTCAAACTGGAGGGCTCTCTTGGTACAGAAATTAGTATTTGCACATTACTTCTCAGGTGGCCTCAGAGTTTTACTTTCAACTATTGAGCTTCAGTTTCAATGCAGCTATAGCAAAGTAGTTGAAATCCTGGACTCTGCAGTTAAATCTGGCTTCAAGCTTTGGCTCAACAGTTTACCAGCTCTGTGACCCAAGGAAAGTTATTTACCTTTTCTACGCCTTAATTTCCTCACATGTAAAATGGGCCAATAACAGTATTGACTTTACATATTGTTGGGTGAATGCATCAGTTAGTAAATACTAGTGAGTTATTTTTTTTTTCCTCCCATGAGGAAGATTGGGAAGATTTTTCCATAGTAGGCCATTCAGCACTCATTCAGAGTTTGAGGTGTGTTAGAGTTCCATAATGAGTCAACAGGGAGAGAAGACATAGGTTGTCTTCCTCTCCCAGTCCTGTTGTTAGTTCTGTATTTGGTCAGGCCCCACTGGGTGTCTGGTAATGAAAATCTTTTTTAGCTAGGTTAAGCAAAGAGGATGTTACTGCATAGAACATCGACTGTCTCATGGAATGCCAGGGCAGCAAAACAGAGACTGGAACCAGAGCGTAGAGAATCATTCGAATGGTTTGCATTCTTCTCTATCTCCTCCCTGCAGACCATCTCTCTCTGCTATCTTCATGTCATAACTCAGTGTCCCCATTTTTGTCATGTCATACTTCTAATCACTCTCAGAAACTGACCTCCTGTCTCTAAGTTCCATTTCCAAATTCTGAGGAAAAGAGTGTTTGGTATCGTTTGGCTCAGATATCCCTGCATCCCTGCTGCTACTGCCAACCTAGATACCCGAGACCCACCCCTGAAGGGCAGGTGCCACCCCATGAGAAAGGGAGAACTGCAAGCCGGGCATGCACTTCAAAAAGATCCCAGTAACTTATTTGTCCTGTTAAAGAATGGCAATCCGTGACCAAGACCTAAACCACCCCTGCCCCTGTAATTGTTAAGCAGCAAGTGTGGAGAGTGATGTGTAATTCGATCTCTTTAGGAAGGTCTCTAGATGATCCTAATGATTAACAAATTTAAGGAAATTCTTTCTTGGAACAGTTACAATATGGTGAAAAGGAAGGAAAATAAGATTTGGAAAAGAAGTTAAGATTGGATTTTTCAGCCTAGAGAAAGTAAGACCAAGAATCGTTAAGCATACAGAGGATTACCTACAGATACACCTAGCTGTTTTCTGTCTCCACAAAGAGCAGTACAAAAGCAGGAGGTTAGATATAAGAAGTATTTCTTAACAGGAAAAAAAAAAAATTTCACTAGAAGAGCTCTGTGTCTCTAGGGAAGTCTCAGTGTGCCTGAGGGCGCATACATAGGCCAGCTGACCTTTCAGAATGCTTTTCACACAGAGTCTATGATCCCAGGGCCAGAATCAGAATCAAACCAGCCTCAGAAACAGAAAGCCAGCTCTTCCAGATGGGGCTCCAGTTACCCAGAGAAGGAAAGGAGTGAGGAAAATGTCCCACTCTAATCTTCTCTGACCCCTCTACTGGGCTCAAATTGCACACTCAATTCCTTTAAAGGACAGGAGACATCTCTGTGGTTTTATTCAGTAAGCAAAGGAGGTGGCAATGGCCCCAGCCCCATCTCCCCTCATCTCCCAGTCTTGGCCCCAGGCCAAGGTACTTTCACGGTCCAGGGGCCCTTCTTCCAGACAGATGGGGTCTGGGGATCAACAGGATGGTAGTGGTTACTGTACGGATGTGGCTTGGCCCTGCCAGGGCCACAGGTGCTTGCATGAAAAGGGGAAGCCAAGGGTGGCATCAGGCCTCAACACATCATCCAATCAAATAGGCAGTAACCAGGGCAAAATCTGCTGACTCCTAATTCTCTCTTTCTCTCCATCATCAGAGGCCCAACTATGCTATGGTCTGAATGATTCTCTCCACCCCCCACCCAAATTCATGTTTGAATCCTAATGCCCAGGTGACATTAGTAGGAGGCCGGGCCTTTGGGAGGGGATTAGGTCATGAGGGTAGAGCCCTCAGGAATATGATTAGTGCCTGTATTAAAAAAATCCCAAGAGAGCTCCCTTGTTCCTTCCTCCACATGAGGACACAGCAAGAAATCAGCAGTCTGTGATCAGAAGGGAGCTCTTATTAAAACCAACCATGCTGGCACCCTGATTTTAGACTTCCAGCACCCAGAACTGTCACAAATAACTTTTTTTTGTCTAAACATATCCAATGTGTAGTATTGTGTGACAGCAGCCAAAACGGACTAAAGCAACCCACCTCTTAGTTATCCATCCAATGGGACTTTTGTTGTCAGGGTCTACTTCTTATAGGCTTGCTGCTGACCTGTCAACTCCCTCTTGCTTTTCTCTCTTCGCCAGGCTGGTAGCAGGTGGGTACCCTGATTCAGCTTATTCTCCAGCCATCTTGCTGCCCCACTCCCTCAACTTGTGTTGCTGGTAGCTGGACAATGGTAGATACTGGGATTTAGAGCTGTGAAGGGAAAAGAAACCAGAAGGTCCCACTTGGATCTTAAGAGCTCAGCAGTCCAATAGCTATAGATAAAGTAATAGCTTTGAGCATGTTCTTGTTCCTGAGGTATGTAATAGTCTCCAGAACCTCATGAGGGGGGCACTGGGAAAGTGATTGGCAAGGCAGAATTCTAGCATTCCTGGATCCCAGGAAAGGTATCATCCCATTAAAAACCCAGTAGAGTCAAAGTTTGTGAACACTACAACTCCAGCTCTCTGGCTAAGGCATTTGGGGAAGGCTGCATGGTTGTTAACTATACTTTCTTTTCACAGTGTGAAACGACATTTGGCATTTGTTTTTCTCATCTTCACCTCTCAAGGGAAAACAGAACTTCAAAGAACTCAAACTTCAAAGAATATAAGTAAATTAACCTGATATTTTAGAGCTGTAGCCTATGCTTCCTCCTGCTGAATCACTATGGATTGTTTTCTGAACTTCATAAAGGAGCCTCACAAGGAAAGGGGAAAGGAACGGTTTCCCCAAGTGCCATCCCAGATGGCCAGAAGGCCCTAGACCATTGAGTTCTTCAACAAGAGCTATAGCACTGGGGGCCATACTCTGTCCCACTCATCACCCTTGCCTCCAAACATGCCCCCAGGACCAAGAAAGGAGTTTCCCCAAAGGAGTCCCAGAACTTGCATTCCTTGAAATGTTTCTCAGAAAATCTTCCTCAGTTCCAACAAGGTTGGGGAGTGTTCTGTCCATGTTCTCCCTTCACCCTCGTACATTCATGAGGCAGCTGAGCAAATTAAAAGCAGAGAATTCCTACAATAAGATAACCCTTTTGGCTTTGTTATCTCAGAGAATCTTACATTTATCTTACCACAGAGTTCTTTCCATTGTTTTTAACATAATTCATATTAAGATTCTGTGAAGCCAGCATTCTACCAAACACCGCTTAGAAACATGGGCTTATACCCAGGTCTTTAGGTCAGACAAGAAGGATCCACCTTGCACAGATTTTCTGCCCCCATCCCACTTAATTTGACATCTGTTGGTCTTACTACAATACTTAGAATATAGGTTTTTACTGTTTTATAAAGTGCTTTTTACTACCAGTTTTTCATGCCAAATTGATCTCATTATTGGGGGTCTGATGGTATTTCAGGCCATCTAGACCTGGCTCAGCTCTAGAGTTGGGGCATTTATTTATTTATTTATTCTTAAGATTTTATTTGTTTATTTGACAGAGAGGAGAGAGATCACAAGTAGGCAGAGAGGCAGGCAGGGAGCTGAGTAGAGAGCCCAATGCGGGGTTTGATCCCAGGACCCTGAGATCATGACCTGAGCCATAGGCAGAGGCTTTCACCCACTGAGCCACCCAGGCACCCCAGAGTTGGGGCATTTAAAGAAAGCACCAAAAATCTTTTTCCCAAGACAGACAGATCTAAAAGACATAAAGACATACAGATCTAAAAAGTTAACGCAATAGTCTCTTTGAAGCCCATCTAGAACTACTTGCTACCTTATTTCACTACTTAGTTAAAATACCATGTTTGAAGAAAATATATGTAATTTTCTTTGTCAGTATCAAGAAATGACAGTAATTGTAATTTCCACGAGTGGAACAATCTGTTATGGGAAATGTGTTAATACTTTTAAGAATCTAAAACTTTACAGGGTGTGGCATATCCTATAATCTGTCTGTTGGGTTTGAATGCTGTCTTTTAGATTCTGTCGTATTTATAATTCTATTCACAGCTCCAGACACCCCTGTTTTGAATGTGACTCCTGGAACTGAAATTTGGAGCCATTTATTGACTAGGCAGAGGAGGGTGAGAGGTATCATTCCTGACGTGTGATCAATAGGGTAATCCTCCAACCTATCAGAGATGCCCTAAAAATAGAGGGTGGCAAGGGTGATTTTTCTCATCTTCAATTCAATATGGCTATTACAGATATGTAGGCACTAAATTAGAGATGAATGTGTGCTCCGGGGTATACATCATGTTTGCTTCCTTGTGGTGTAAGCACTACAGAGCGGGTAGAGAAGCGGCCACACATCACTCGCTGACACAGCACTGGCAAGATAAGTTGATGACTATGTGGTGGTCAGGGATGGGGGGCAATCATATCTGAAAATGGTGGGCAAATGGAGAGGGGGACTAGAAATCAGTATTTAAGGCAGAGTTTGCCCCCAAAGTATAACTCTGACAAAGAGTCTCAAAATTGTCCATTTATTGTTTCTGTCAGCCTTTTTAGGTCTGCTGAAAGGAAGCCTGCTGATCCTGACAAGATCAAAATGACCCTTGAAACCATTTGATAATGGGCTGAACTCACAGTACTTCATCCTCTCTACACGGTGCCTTTCTGTCGGAATGTAAGCTGCAGGAAGAGAAAGCGGCTCTGCACAAAATCCACCCAGAAGCACAAGTGTGTGGTTTCCCAAGTTTGAAATGCTTTGGTGAGAAATTCTCCATGTCCTGCGCAACATTTCATGGAACACTGTTTTCTTTATCTTAACCCCCACCGTCACGATCGCAAGGAAAACCCCGAGACTTGTCCTTCAGTGTGGAACATTTCACAGAATAAGGGAATGGAGGATTTCCTCCAAAGCTGATGCAGTGAGCACACCGGGGAGGCTGCCTGCAAGAACTTCCCATGGGTTTTGCAGAAGAATTGGGCCAGGTGGGCACCCGAGGCCTCCTACACACAGGGTAGAGGACTGTTCTTCTGCTATGGGGTCTGGACAAAGCTGAACCATCTTGAGGCCCAGCCCAGTCTAGAGTTGGGATCAAAGGACCCACAACTAGATACTGGCCCCCTACCCCAAAATAACTGAAAGATGTTTAAATCTCCAGAAAACACTGAAAAGAAATTACATTCATTTCACACAGGAAAACTTCCACAAATCTTTCCCTAAGGCAGGACCAGCTACATAATCTGTAGTGCCCAGTGCAAAATGAAAATGTGGGAACCCTTGTTAAAAAACTATCAAGAATTTCCAGAGGGTGACAGCAGAACATTGAACAGAGTGTGGAGCCCTTCTGAGCCAGGGCCTCACGTGACCCCTGGGTGTAGGCTCAGGAAGGCAGTGCTGCCCTAAAGGGCTTTCCTCCCTCCCTCTTCCTCTCAGTCTCTGTCTCCCTCCCTCTTTCTTTCTCTCTCTCTCCCCACCCCTTCTAACACAAGGGGACTATCCCTAAGTCTTTGTCCTCTCTCTCTCCAAGGTCAGGGTTTCCTCCACATTCCTTCCCAAACCAGGTAAGCAGAACCCTCCCTGGGCTCTCTCCAGGCTAGCTCCAGTGCAGCTCCTTATCATGCAGCCCCTCTTAGCCTCTTTCTTCCTTCCTTCCCTCATTCACCAGGCCCAGCTTGGTGCTGCAAAGATTGATATTTTTCCCCCTTAGAGAGAGAGAGAGAGAGAGAGAGACAGAGTAGGGCAAGGAAGGGCAGAGGGAGAAGGAGAGAGAGAATTTCAAGCAGGCTCCACATCAGGCACAGAGCGGGGCTCTGTGGGGCTCTATGTGGGGGCTCTATCTCATGGCCCTGAGATCATGACCTCAGCCGAAATCAAGAGTGGGATACTTAACTGACTGACTGGGCCACCCAGGCACCCCAAGAATATCAATGAAGCTAACCACATATGGTTATGTGGTTATATATATATATGTTACACACACACTGTCTTCCTCACAGGTAGAGGCATGGGGAAAGATTTAAAACACTTAACTTTTAGTATCTTTATTAATATTTTATTCATTAGTATTTATTAATTATTGATGCATATTGCTTGTTAACAGGTGTTGGAAGCTGTTGATTATCCATAAAATGCAAATGTCACTGGCCTCTAGTAATTTTTATTCTAAAATAGGCAATGATGATGACAAAGAGTAACTCCTGAGCCCCCACTGTGTGATAGAAAATACGCTCAATCTCTTATATACGTTAGCTTCTTTAGTCCTCATAACCATGTGAGGTACGTATTACTATTACTTCCACAAGAAGATGAGGAACTGGGACTTAGGAATGTTGTCAGCTTGCCTTTCTTCACAGACCCACCATGTGGCTCTCGAGCTGGCCTTCTTGATACTCTCCAATAAGCTAAGCAAACAAATGAGAACAATTAGCTCTCCTCCCCACACTGCCTCTCTATCGGCATACAATTAGGTCCTTAGTATTTGCTGAATAAATGAGTGTGTGAATTAGCAGGTAAAGGAAGGAAAGGAGAATGAAAAAAATGGAAAAGAACTGGCCAAGTCTGGTCAGTGAAAGAACTGAACTGTTTGCGAATTCCAGTCCTGCCTTCATCCCACAGTTGACAGAGGCTCAAGTAGCAAATGCTGATAACCACTTGGCTTTGCAGGAGAATCTGGGTCCAGCGGATTTTTATACACGGCACCAACTAGTTGCTCAGCAAATGTTCTTTAAGATGAATTAATTAAAAAAAAAGATGAATTAATTCGAAAGGAATGGAATTAAATTAAATCACAACATTTTTCTAAGAATCTGACTTTAAGCTGAAGGAGCTTTCATGTAGATTAAACAGACTCCATCACTCTTTATAAGTGCACAGAGGAACTGTGGACAAAGCCTGAGCAGCCACACATACCTGAGCCTCAGTCTCAGGGAGACTGAGGAGTTTCTAGGCCTCCCCATGCCCAGTCTGCAGAAATCTCATTTGCTAATGTGATGAAGGAATTAAATAAAGTCCTTAAATGCGACCACACTTCCATGCACAGATACTAAATAATGTTACTTTAAGCTACGGTAACTGCTTCATGGGGATTCTGCCTCATCTTTATGTATGCCTTGTCATAATTTCTGGAATTATAGAAGCCATCCCATGACTCCATAGATTGAAAAGAAACAATATATGAAGGTTTCTTCCCTCTCTGCTCACAGGACATAAAGTGATTTTTCACTGCTCTGAATCAGAACAGATAAATTTAAATACATTTGCTTGCCCAAAGTTCTGAGTTGGGCTTAGAAGAGAAGCTCATTGGTTTGGCAGATCTCAGTTACTGAAGAAAAACAGAGGCTGGGAAAGATGTCCCACACATGGAGACTCAGTTGTCCCTTGCAGCCCAGCAGGTGCTGCCTCACCTCTTGCCCTAAACCCCCAAAGGAGAAGGGGAGACCATGTTACTCTCAACACCTGCTAATGGGAAACATCTCCTCTCCCTCCTTCCCTTCTCTAGATCCTGTCCTCTGCCCCCCACCATCCCTCCCATTAATCCCAGCAAGAATTTACAAAGCTAGAACCCACCCAGGCTCTAACACAAGCCTGTGAGATGGGAATCACTTGTTTGGATCACTCCTACACCCTTCCCCCACGTCAACACAGACACACCATGCAGATACAGAGAGCGAAGCACAGCCCAGTAAAGTGGCTCTTGTGGTCCTACTCAGGCAATAGCAAAGCCAAGGCTCTCATCCTGGATATTTAAGCCTCCATTTCAGTAAGCTTTTTGTTTTTCCAATCTAACCCTCAGACTCAAGGTCCAAAATCTCACACAAGTAAACTCAGTAAAAATAACAGGAACCTGTATCATCACTGTCCACTCCATTATTGAGAGTTCACAATGTGTGAGGAGAAACAACATGCTGGAAATCACACCAGTAATACAAGGTCACATGAGTAGTGTGTGGTGTAGGGACTCAAGCCAAGCTCTGTCTGATCCCAAGACTATGAGTATAACCACTCAGGTACATTGTCTTTCCTCACAAGATCACCACTGAGAGATTGTGTATGAAACTCTGATCTTTTACAAAGAAAATCACTTACAAATAAACCACCTACAAAAAAAAGAAACTGATCAGCTAGTTGGTCCATCCTGTGGGCACTGTTCACTTCCCAACCTCCATGAGGGGAGATCCAGGCACTTGTTGCTGCTTCCCTCCGTAAACCTGGTGAATACACACATAGACATACACACACACACACACACACACACACACCCAAAATCTCTAAGAGTGTTTCATAAATTCTTTACTTCAACCTCTACTGAGTTCAAAGGATGCTAACTAAGTTTTTGGTAGCAGTGTCCCGCCTCTGTAAGGTAACCCCCATGCATTTTGTAGGTGGCTCAGCCTCACCAGAGATTCAGAGAGCCTCCCCACAAAACCAGCACATTAGCTTCAGACCCTCTTCTTCACATTCACTTCCCACTTCACAGCCTCCCTCTTTCCTTTCATCTACTTCTCCTACTCCACTATGACACCACCTCCTCTTTGTGAGTTGGCAGTCTTTATCTTTCATACCAGTTCTGCTCCCAGGAAGCAGGAAGCTTCCAGTGATGAGGAATGTAAGGATAGTGAGTAGAGAAGACACCACTATACTAGCTGGGCTCTGAGTGTGTTATTTTATTTTATTTTATTTTTTTAATTAACACATAATGTATTATTTGTTTCAGGGTTACAGGTCTGTGGGTGGCTTATTTCAAAGAAAACATCTGACAACTTGCCTTGCAAAGGGTAACTTCTTGGTAGACTAGCTTGTATACTTCATTATTTCCATCTTTCTTGGAGTTGCATTACAAACATTCCCCTCCAATGCTTTATCCATGAGAAGTATCAGGCTCCAGAGCAGAAAGAAGAAAAAATAATTCTATCCAGGCACACTATGTATATTAAACTAACTGAAGTGGACATTTATTATTTTGTGGCCACCTAACATCATTTTTTCCTTTAGTAACAGCACCCCGATTTTCTTTTATAGCTTAGGAAAGACATCAAGGGCTCCTGACATCACTTGAATCATGTTATGCCTGAAGTCATATCTACCCAGGGAATATTCAGTTGTAAGAGCAATAAAATCCTTTTCAGTTTCAGCTCACTTGCGTTTGGAAAAAGAACCACCAATGAAATGTTTCTTCCTTCAAATTGTAACTCTGGCCAGATCTTTCTGGTCAAGACTCTGTGGACATTTGCAGGTCACCAACTGTGACATAAATAGCCTTGGGCAGCAAATGAAGCTTTCCTGGTGGTTGCTACTGTGGGACAAAAAATGCCTAATCAGGAGAGGACCTCGAGCCAGAGGGAGGGCTCTGCTCCTATTAGGACTCTTCTCCTGCTGTAAGCCATGAGCATCCACAGAAGGGCTACTTGCCACTTAGACTAAGAGCACATTCTCATCTGTACAAGGTGGGACTCTCGGCACCTGCATGCAGCTACCAAAAGACAAGCCTAAAGAAGAAGGAACAAAATGAGAAGACAGCAGTGCTGGTTTCACAGCACTCTCAGAATACATCACATTGTTGTGAGCAACAGAGGGATGCCTGGAGCACTTGTCAGAACCAAATCTCCTAATTTAAGGCAGAAGGCCCCTGTGTTTGTGCCTTCTCTTTCTCTTTCTCACTCTCTCTGTCAAGCCTCTCCCCTTCTGAAAAGACTAGATCCACCCCTAAGGGGATGGTCCCCAGGGTAAATGGCCAGGTATCTGGGTATTTCTTTATTTAGCCACCATCCAAGCTTTCTTTTCCCTTACCTCACAGCCTGGTTACCAGGAATAACCAACACATATACAAGCCGCTGAAGCAAGCCCCAGGAGGCCTATTGCTTAGCAGGCTCGGCTAGAATCCAAACTGAACTTGGGAGACATGATCCAACTTGTTCTACAGATAATTAAGTGCTCCTGAACTGTTCTTTAAAGAAAAAAAAGTCCAACAGCATCCCAAAGAAAAATCACGGAAAGGATAGGAGGCTTTATAAGACTCTCTGGATAGGTTTTTCTTCCATAGGGGGTGAGTAGAAAAGCTGTTTACTTGTCCAAACAGCCTATTTTGTATGTTTGACCTGGTGACCAGAAGAGGGTAATGTTATTTTGGAAGGAAGGGAAATAGGAAGTTAAAGCGAAAAAAAGATTTTTTAAAATAACAGTGGAAGCCTTCGGAAGATTTTTTTAGTTTAAGCTTAAGAGGAATACAGATGGCATGGAACTGGATTATAATAAAAAACAAGAAAAAAAAAAAACAAACAGGGACAGCAGAGGGAGATTATAATACATAAGTACGCTAGATTGAATTTACTGTCACCCCATCCCTCTTTTCCTCGGTCAGCCTCTTCCCCTCCTTCAGATGTCAGGTAAGTCATCTTAAGGGAAGCCTTCCTGGCCTTCCAGAAAGGACCAACTCTCCTCATGACTCCTACACCCCTCCTCAGAGTAATTTTTCTTAGTTCCTATCACAGTACAATTTAACATCTGTGCAATTATTTAATTAATGTCTCTATTTCTCTGACTAGATATGATCTCTTTGAGGGCAGCAAACGTGTCTATTCCTATTGGCTTACTGAGATCCCTGTGCCTAACATAGCAGCTGGCATACAGTAGGTATTTAAAATATCATTGTTGGTTCAGTGAATGTTTTGATTGAATAATTATTCAATGAGTGAATAATTATAAAATAAATGGGTGGATAACATTCATTGTCCTTCATTCCTAAACACTTTCTGGCCAGTCATTGTAATATGTCCTTTGAGGAAATATTAGTCATCTGGGAGTCTTACTTATAAACTATCACCTTTTCCCACCGTGATCTGGGCAAGTGACTTGGCCTATGTCATGACTTATCCAAGGTGATCAAATGATAGTAAAAAGTTCTATATTGAATTTGAGCATGAATGAGATTAATAATTGCAGTGTATCCAAACAGATTAAATATGTTTAAATCCATGAGATCTAATGATTTTTTAAAAGAAAGAGAAACTCTAACAGGTCATCATTGAAGGACACTGGTAAGCTAATTCATTATTTTGAAAACTGGCAAATAAAGGGAAAGATTCAAATATTTATCTTGCCATTTCTATGTAATCTGTACCACTGATAAATCAACCACAGATGAGAGGAACTTTGGTTTAATAGAGCTATCCCAAAAAACACATATTATAAAATATTTAAATATAAGCATTTTTAAAATCTTGATCAATTAATTGGTTGCAGCAAATCATTTTTTCCAAAGAGCCATAACAATAATTAGATCCCAGAGCCATGACATCACCTAGAAGTCTGTTTCCCCTCTCCTTGGAATTGGAAGATCTTTTTCTCTCACCCATTCGTAGAGAATGGGAATGAGTTTACTTTTTTTCCTCAATATCCTTTGCCCAAACTGAAGGAAAAGTGAAATTCAGAAATGAGTACAAGGCACAGACAGAGCTCCAGGAGAAGCTCTCTAGCTCGGGCATGAGGAATGGGAAAGGGATCCTTAAGGGATAGAGAAGAGGGGTGGAATCTCCAGTTTTCTAGTTTTCTTCTTCTTTTTTTTTCCCTTCCTCTCTCCTCCCATCCTCTTGTATACAGGCAGTGGTAATATCCAGGCACCTAAAAGTCTGAGGAAGGGGATATTTCTTGTCTGACCAAAAGAGCTGTGGTCTCCACAACTGTATAGGGCAAACCTCAGTTACTGGGGTTTGTCTGTCTATAACTTTTCCCTCTCTCTGCCACATGGCCCTGGACAAGGATGCATGCACAGGAAATAAGCAGCAGAGTGAACTAAGTAAAATCCCAGTTTTCTGAGTGGAAGATGGAAAAAAAGAGCCTTGGGAAACTAAAAATATTAGGAGATCATAGAGAAAAGGAGGTTGGAAAAATGAACTCATGAAATTATTTATAAATTCTGGACCTACCCCAAGTAGCTCATGCATAGATATGACCCTATTGATACTATTGATACCTTAGTCAACCACCTAGGTCCCAGCTGGGCTGCTGGGGCTACTCTTCGGTGATCTAAATAACAGTATAAAGTCTTTGAAAATGGACTTGGCATTGAAACCACAATCTCCAGAAAGTTGCTTGGAACAAGTTTTCTGAGCCTAAACAATTTAAATGCCTACTAGAACAAAACTTCTTAACCTTCTTGATAGGATTTAAATAAGATCCAGAGTCTCAGAACATTAGATTCAAAATGTCCAGTATACAATCCAATATTACTGAGCATATGAAGAACCAGAAAAATCTCAACAGTTTCCTAAAAGAGACCAACGTAAATGTGGCCAGTTTACTTTGACAAAGCTGCACAGGCAATTCAACGGGAAAAAAGTGGTCTTTTCAACAAATGGTGTTGGAACAATTGGACACTCATATGCCAAATGGACAGATAGATAGATAAGTTCCTAATCTAAACTTACCACATTATGCAAAATTTAAGCAAAATAGATCTTAGACCTAAATGTAAAGTATAAAACATTTTTTTAAAGCAGAGGAGAAAATATATCTAAGCTGGATTTACGCAAAGAGTTTGTAAGCATGACAACAAAAGCACAATATAAAAATAACTCACAAAACGCAATAGTAAGAAAATAACCCATTTAAAAATAAGCAAAAGACTTAAACAGATACTTCATCAAAGAGGATATACCAAAGACAAACATATGAAAAGGTGTTCAATATCATTAGCCATTAGGTAAATGCAAATTTAAACCATAATTAGATAATCATAGATATGTAACAGAATGAATAAAATAAAAATCTGATAATTTTAGGTATTAGTAATCATGTAAAGTAACTAGAACTCTAATACATTGCTGGTGGGAATGCAAGATGGCACAGCCACTCTAGAAAACAGTTTGACAGTTTCTTATAAAATTCTAAATTCAATTACCATGTGACTGACTAATCCCACTCCTACATATTTATCCTAGAGAAATAAGAATGTATGTTCATTCAAACAGTTGCACATAAATGTATATATTGGCTCTACTTATAATTGCCAAAAGCTGGCAACAACTCAAATCTCCTTCAGCAGGCAAATGTATAAACAAACTGTGGTACCTCCATACAATGCAATACTACTTAGCAATAGAAGGAATGAACTATTGATACTTGCAGCACCTTGAATGAATCTCAAAAGCATTGTAATAAAAACATTTAGTTTCAGGTGCGCCTGGGTAGCTCAGTGGGTTAAAGCCTCTGCCTTCAGCTCAGGTCATGATCTCAGGGTCCTGGGATCAAGCCTCGCATCGAGCCCCACATTAGGCTCTCTGCTCAGCGGGGAGCCTGCTTCCCCCTCTCCCTTTGCCTGCCTCTCTGCCTACTTGTGATCATTCTCTTTCTGTCAAATAAATAAATAAAATCTTAAAAAAAAAAAAAAGAAAGAGTATTTTTTAAGAGGTTACTATAAACAAACAGCCTATTACTATCCTAACTTCTATTCCAGGATATTCTAATGTTCTTTTCTGTACTTTATTTATGGACATATGATTTGTTTAAATTTGTCTTACCAAGAAGAACCACAAATTTAGAGAGATGTTCCCCTCTCTCCTCAATGCTCCCAAAATAAATGCCAGTCCACTCACATTTGCTCTTCAGCAATACCATCCTCATGATAATGAAAACATGATGAAAGGAAGCCTTAAAACCAAAGAGAAATGCTCTGAGAACAGCAAAATGTCTCATCTTATTATCATTTCTCCACTGGCTGAAAATGATTCTAACTAGAATGCAATAGGATAGCAACTGGAAGCAGAATTTTATACCAGAGACTGGTAATATACTATAGTTCTTTTAGAGCAAGAGACCCTGGGCCTTACCACTAGGGGAGAAACTCTTGAGAACTCATCTAAAGAAACAATATTTGGGAACTCTTTGGAAATTTAGAACAGCAAGTACAACTGTGGCAGTTTCAATGTGTTTTCCAAAATCCTTTGATACTGCTCCCTTCAAGAGGTGAAGTCTAATTCTCCTTCCTTTGAATGTGGGCTGGATTTAGTGACTCACTTCCAACAAATAAAGAGAAAGTGACAGTCATGTGACTTTGGAGATAGTTATAAAAGCCAGTGTGGTTTCCTGTTTGTTCTCTCTCTTTCTCCTCTCTCTCACTCCCTCTGTATCATTTGCTCTAGAAGGAAGCCAACTGCCATGTGGAGAGGCTCACATAGAAAGACCTTGGCCTCTAGCCAAGTGCCAAGTGGCTGTGCCATCTTGAAAGTGGATCTTCTAGTCCTGGTTAAGCCTTCAGATCACTGCAGCCCTACTGCACTAACCACCACCTCTTGAGAAACTCTGAGCCAGAATGACCTAGCAAGCTACTTGTGAATTCCTAACCCCCAGAAACTGGGTTATAATAAATGCTGAATATTGTTTTAAGCCACTATGTTTGGGGACAACTTGTTATACAGCAACAGATCACTAACACAACAACTATGCTGATGTTAAACTGTTCTTTTGGTTCAAAAGAAAAGAAGAAGAAAGGAGGTAGGAATTGAGATCAGGACTCCATTCAATATTTTTGTGGAGTCAAATAACGCTCAAGTTATCTGGAGTTCTTGTACAAAGATACAAGGAATTTCCTAGAAATGAATTTTTAAGTGAATCCTCTTCCCACACAGGCACCCTCGAACTGATGCCCTACGTGGCAGTCGGGGAAGCTACACTCAGTATCACACCTACCCCCCACCAGGAATTCCCAAACTGCTACTTTAATAAACAGTCCTTTAAATAGGATATGTTATGTAAGTTGTCTCAGAATAAAGCCTAGCAAAGGGATATGTAGAAGACAGACACTCAATAGATGTATTTAGGTGTTAGCAATGGGTTTCTATTTTTATTCTTTTAATTAGAAGACACTCAACTCATACCCAAGTCAAAAAGACCAAACCAAAACAAAAACCCAGAACCAAGGTAAAAATCATGCCCCTATTTCTCTGCACTCATACATAAGGACTTCCTTTTCAAATACAAACCCAGACTTTAGCATCTGCCATCAGACTGTTGCATGAGAAGTTACTCTAAGAGAAAGTAAGTAGTGGATGTTTGTGACTTCTAACACGAAAGACAGAAAATCTGCTCGGCAACTCACAAGTCAGTGAACACTTAACAGAAAAAATATGCTTTGGCAGCATTGTTTGTTGCATTCTTTAAAAGGAAAATTGAAAACACAGGATCACAAGGGTCAGATGGTTATTATTGGAAGCCAACTTTTATAAAATGTAATACATACCATTTCCCCTGTCTAAATTGCATTGCTTTGTCCAAGTCACTTGATGCAGCCCAGGATAAGGTGTTTTTCTGATGTAGATAACCACCCAGGTTTCCAAAAGCACAACCATTTAAAAGTGGGGGCCTGAAGAACACCAACGGTGACAGAAAAAATGATATTTTCTGTAACCTCAGCATCACAGAAAATAGTTCCACCAAAAAAAAAAAAGTTTACAAAAAAAGAAAACCTTATTATTAAGCACATATAGTACTATTCAGCAAAATCTGCTGCTGATGGCAGTGCCCCAGACTAGGCCTTTTATAGACCCTCACCCTATGGTGGGTTTTAAGAAACTCTAAACGTTTCACAGATCAAGGTATTCTTATGGCCTTTTAGTGATGGACCTATATGTCACTAAGAGGAAAGAAACACAACTTAACTTTGGGAAAGGGCTGCATCGTCAGAGCTGTAATGGACTCAAGTGACTAGGCAGTGTGGTGGCAGGATACCTCTGGGAGTGTCCACTCTGTGCTAGATGACATTGTGAGTGCTGCCTACTTAGGCTTTGTGACCTACAAGATCCCCATAAGGCTCACAGTATATAGATGAGAAGACAGAAGCTCTGAGGGGATAAGCAATTCATTTGTCCAGTATCCAAGGGCTGGGAAATCAGAACCCAGAGCCATGTGACCCCAAGGCCTAAATCTTCCCCCATATACCTTCTATCTTCTACTTGAAATTGCCAAAAGAAGCATTCACGCTTCGTGCAGTTACTGTCGACATGGTCCTAAAGAAACTCCTGATGAAATGTAAAGGAGGAGGACATTCAAGGAAGATTATTTTATTTTACACTTTTGTTTCCGGCTCATTCACCAGATTCCTGAATGACATATTTAAGATGCAATTGATACCTCCACAATGTGACTGATGATTACTTGCCATTCCCTAGCTCAGGACTCTTAACTTACCCAGGCGAATAGGCTGTAATAAAGTGACACTTACATTGGAGCCTGAGTTCAGTGTGAGCTTCAAAGATATAACCCACAATGGTGCACAGGACTGGAAACCTTCCCCTCTACCACCAGTCTGTCTACGGTATTATTTTTAATCCCTTCATAGAGCAGGGAGAAAGAAACACCTAACGGAAGTAACTTTAGGTAGCAGTAGGTGAGTGATAAAACTGCTGTGTTAAAGGAGAGAATACCAGCCCTAGAAACAAGACTTTTTAATTGGTTCATCTCCTGATACCCCGGGCCAATATTTTGAGCAAGCAGGGAAGGCAAGGCACCACCTACGTAGGTTATTCCCTCCAACCTCCCTCCCTATGATGGAAAACTCCAAACAAGCAAAGACACCTATAGAAACAGCTCATATCTTTATTTAGAAACTTCCATTCCACTAGTAGAAGAAAGTTCCTAATCAAGACAGCCAGTGGCTCAGTAGAGATGAAGCTGTCAAATGGAAAGAGAAATCACACAATTAAGAGAGACTCAGGTCTCAGTTCCTCAGGCTCCCATTCCTGTAGTGGGAATGAGGGGTTCTCCCCCCAGTATACCTACCTCATAAAATCTACAAAGCAGAGCAATCTCAACTCAGCCCAAGGGCTTGTGAATGCCACATAAAGGTGGTGGAGGACTCAAGAACCTACCAGCATTTCCTGACAGTGTTAATGATGTGAACTTTGTTTCTATCCCAAATTTCTTGTCTTGCTCTCCTGCGAATAGCAAGGTTACCAAAAGAATGCCAGGAGGTGCGACCGCAACAAAGAAAGCAGGAAACAAATAATACCTGGTGCTCCATTTATTTGAAGTCCCAGCCATATTACATTATAGTAAATGGACTTTGTGAGTTTCCATCCGGCAAGGCCAAATTGGAACTGAGAAGGAGTTGCAATGAAGAATCTGTGCTACTATTTCTAGGGACAAAAAGCAGGCCAACAGCAGCAGAGGCCACGTTAAGACAAATGGTCCACTCTTGAATGGCGTACCGTAATGCCACTACCATTAGATGGATTAGAGGCTACAGTTCGCCATACACAGCCATAGGATATCCACTGATAATCACACATTTTGTTCTACCAAGAGATAACAGCAGCCCACAAATGAGATGAACTTCCTCCTTATGCACATGTTACACAAAATCAATACTTAATTACAGCAGTGCCTGCATGTGTGGCTGGCAGTCAGTTCTGGTGAGGATGCGGGTACAAAGCTACTGTGCTAGAGCAGCAGGTTAACAAGCTCAAAGGGGTCAGAGGCATGGTGGCAGGGCAGTACCCCTCCCACTGACCATGCCCGAGGTCCAGATTGAAGTGACTCACCACGTGGATGAAAGAGCAGAGCAAGGCTAACTCCATTTTGTGCTATACCCGCCATCTTGTGTATAACCCCCATGTCAGAATATTGCCCAGCGCGCCCTTGAGTTAGAGTTAGCCAATAGAAATGCAGAACCCTGAACCACCAAAGAATGTAAACCCCGCCTTTTGCCCGCCAAATTTGTGCGCCAATTCTGACCAGAGTGATAGGCTAGCTCAATCAGCTACCATAGGGTAAATTGTAATTCAATTGGGCACCTATGTGTGGCCTAACATGACTATGTAACTTTCTGTGTGTGTTACGATCTCATTGGCCACTGACCCCTATAAAACTGAGGCACTTTTCCAAACTCTTTCTCTTTCTCTACATCACACTACTGCGTTGGTGGGTGTGGGAGACTGAGCTCGAGCTAGCTCGAATAAAAGGCCCTTTTGCTTTTGCATTGGACTCGGCTCCCTGGTGGTCTTTGGGGATTTCAAAATCTGAGCATAACATGGACACTAGGCTTGGTTTGGAGAACAGAACCTAGACACAGATAAATATGCCATTAGGGGAAGAGAGGCACTGCCTGTGATGACAGTTGCTAGGATGTTACTGTGGATCGGGACCCTGACACAGACTCGAGGAGAAGAGGACAGCATCTGAAGAATGTCTCTACAGAGAAGCTATGTGGCCAAAGCAAAGAACAGAGGGTGGAGAATCATGTGACATGGGATATGGATTCCAGCTCTCGTGCCGTAGTTCAAGCTATGTATCCATAAAAATGCAACAATATTCATTTTCCAAGCTGGAGGGCCACTGTGAGATTGGAGTGAAATCAGATAGACAGAAAGTACTTTGTAGACCATGAGCCTCCACGCCATTGTAAGAGATTATTTTTTATTTTAGGAAGTGATAAGACCTAGGTATGCAATATCGTGAATGATCAAGAAGAGGCAACAACTTCATTTATAAAGTTTCCAGTGCAAAGTTGGTGAGGCCACACTGAAATCTACACATGTGCACAAAGAAAAGAGGTTAACAAACCTGGAGGAGACATCCCAACTAGAACCAAAGATACACACAAGGGAATCTAGAAAATTATTCCATAACATCTATGCCATGCTCACGTAATTCCACACTAGAAAGCATTCTACTTGAAAGCTATATGTTCATCCAAGAATTCTGCTATTGTCCTTTCCTTTTTAATTTTAGTTTCTTTTGCATAACCACCTTTTCTTAGGATGTAGTATTTTCCTATACGTCATTCAAAGGCTTACGGGTTTGTTTGTTTGTTCATTTGTTTATTTGGCAAAATATCTAATTCCTTGAATAAAATAAATTTTGTGGCTACAGCACTGGGAATTGTTTTCAGAAAGTAACATTTAAAGATATATGGAAAGAGAGAAGAGAGCTTTAAGCAGCTCCTTTACAAAATAGCTTAAAGGTCTTGCCTTAAAAGAGGAAGTGGGTAGTCTGTGCCAGAGAACTCAGCTCTGCAGTTGGCCAGTCCTCACCACTTCACAGCTATGTGACTCTAGATTGGTGAGCAAACTTGCTAGGGCCTCACTCAGTTGCTTTATCTGTTAAATGGCAAGTGTAGGTATGAGGGATTCAAAAATTTGTTGTGGGTGGCCCAAATTCTTATAAGCGGTTCCAGAGTTTTCTCCATCATCCCTTCAGCAATGCTTACCTTAGTATGAAACCTTCCTTCACATTAACCAAGGAAACCTATCTCTTGACAGGGTGACATCTGTCCCCTTGACTGGTGTCATTCACCACTCACCAAAAGCACAGAAATTCATTTCATAACTGAGAAATTGGCCAAGCATATAAAGACTCTTCATTCAACTCAGAAGAGTTAGCCCATGGAAGGCAAGACACAGTTATCAGATGCAAGTGGTCGGGTTTATGAAAATCAGAATTTTCCATCAGTGGGTTGAGATGAAATGTACACTAAGGTATCCTAGCTTTACTGGACTCCTCCTTATGCATTTGCTAAATAGGATACATTTGACAGTGGATATGTTCCTGATTTAAACCAAATTCTGCTCCTGAAAGTTGGGGCATTTTAGAAGGTGAGGACATTAGAGCACTGTGCCAAATTACAGAGCCACCACATTGCATGCAGATTTGAATTACAGGAAATAAAAATAAGACATAAAATATGTTGAGCCTCTTTTTTTGTGAAAAATTTATAATAACTCCAACCACCCAAATTAAAAGTTTATAGACAATCACATTATTTAATCTCAAAGATGAAGGAGGCAAGTGAGCTATAAATTGAGTTTTTGCTAGGGCTACATAGGGACCCTCATTTTAGCTGATAAACAAAACTCCTTCCTACCTTTTGTTGATATTAGTATTGAAGTAGGTGAATTTTGAATTATGCAAGAACTCCAGAACATATTTCTCAAATATGACCCCTCTGTGTATGTTTTTCATCTATAATTTAAGAACTCCAAATCCAGACAGATGCCTGAAGCCTAAGGACTACTGGGAACTAGAGCATGAAACAGACTGTTCTAAAAAAGAGGAAATTGAAGACTTTGCTTTATAAGGTATGGGTTAAGTCTGGTATCTGGTATTAAATTTCATGACAATATTTCAGCCATCTAATCTGTCAGGTACACACATTCATGAAGTGACACTGATCTCAGTATCTAGTGTATTGCTGGATCTCAAATGCTATTGGTTCTTTCTGTTTCTCTTTGGGCTCTTGCAGTCACTCACAGAGGATTCTCAAACTCATAGGATCATTTGTAAATCCCTTTCCAGCTTTAGAAATTTCTTTCACGTACATTAATGCACATTATTCTTAGTGTCCATAATAACTCTGTGAGATAGGCAAGACAGAGATACTAGGTCACAAAGAAGACAAGAGAGTTGCAAAAAATCACAAAACTTAAGCAGTATGAGACCCTGGTCTTCAGACTCCAAATCAGGAGCTCATTATGTCACATCAATCTGTGCTATGGTTTGGAAATGGTCTAAGAGGAGACTGTCAGCTCACCACTCAGGGCTAGGAATATCTCTCGGAAGAGTAATACCTACTCACCCTCACACCCTGGACTGTTTGCTCATTGTTTTTGACTACCCAGCATCCGTCCCTTCAGAAGCCCTTCCTTCCCCCACTGGATATAGTCTCTTGGAACAGTTATAAGAAGTGCCCACTCTCTCCTTCCATCAGTGAGCATGTGAGCAAATGAATCAATTGGATGCTTGCTCCCTTCTAGGAATCAGAACTTCAACAAGAAAAAAGAACAAAATGAAAATGGTTTGGGCTCATTCATGGAGTCTCAGCACTGTGATGCTTCAAAATAATTCCTGCCAACTAGAATGCCTGGGTTCATGTCCATTTCCAAGCCTGCTTCTTTAGCCTGACATTGATTCTGTAAGTAATGCCATTCCTTCCAACATATTTATGCTTGGTTAAATTAGTCTATTTTGGTTACTTCCAACCCAAGAAACATAGCTTGGAACCCAACTAAGTCTGTATCTTTGTGTGTACACTGGTACCCAAAAAACAAGAGCTGAGAGCGTGTGTGTGTGTGTGTGTGTGTGTGTGTGTGTGTGTACATGCTCTTACTCTCAAAAGTTAGGCTACATGTCCAAGAGAAAATGATTTGCAATTTTTATTTCTGTGCATGATATATTGTACAATCATTGAAAATAATATGCTGAATTTTATGTGAGCTAAATGGGGATTTAAGATTACTCCTATTGAAAATAACAAGAAGTTTGGCTTAGTCTGATGTCCATTTAATATTTAACAGATTGTATCATTGTTTTGCTTCTTTTCTTACAGGTTTTTTTCACAACCAAAAATCAAAGCAATTACATTTGTGTAATAATTGTATTATTTGATTTTTTTTCTGAAGATGAGCTATTATTCCAAACTATTATCAAGCTCTGGTAATACATCGGGTCTGCTTTTTTCTTAATGTGTGCTGAACAACAACAAAAATGGTTTTATAAAAATATTTCCTCTGGCTTTGCAAAGGTTGAAGTAGTTACCTAGAAGTTATGGATGAAAAAAAACCCAAGATTTCTGTCAAACTTAAATTGACTTTTATCACATTTCCCCACTCTACACCTTACTCTCTTGATGACATGCTTTTCCCTCTGATCCCAGTAAGTCCAAAGCAATTACATTCACAAGAAAAGAAATGCAATAAGCAAAGTAAATTCATAAAGCGGGGCTCTGAATGCATTTCTGCCATCTTTGGCTTGATATCTGATCCTAGATGATGTATCCTGAACAGCAGGGAGATCATCTGTAATCTTTATTATGATGACAGCAACAAATAACTGAAAATGCCCTCCTATGACTGAATATGCTTGTTGAATTCTTTTTAATTTTTCAAAATATATTGTGTTGGGCATCAACATATGTACAAGTAGGAGCACCAACATATGCAAAACATATGCACAGCATATCCCTCTCAAGTTTATGACCATGTGCCTTGAAGGGTTTGGACTAGAAATAGGCTAAAGTATTTAGTTTTCATGGAGGTAACCATATTGATAAGTTGCTTCTCCAAATTTATTGTTAAGGTTTTGCCTGAACTTGAATGGATATTTGTGTTTTTGTTGACAATGAACATTTCTGGAAATATAATAAATGAATTGAGATGGGAAGGGGAGGGGAGGAGAGGGAACGAGGGAGGGAGGGAAGAAATATCTTCTTCTCTTTCAACTTATGACATATGAGCCAATCAACTATCTGCATACCTAACGTTAGTGGGAAAATGTCAATCCCAAACAGATCTCCACATTCCTCAGATCCTGCCATATTCTCTTCCCTGACTTACAACAGTTTGTTGTTTTTGTTTTGTTTTGTTTTTTTTTTTTCAGAAAATGCAAACTCATGTTAATATTATCCCACAAAGAGCACTCATTAGGAAAGCAAATATCAGGCATTGCACAGGGTAGACTTTATCACACAGCCCAGTGGAGATGGATTTTAAGCTTTGGTTTTGGGGAATTATCTATGCTTCCCTTTCCTCTCATTAATGCAGACATTAAAAAATTAACTATATCTATAAAATACACTTTTGTAAAAGAGGCATGCAGACTTAATTAAGAATTTCACTGTGAATGTTACTGTAAAATAATTACAATTGTGTCTAATGTGAAAGGTTTTAATTTTCTCCCTTAGTTTATTCATTATTTAGGTAAAATTATGATAATCAGGTATTATATGCCAGATTATACAAATGAATGGTATGAATGTAGGGTTTAAAAAATTATCATAAATGCCAGCTTTTCATTCTACCAAATTTAGGAAAACTGTAGGTCATACATATTAATGAGGCTTTATCACCATTTAAATTTTTCAACTAACTATAGACCATTATTCTGAAAATACAGTTCTGCATTCAAGCTACCTTGATATTGCCTATGAGTTCACCAACAGAGTGTATCTTTATACTTTACAAATGTCATACTCCCAAGAGCTCATTATATAGTAGGGAAAGTCTGTTTCTGATGATGACTATTAATTCAGAATGTAATAGCCATGTCACCTCCCTGCTCTATCCTCTATTCCAGGGTCCAGCAAAGATATTTGTTAGAAGGAGTTACTGAATGAGTCAATGGATAGATGCAACAAATATTGAGCACTTATTAGATGCCAGGTTCTGGGTGGCTCAGTAGGTTAAGACTCTGCCTTCGGCTCAGGTCATGATCTCAGGGTCCTGGGATGGAGACCTCATAAGGCTTTCTGCTCAGCAGGGAGTCTGCTTCCTTCTCTCTCTCTGCCTGCCTCTCTACCTACTTGTGATCTCTCTGTCAAATAAATAAATACGAAATCTTTAAAAAAAAAAAAAAAAGAGGCCAGGTTGTATTTCTGAGAATATGGCTATAAATAAGATAGGATCCCAGTCTTTATGAAGCTTACATTCTATCAAGGGGGTGCACTCATTTCCAGTGATGAGATTCTAAGATTAGGCATGGGTCTAAGAAGACAATCCATCCACTTTAGTGTCCACTTCATGCTTCTTGTGTCAATTTTTTTTTCCCTACTAACTGTACACTGGAGTTTTAAATACAAGGTCAGCTAATGATACAGTGCTCCTCTTATTTTTTATGTGTCACTGTTTCTCATAACTCAGTATTGCTTGGAACCCTCCCAGAGAAGAGAATTGGCTGGGCTAAGGCAGGTTCTGGCATTTCTGGGGTCCCTGACCAAATTACCCTATAACATCAGCCACATTTACCCATCCTACCTCGGGTTTTGGCAATTGACTATAACCTAATTCTCTGAGTCCCAGCCTACTCAGTTGTGCAATTTGGAAAAAAAAAAATGCTCTCCAATTATCAACATATGCCTATGTAAGATATAAAATAGCACTTAGTACACCAGAACCCTAAGAATGAGATCTCTAATGTTTGTGCATCCCTATCCCAATGAAGTTGGACTTACTCCTCACAGACCCATTACCTACAACAACATTTCATTCACTCCCCTTACCTCCTTACCTCCAGGTGATTTTTCATACCATAGCTAGAACATCCTTTATAAAAATTGTG
>CM053603.1:20880068-20891865 GCA_028646535.1 Procyon lotor | reverse complement strand
GGCGCCTGGGTGGCTCAGTGGGTTAAAGCCTCTGCCTTCAGCTCAGGTCATGATCCCAGGGTCCTGGGATCGAGCCCCGCATCGGGCTCTCTGCTCTGCAGGAAGCCTGCTTCTCCCGCTACCATTCCCTCTGCTTGTGTTCCCTCTCTCGCTGTGTTTCTCTCTGTCAAATAAATAAAATCTTCAAAAAAAAAAAAAAGATTCTCTTTAAAAAAAAAAATTGTGTATATCAGAGAACACCACTCTTTGACTCAAAATCCTATGAAAGTTCCCTATCACACTTGGAAGTCCTTGCTATAACCTATGAGGTCTTCCATGAGCTGAGTTGGCCCCACTCTCACACTCAGACCTTACTCCCCACCACTCTCCGTCCCCTATAAATACTGGCCCTGCTATTCCCAGAATATGCGCAACATGTTATCACCTCAGGATTCCCTCTGCTTGGAACACTCTTTCCCTCAGTTTTTCTTGTGCCTGGCTTCAGTCTCTACCCAAATGTCTTGTCTTTGGAAAGGCTTTTCCTCACTATCTCAACAAGAATAGTCCCTGCCACACTCTATCTGCTTGCTGGCTGCATTTTTCTTCATATCACTTATATCATGCATTGATCTGCTTGTTGTCTATTTCACCTAGAGTGTAGATCCTATTAACTAAAGCACTTGATCTTGTTCACCTTTCTATCCTTGGGCCTAGAACAGTGCCTGGTACATAGTAGGTACTCACTAATTTATGTTGAATTAATTAATTAATAAATAAGCTTCTTGCATGCCAAATAGCCTGACCCAAGCATACTTTGAAGGCATTCAAAGTATAATCTCCTCCTGGGTTTCCCAATACTGAGCTCTCCCACATCAACCCAGTAAGTTCCCTGATAGCACTACTGATTACCTACACCTGGGCTGTCAATATGGCAGCCATGAGCCACATATGGCTACTGAGCACTTAAAATGTAGCCAATCTTGGTAGAGATGTGTTGTAAATATAGAATATACATCAGGTTTTGAAAACAGTATGAGTGAAAGAATGTAAAATATCTTACTGAGATTTTTTTATTGATTGCATGTTAAAATAATATTTTGGCTATGTTAGGTTAAATAAGATACATTATTAACATTAATTTTACCTGTTTCTTCAAACTTTTTTAAGTGTGGGTACTAGAAAATCCTAAATGACATATGTGTCTCACATTTACAGCCTGCTTCATATTTCTGTTGGAACCAGGAGCTTTAGAGCAAGACTCTCAAATTAGGAGATGCAGAGGAAAGTATAAAGAGCATAGGCTTTGTGTCAGATAGAGGGCTGGAATTCTAGCTTTTTCTGATACTAGCCAACGACCATGAGCAAGATTCTAAACTTAGGCTCAGTTGCTCATCTGTTCAGTGTGTGCGATGGAGTTATTCTGGAGAACAGTTACGAGAAATAACGAAATGACTCATAAAAGTACCTTATGTGTCTAAAGCACCCAGAACATGCTGCTCCTTCCTGTCCTCTCATTACTACAGAGTCCTGCCATTCAGATGCCACACCTTTTCAGTCTATTCCCCAACCTCTACCTTTTACTTGTACCTAACTGGGCCAGGCTATCTTTTGTGCTGTGGCAAGGATGAAGCATTTATGTGGTCATTTCAACAAACATGTTGGAGTACCTACGTTGTGCAAGAAATTATGCTATTTTCTAGAACTGGGGGGGAATATTTTGAAAACACATCTGTGAAAAGTAAGGAAGAGGAGTTCTGAAGAATCCTGCTGATGGTAGGGCAACAGAGGTGACCCCATATGTGTGTACTGCCCTACTCTTCTCTAAGTGCCAACTGAAGCTATTCTGCTAATTCCCTGGCCCTCTGCTTTAGTCATCTTGGACTATGGCATGGCTTTTCAGGACTGTACCTGTACAGGTACAGGACTGTACCTGAAATTTATAGAGACCTGAAATACACAAACTAACAAGCAAAAGCCAGGGCTTTCTATCTTCCTACTAGAGTTGTTGGGTTAAAACCCAGGAATCTGCATTAAAAAAAAACAAAAAACCAAAAACCAAAAAAAAACCTCCATAGGAGATCCTGGTATATATACAATCAGAACTAAGAATTATAGGAAGGGTGCTCACAAATCATGTGTTATCATTTGCATTTTGACCTCCCATAAAACATGTTCTCTTGGACAAACCACAGAGCCTTCCTAAATTTCAGATTCCTTATCTATAAATTGACACCTATAAATAGGGCAGCTGTCAGGATGGAGTGGCATAATGCATGGGACACCCTTACATACCTAAATAGACTTCATGAATAGTAGCCATTTCAGTATTATAGTTAAAAAGCCAACAAGGAGGGGCGCCTGGGTGGCTCAATGGGTTAAAGCTTCTGACTTCGGCTCAGATCATGATCTCAGGGTCCTGGGATCGAGCCCCACATGGGCTCTCTGCTCAGCAGGGAGCCTGCTTCCTCCGCTCTCTCTGTCTGCCTCTCTGCCTACTTGTGATCTCTCTCTGTGCCAAATAAATAAATAAAAAATCTAAAAAAAAAAAAAAAAAAAAAAAAAACGCCAACAAGGAAACAATGGTACCAAAAGGAAAAAGAGCTAGCATCATTGCCTCTTGTCTCTGGCATTTTTTACTTTCCTCCAAATTTCAAGTCATCCATTTTTTGTTAGCTATCCTTAAGCATTTAGGACAGTTCTAAGTACCAGCCTAGCTGAACACTTTTTGTATTGGTGCAATGGGGCAATTACCACCAAAAGTCCAATCAAAACATCTATATTTAAGACTAATGAAGACAAGACGTTCCTTCAGTGGCCAGTGGTTCTCTCATTTTCATGCTGTGCAGATTTTCAACTTTGCAATTGAATATGATACCCTCCCCTCCAAAATCCCCATGCACCTTCCTGAATAAATCCACATGGGCTGGAACTGGATTTCTCAATCATGCCACAAAAGAAAAGGACTAAAGGGTTGGTCAGAAGCGACCTTGGAATGGTTAATTTAGAATTTTGTTCATGAAGTACAAAGCCCTGAAGTTTTTTAAACTTCCCTGGGGATTTCAGACAGAAGTTTCAGCATGTCTGGCATTTCACTTCATCTTGACAGAGCTGAGCCCCAGCCTCTCTCCCACCTCCTGGTCCTGGGGCTTGGCCAGGAACCCATTGAGTTGAAGAGAGAAGAGGAAAAAAATTGCAGAATGTTTTTGAGATTCATGCAGAGACCCTTCTTTGCTCTCAGAAATGTCACTAGAATACTCAGGAGAATCAGGTGGGATCTCTATCCAATTATTCTTTTATGATTTTATAATCACAGAGAAATTTCTTAAGCATGTGGTATAGCAAATTTTTTTAAATGTGTTCTCTCCCCTGCCCTCTCATGAATTTCTTCCATATAGTGTGGATATCAAACAAGAAAAAAATCAACTGTTTTGCTTCTTTCCTCAAGCCAATGTCTAGTTATTTATTGGGCAAAACCTTGGCCTGGTAAAGGAATAAACAAACAAATGCAAAACTATCTAGTTTTTATCCTGAAAAACATGCAGGTAATAATTGCAACTATATTGTTTTCCCTGGGATGCTAACACAGATGTAACAAATGTGACATGAGGAACAAATCAATATTATAATTACTAAAGTAGCTAATCAATTAATTCTTTCAGACCACAAAATATCCTATATTTTGATGGTGACAAAGGCCTATCAGAAGCCTTTAACACAAATTAAAACTCTCTGTATAGCAATGGGATTTTAAATTCATTTATTTAAGAAAATGAGCAGGAAGGACAAAGGGAGAGGAAGAGAGAATCTCAAGCAAACTCTGTGCTGAGCGCAGAGCCCAATGCAGGGCTCAATCTCATGACCCTGAGACCATGACCTGAGAAGAAACCAAGAGTCAGACACTTAACTGACTGCACCACCCACACACTGGGCAACTGGATTTTAAACGTTGGGTCCATTTTTAGTACTTTGACTTTAACTTAAAGTTTAAACAGCCGATAATGATTCATTAAAGAGGTTTAATATTTAAGCAAGTTAATACTTAGAGAGTTATTTCTTGGGCCCGAGAAGAGAGTAATATAAATATGAAACCAGTTGCATATACTTAGTTTTTCTTCAGTGCATAGATTTTAACAACATATCAATGTTAGAAGTCACACTGGAGAGAAAATTATACATATGTCAATATCACTTTGTCACTTTTTAAAATTTCATTTGGACTGAGACATTGTTGTAATGTTTAATTGAAAAGGTTATCCTTTTTAGGAATAATTCTTTTTAATAGGTTGAGGAATAAACACAAGGAAGAAATAATGCAGAACTGAAGACAGCTCTGACCTTCTAAGCCACTTCTTCTCCAATTGGGTAAAAGAGTCAAAGAAAATGGAGTAGATACCCAATCAAGTATGCAGAAGCAAACAGCTGTATCCATTCCCACCCACCCAGCCCCATATGGTGAGAGAGAGTTAAGTGCAGCATTCCCAACCAGAAGGCTTTGACCCCAAATGCTTTAATGCTAGGCCTGAGATGAGATGCCACAGGAGATGAGCATGGGTCTGGCTGGAAATGGACATCTGGAAGCCTCTAGACCATAGGGATATAATTAGAATTGATAATTGAATGCTTATAAGAGAAAATATTAAAATCTTAAAATGTCTATAACTTTTTTTATTTCACTCTTGCTTTAGCCAGTAACTGAATTTCTTAGAACCATCTTATATAATATGCTTATCAGCACTTTTATTTACATTGTACCACATTTAGTTAGCTGAGAAAATACAAAATCATTGGTGGCTCAGCCATCAGTTCCCGAGGAGAGAGCGTGAGCCAACTTGTCTACCTCCATGACTTATTTAGAGCCTTCTATAGAGGTTTGTGACCAACGCTTACTGAGTACCTATACTGTGCCAAGAACTTAAAGATATGATTTCATTTAACTGTAAGAATTATCCTGTGATACAGGGGCGCCTGAGTGGCTCAGTCATTAAGCGTCTGCCTTCGGCTCAGGTCATGATCCTGGGGTCCTGGGATCGAGCCCCACATCGGGCTCCCTGCTTGGCAGGAAGCCTGCTTCTCCCGCTACCATTCCCTCTGCTTGTGTTCCCTCTCTCGCTGTGTTTCTCGCTGTCAAATAAACAAAATCTTTAAAAAAAAAAAAAAAAAAAAAAAGAATTATCCTGTGATACAAGTAACTGGAGCTGAAGGAGGCTGGGTATTTGTTCAAGACCATGTGACTAGTAAATGGCGGAAATGGGACATAAGTCTTTGTGTGTGTGTTTTTACTTCACCTGACTGCAGACACAAGTCCCCAGAATTCCTAAAGAGTCTTGAAAATATGTCCTATGGAGCTGATCATATAGGGTAATGTATATTTTACAGAAATACTTTGGTTTCTCAACTGGAAATCTGTCTCATGTTTCTAATATTTTAAAGAATCTGGCCCCTGTACTCCAAATCAAAAAAATTTCTTATGCTAAAAGGACTGTTTAAGTCAGCAGAAATAGGCACAGTGCTTGGTATACTTTTCTAAATTTGCTCAGTTTCTGCTAATTTCCTTTTGTTTTTAACCAAAGGAGAACAGTGAGCCCTACCAAAAGCTAAATTCAAAACTTTCTCTTCTCTGTTTCTTGTTGATTACATCTTTTCAAAAATCCATCCCTTCTTCACTTTAAAAACATTTCCAAAACTAACATCCAGCAACCACATAAACATTACTTATGGAACATTCATTCTCTTTCTTTCTTTGTTTTTCTTTGAGACCCACCAAATCCAACATACTGGCCTTCATTAAAATTAGCACACGTGACAATGACCATTGCCATAAAATTCTTGTATAATAGCCCCCAGTGCTACCTGAACACCCACTATTCTAAGCGCACCACAAGGCAACAATTTTTAACTTGTCAACCTAATTCCTAGGATCCCTCTTGCTTGGTGCTCATCATATAAATAATCAAATCAGTATTGCATTTGTACTTCACAGTGAGCAGCGCACTATTAATATTCAATAAAATACTACTTAACATTCAAGCAATGTTATAGAAGAATATTTAATAAAATCTAAAAATATCCTCTCTATATTGATAAAGGAAAAGAAAACAAGTCTCAAAGGGTTGCAAAGACTACAAATCTCACTGAAAAGGATCTGGAAGGATATACACTAAGCTGTTATTAGTGATTGTCTCTGTTCAACAAGAATCAGTGCATTTCTTTTTTTTTCTCTGTATTTTTTTTTAATTTAAACAACATGTGAGGCTTTCAAAGTAAGAATGATAAAGGTTATTTAAGAATTCTAATCATAATGTGTATATTACTATATATTTCATTTTGTCCTCAGACCAGGAAAATTACTCTCTTCTTTGGCTCTGAGATAGGCAAAACGAGTGTTAGTAACTCATTGTACATGTGGAGAAATGGAGATTAAGCAATTTGGCTGCTGGCTCCTAGGTGGAAGAGACAAAGTGAAAGGTAGGACTGGTGACTACAATCTGTGTTATTTCCACAACTTCTCCATATATCAATGTGGTTGTAATTTTAGGAGAGTCAGTTTTCATTGCAAGTGCATCCATGTATCATTTATTACAACTTTCTATCAATATGGAAACATTAGATGTAATATGACATAATGCTTCGATCTTTCAATCAATTCTGATATGGTGGTAATAGGAGACATTAATAATCAATCACAGCACTCTATCCTACTGGCACAAGACGCTATCTTAAAAGCCTTCACAACTTACTTCTTCAGACAGCCACTTGCACATTAGGCTTGGCACATGAAAAGAATTTAGCCACACGCACCAGAAAAACCATGAGGGCATGCATGGCAGGAATTTGCCCTCCTTGGGGATATCAAAGAGTAAATCACCAGCAATTAAATATACATACTGCTGCTCAACTACTGCTTTCAAATTCATTCATCTAGTTGCCTAATATGTGTTACACACTGTGGAGAAAATAGAGGTTGGGCATAAATTTTACTTTCAAAGGTCCTATGTTCTAGTCGGTGAAAAGACGAAGATTCTAAAAGCCAGTAGTGCAGAAAGAAGAAGTCTATGCATCAGACATCAGTGCTCTGCTCAGAGAAAGCCAGAGTTTGGAGAAGGACAAGATTACCTCCAACTACCTCCAAACAAAGCTTCTGGAGGGGCTAGTATTTGAGCTGGGTGCTGACATAAGGAGTTTGGGATTTACTTCCCTGGCTTTGGGGAGTTAGAGACGGCTTTGAGAAAGTAGATGCCATGATGAAAGCTGTATAAGGGAGCACATCTGGCAGGATCACATAGGCTCATCTGAGCGGAAACAGGCCAGAGATTCAAAGGACATCACAAAAGGAGAACTGCAACTTCCAACTTCGGGTCTGAAGATGTTAGGCAGGCTTTCAGATAGCACAGTTGTAGGAGAAATAAATACCTCTGACTAGTTTTAGTATCTGCTTCTCTCTCCTGCATTCAGACTGTGTTGACCTGACCTGGAGGGATCTGGCTGCCACTTAAGGGAAGATAAAATATGGCCAGCTCAGTAATGGAAACCAGGAGCACAAACGCAGCTTGCTTCCTCAGCAGCAGGACAAATACATCAAGCGTTCTCTCTGCTTCACCTGAGCTGGAGCCCAATTTATCTGCCAGCTCAGGACTTTACCATCCTCACAGAACAGGAAAAGGAGAAAGAAGAAGAGGAAAAACTAGGAAAAGGAGGGAAGTCAGGGCAAGGCATAAGAACATTCCACTCCCCAGAGCTTGGGGACAGAGGACAGGCCCCAGGGAACTAGCAACGAGCATTTATTGAGAACTTTCTGTAGATTAGCACTTTATAGCTGCTATCTCATTTAACCTTTAAAACAACATTATAGAGAAAATACTACTACCCCTAAATTATAGGGAAAGAAACTCAAACCCAGATTCAGTGCAACAAGAACCAGCCAAGAATCTCTTGAGAAGAAAAAAGTCGCTCGCCCAAGATGCTAAATCCAAGTGGCAAGTGGGTGAACTGGGTCTAACTTCAGGTCTGCCTGACTTTCCAGGCCATATTTTCCCACTGCACAACTTAGTTTGTCAACACCAAACATCTGCACTTGCTGGGGTGATGAGCAGAAGTGGGAGCAGAGGCAAGCCATTATTCCTCCCTAACTTGTCTTCGCCCATTCTCTTAGCTTTCTTCTTTGTATTGATTTGGGTTTTGGGCCTTTTTTGAACAATGTGTTTATCTCCAAGGAGTTTACCAGCTCAGCATCAAAATGACTTGTCAAGCTTCCCTCCTGTGTCAGTGCCTGACACACCAGAGCAACCCTCTCTTCCCTGGAAGGTCTTTGCGAGCTGCTGATGCTTACCTTTCTCGTGTGGATTTCTGACATGACTGTGACAGCTGTGTGCACGACTCTATTTCTTTTCTGTGTTTTACTTTCCACTCCACCAAACTAAGTTTCACAAATCCATTTCTTGGTGTGCACAATAAAGCTCTCCAAGGAAGGTCTGGCAGCACAGGCTTATCGCTGTTATTTCTTGTTTGTTCCTCTATTCTTGGATATGCTAAGGGATATACTACCATTACTAAAATATTAATGCTGCATCCCAGGATATTGAAGTAAGCAGATGACAACAAGCAGGAAATGGCAATGCAAGTTAGGGAAATAAATAAGCCACAGAATGGCACAACTGCAGACCCAGAAGCCCAGACAACAGACATCAACCATCCCATACAAATGGGGATTGTCTTTTTGTTGTTACTGTGGTTAATTCAATCCTACCCTACTAGCTTCTAACCTTTGGGATCAAAGTGCTCGACAGACAACTCTTAACATTTTCTTGAGCTAAGGAAGATAAGTCCCTGTAAGGTCTGCAATGGGAAAATTTTGATGAAAGGCTATAGGATCAAAATAAAAAGGCATTTCATGCTTAACCACTGGGTGTTTGTTAGTGGCATGGATCCTCAACCCCATAATGCAGTAAGAGCAACAGAGACGAGTCTTTTGTTTTTCTCTGCGGTGGAATTATCTTCATGATGTCTTTGCAGATTTATTAAAGTAATTCATGCCCATTGTAAAAGTTTCCAAATTATATACCTTATATACACCCTCTTCACTCCATAAAATAACCTCAGTTACCACTGGGATAAATACTCTTAGAAATACGTTATAAAGTACTTTTTTTTAGCACAAAGGGATACATATCATACCTAATATACTGAAAATCTGCTTTCTTATGTTTGACTCCATACCAAAGTCATATCTCCATGTCAACATACTGGTTTTCACTTCAACTTAACTTCCATTTAAGTATATTCCCATAGTAATGATAGAGGTAAACATACAAAATTCCAAACCATAGGCTATGAATCATAAATCACGAATTCTGTCATATGCTTTGAAACCTGGCCCAAAATGTGAAAAGTAATTGAGGGCTATATATAACTTCCACAGAAATTAAATTAGGATATAAAATTCCCTCAATATGCTAATGACCCAGGTCTGAAAGGTCAATATAAGAATTTCTTAAAAGACACAATGAGATCTAGGGACATAGGCAGGCCAAAGGAGAAGTGGGGACTGTCCCTACACAATCCCATTCTTTTCTAGAGCAGGAAAGCTAAACAAGTAAAGCTCACAAAAGTACATGCCATTTTTATTGTTCACAACCCAGGCTTACAAACAGTGGTTTGATGACCTAGTGTGCCCACTTTGTACCTATTATGGTAGTGCAATTATAAATTACACCTCCTTTCACTTAATGGAGTGAATGATAACTTGAATAATAAATTCTATTGTCTCTCTACTTATTGCTAAGAGAGACTGCAGGAAATGAGGTGGGGCAAACAGAATGGACAGGATTAGCCCCTGAATTACAAACAGAAGATTTTATAAATTTCAAGGGTTTCCTCTGCGCCACGCTAATACTGAAAACACTGAAACCCAAGGGAGACATCATCACTGGACAAAGAAAAAAGAGGTGAAATGTCAATCAAGTGGTTGCAATTTATCCTCCTTGTTGATCACCACACATTCTTCATTATAAACAAATCTTTTGTTTTAGTTAAGTTACTAAGCTAATAAATTACTTAGTTGAATTACTTGATGACTGGTAATAACTGGAAAAGACCCAAAGTGGAACAAATATGTAAGTAACTGGCAGGGAAGGTGTAGAGAAGATGAGGGAAGTACCATAAAAAACACAGACTAAGACATATATATATTAAGAACAATTGTCTCCTCAAAGAAGTTTCCAGCCACACCACGTCTGAAATAAAAATAACTCAAAAGACAAAGTTAAGACATTTCAATTGTCAAAAAAAAAGACATTTCAATTGTCTATAGCTGCATTAAAAAGTACCTGAAAATTTTAATGGCTTAAAACTTATTTTCTTACTTTCTTTTTTCTTTCTTTTTTTTTTCTTCCTCCCTCTCTCCCTCCCTCCCTCCTTCCTTCCTTTCCTCTTTTCTTTCTTCTTTCTTTCTCTCTCTCTCTGTTTCCTTCTTTTCTTTCCTTCTTTCTTTCTTTTTCTTTCACAGAGAGAGTGAGAGAGCACAAGCAGGGGGAAGAGCAGAAGGAGAGGGAAAAGCAGTCTCCCTCTAAGCAGGGCCCTGGGATCATGACCTGAGCCTAAGGCAGATGCTTAACCATCTGAGCCACCAGGTGCCCCAACACTTATTTTCTCACAAATCTGCAATTTGGACAGGAATTGGGGAGGACCGCTTATCTATAACCTACATTAACATTAGGAGAGGTAGCTCAGCTAAAACCAGGAAATTCACTAACAAAACAAATCATTCAGATAAGTGGCTGGGTACTGAGCAAGCTGAGAGCTCAGCTGGGGTTGTTGACCGAGTCCCTTAGTTCTCTTCTGCATGGTCTTTCTACCTGGCTAATTTGAGCTTGCTCACAGCATGGCTATCTTAAGGCTGTTGGATTCCTCGTGTGATAGGTCACTTCTAATAGTACAGAAGTGGAAGCTGTCCAAAACTGACACAGTATTGCTTCCAGTATATTTCACAGTTAAAGTGGGTAACACAGACAGCCCAAACTCACAGAGCAGGAATGGCAATAGGGCACACATACTGGAAGGTATGGCTCCTTAGATGACACTAAAGTGAACATCCTGACCCTTAATGATCCATCATATTCCCCTAACTGAACTCCCCCTCAACCCTAAGCATCACCTATGCCTTATCCATTGTAGTACCAGATTTAGACTTGAGGTGTAGGACACTGTCATTCAAACCAGCTCCAGATATGAATGAGGTTCCTCAAGTGCTGCTCTCGATCTAAAGACATGTGAACTGAAGAGACAAACTTCTAACTCCCCACTCAAAATATATGATGATGAGGCAGGGTCAGAAGCCCTACAATAAATACACTTATTCAAAAAAAGGAGGACAGTAAGAAACACAGTCCATGGCGATACTGAAATCCAAATGGGCACAGATCACAACTTCCTCCATCAAGACCCAGTTCTGCGACAAAAAATGATCCATGGTTATAGGTGAGTAGATTTCTGAATCTGCTTTCTGTTTGTCATTAAGTTAGGGCCCAAGAGGTCCCTTCGTATTCTATTTCTTTATTTTTTTAAGATTTTATTTATTTATTTGACAGAGAGAGAGAGATCACAAGTAGTCAGAGATGCAGGCAGAGAGAGAGGGGGAAGCAGGCTCCCTGCTGAGCAGAGAGCCTGATGTGGAGCTTGATCCCAGGACCCTGAGATCATGACCAGAGCAAAGGCAGAGGCTTAACCAACTGAGCCACCCAGACGCCCTGTATTCTGTTTCTATTACATTGTAGTATGATACAATTCCTATAAAAACTCAATGGAATTCCTAGTCATCAAATTA
>CM053603.1:20859579-20879568 GCA_028646535.1 Procyon lotor | reverse complement strand
GAAATATAGCCCAAAAAGTAGTTCATGTAAAAAGGGGAAATCCTAGACTTACTTTAGATTTTTCCACAGTAACATTAGATGATAAAAGGTAATAGAGTGATATGTGAAAAATTCTGAGAAAAGTTTATATCCATCCAGGTTTACTGCAAGTACAAGATTAACGACAGAAATTCATAAGCCTTAAGGACTCAGGGAACATTCCTTATGAGTCTTTATGAGGGGAGAGAGATTGATGACCTATCCTGCCAAATACATGATAACTTAAAATGAGTAACTGAAAAACAGACATGTTGTGGTAAAATACCAGTGAGAATTAAATCTAGCTCAGCATGGAATTAAGACACACCAACATGGCGAACTGTGGCTACAAGCAGAAAGCAAATGTTATACCTCTTAAAAATGTGTAAATATCAATATAAAATAATTAATGAAGAAGCAAGATGGAGGGAAGTAAACATATTCCCAACTTCCTTATCTTTCAGAATATAGATTTTATAAATGCTAAGTCTGATATATATAATTAAAAATGAATTACATAGGGGCGCCTGGGTGGCTAAGCCGTTAAGTGTCTGCCTTCGGCTCAGGTCATGATCCCAGGGGCCTAGGATCGAGCCCTGCATCAGGCTCTCTGCTCTGCAGGAAGCCTGTTTCTCCCGCTACCATTCCCTCTGCTTGTGTTCCCTCTCTTGCTGTGTTTCTCTCTGTCAAATAAATAAAATCTTTAAAAAAAATAAAATAAAAATGAATTACATCAAAATCTTATAGTTCTTTGCATTTTTAAAATTTGGAGTATCATTTTAAAATTGCAGCTTTTATTACCTGAAGTTATACAACATCTCTGGATGATTTTTCCTCTGTCAAATTCACCTTCACACACAATGATCCCGTGAGATTTATCCAGGAATGCAAGGATTGTTCAACATCCTCAAATCAGTTAATGTGATATACCATATTAGTAAAATGAAGGATAAAAATCATATGATTATCTTAATAGACACAGAAAAAGTACTTGACAAAATTCAACATCCACAATAAAAACTCTCGGGGCGCCTGGGTGGCTCAGTCGTTAAGCGTCTGCCTTCGGCCCAGGTCATGATCCCAGGGTCCTGGGATTGAGCCCTGCATCGGGCTCTCTGCTCCGCAGGAAGCCTGCTTCTCCCGCTACCATTCCCTCTGCTTGTGTTCCCTCTCTCGCTGTGTTTCTCTCTGTCAAATAAATAAAATCCTAAAAAAAAAAAAAAACTCTCAACAAAGCAGATACAGAAGAAACATATCTCAATGTAATAAGGCCATATATGACAAGCCCACAGCTAAAATTATGCTCCATGGTGAAAAGCTAAAATTTTTTTCTCTAAAGTCAAGAATAAGACAAGGATGCCAACTCTTGCCATTTTTATTCAACACAGTATTGGAAATCTTGGCCACAGCAATTAAGCAAGAAAAGATATCAAAGGTTTCCAAATTGGGAAAGAAGTAAAACTGTCTCTATTTATAGATGACTGATTATATATAGAAAACCCTAAAGACTCCATCAGAAAACTGTTAGACCTAATAAACAAATTCAGTAAAGCTGCAAGATACAAAAATCAATACACAAAAATCTGTTGTTTCCTGTACACTAATAATGAAAGACTAATTAAGAAAACAATCCCATCTAAAATTTGATCAGAAAGAATAAAGTACCTAGGAAAAAATTTAACCAAGGAGGTGAAAGACCTGTATATTTAAAATTATAAGACATTAATGAAATAAATTGAAGATGATACCAATAAATGGGAAGATTCCATGCTCACAGATAGGAAGAATTAATATTATTAAAATTTCCATACTATCTAAAACAAACTACATATTTAATGCAAACCCTATCAAATTTTCACTGGAATTTTTCATAGGAATAGAACAAGAGATCTAAAATTTGTATGAAACTATTAAAGACCCCAAATAGCCAAAGCAATCTTGAGAAAAAGAACAAAGCTGGAGCTCCTAATAAACTAGGAACACCTAATTTCAAACTATATTACAAAGCTTCAGTAATTAACATGATGTGGTATTAGCAAAAAAACAAACACAGAGCAATGGAACAAATAGAAAGCCCAGAAATAAATTCATGCATCTATGGATAATTAATGTGTAACTAAGAAGCCAAGAATATACAGTAGGGAAGGGACAGTATCTTTAATAAATGGTGTTGGGAAAATGAGACAATCACATGCAAAGGAATGAAACTAAATCACTCTCTTGCACCATACACAAAAATTAACTCAAAATGGATTAAGACTTGAACACAAGGTCTGAAACCATAAAGCTCCTAAAAGAACATACATGTTGATAAGCTCTTTGGTATAGGTCTTGGCAAACACTTTTTTGGAAATCTGACACCAAAAGCAAAAGCAACAAAAGCAAAAATAAACTCGTGGGATTACATCAAACAAAAAAGCTTCTGCACAGTAAAGAAAACCATCAGCAGAATGAAAAGGCAACCTATTGAATGGGAGAAAATATTTACAAATTATATATCTGATTGCACATTGGCTAATGTGTAAAATACATAAAACACTTCTGTAACTGATCAGCAAAACAACAACAACCAAGAAAACCAAAAATAAGACAATCTGAATAAAACATGAGCAGAAGCTCTGAATAGATATTTTCCAAAGAATACATACAGATAGCCAATATGTACATGAAAAGATGCTCTATATCACTAATTAAATGCAAATGCAAAATAAAACCACAATTAGTAATCACTTCATACCTGTTACAATGGCTATTATGAAAAAGACTAGAAAAAAGTGTCAGTAAAGATGTGGAGAAAAAGGAATCATGGTGCTTTGTTGGTGGGAGTGCAAGCTGGTACAGCCTCTATGAAAAACAGTATGGAGGTTCCTCAAAAAATTAGAAGTAGAACTACTACTTCATTCAGCAATTTTACTACTGGGTATTCATCCAAAGATAAAAAAACTAATTTGAAAAGACATTATGTGCCCCTATGTTCATTGCAGCATCATTTACAATACCCAAGACTGGGAAACAACCTAAGTGTCCATCAATGAAGGAATGGATAAAGAAATCGTGGTATGCATATGCAGTGGAATATTATTCTGCCATAAAAAAGGATGAAATCTTGCCATTAGTGATAACATGAATGGACCTCAAAGGCACATGCCAAGTGAAGTAACTCAGACAGAGAAAGACAAATACATTTGATCTTACTTATATACGGAATCTAAATTTTATATATATGTAACATATATATTATATGTAATAAAGGATATATATTACATATATATTATATATAAGGAATATATATATATATATATATATATATATATATATATATATACACACACACATACATATATAGCAAGCTCATAGATACAGAGAACAGATTGGTGGTTGCCAAAAGCAAGGGGTAGGGGTAGGATAAATGAATGAATTGGTTCAGGTTCTTTTTATAGTTTAAGTAAATTTAATTTTTAAATTCAAGTAATTATATTTACCACTTTGTTTAAAATTAGATATATTGTAGAAATAAAGACCATATTTAACCTCCTATTAGAATCAGCTAGAAAACTGGACAATATATATGAAATAACTACTTCCAGACATTGGAAAATAGACAACACAGGTTAGGATTTCTGACAGAAGGAAAATAAATAAGGTAATTCCTACAATTGTTCTGCTTCTCTGACTGAAACAATTTTAAGACCATGGGCAGGGAAGGGAAAACCAAAGATAGTCTGGTGTCTTGCTGAAATATTCATCAGAGACTGAAGAGGATGAAATTGCTGGAAAATGTAGGCAGAATTCCAAAAGGGATGAAGCCACACAATGTAAGAGCTACAGAAAGCTACATAGGGGTTACCTGGAGTCTTTGCTAAGTATAAAGTTGTGCATGAACAGAGTGAAACTCCAAAAGACAGGACAAAGAATGACTCAGTTAAGAAGAAAGAACAAATGCCAGAGCTCACATATGATTGTGAGGAGTTCAGGTTTCAATGAACCAGAGTATGGTGTCCACTGATCACCTGGGATATTCAGTGGACACCCTAGAATGGTCATGATTTAGTAATAGAGCTGATCTATGTCTAAAGTTTACTATAAACTAACCCTCATGTAGCCTACAGAAAAGAACACAATGAGCTCAAGCTGATTGAAAAGTACACATCTTTCATATAAACTCCAAAACTCTTTAAAAAAGACAATGAAATCCAGACACTCAACTGTGTAATATACATAGTGTACAGCATCCAGCCAAAAATTATACTAAACAGGACAATAAACAGGAGATTGTGAACTATGGTCAGGACAAAACCCAGTCAATAGAAACAAACATGGAAATGATAGATGATGGAACTCACAGAAAAGATGATGGAGATGATAGAATTCACAGAGAGGGATCAGTTAAAAGTTAAAACAGTTATAATAGTGTATTTTTATTTCATAGAAAATATAACTATATTGAGGAGAAAAATCAGACATATTAAAAGAGAGTCAAATGGAACTTTTAGAGATAAAAGTTACAATACCTAAAATAAAAATTTTAGTGGATAGATTTAACAGCAAGTTTGACCCTACAAAAGAAAATATCAGTAACCTTGAAAACATAACAGTAGAATGTAAGTAAATGAAGCACAGGGAGAAGAGAACAGAAAATGGTCTGAAATATACATCGTAGGGGTCCTAGAAGAGTTACAGAGAATCATTTTAAATATTAAAGGCCAAATGTTTTCCAAATTTGATAAAAACTATAAATCTATAGAATCAGAAGACAATGGAAAAACATCTTGAAAATGTTGAAGAAGAAAAAACCTTTAGGCCTGGACTTTTATATCTAGTGATAACATCCTTCAGAAAAGGAAGCAAAATAAGAACTTTCTCAGACAAACAAAAGGTAAGAAAATTCATCACCAATAGAACTATACTTCAGAAAAGTTTAAAAATTTCTTTAGTTAGAAGAGAAATGATATCATATGGAAACATTGCTTTTAGTCCCCGTGTTCTTTCATAACATAGCTGTACCTTAAACTAGTTCACCACTGTTCTAATGATAGAAATGAAACCCATTTCCAGTTTAAAGGTATCATAAACAGCAATGCAATATAGAGTCTTTCATAAACACACAGGTCTCAGAAGAGAGGGGAAGGGTGGCGTTAAGGAGCATTCAGAAAAAATTTTGTTTCCTTTTCTCCACTATGAATATGCTTCCCTGAGAATCATGTCTGATGCTGTTTTTGCTCCCAAATTTTTGTTATAAAAATTTTCAAACAAATAGAAATATGGAGAGAAGAGTGAAAGGAGTACACATAGATCAATCACTGAGTTCAGGAACTGTTAACTTTTTGCAATACTTGCTCCATATTTGCCTTTTTATAGGAACTGCTTCAAAGTAGGAAAGCAGCCATCTTGACACTTCACCCTTTAATGTTTCTACCTAGATAACCTCCAAGCAAGGACTTTCTCCTACATGTGCTCAGATGGTACAATACAGCAATGACTCCAAGAAAATTCAACAATAATCCCCTATACAGGGTTTATACAGATAATAAGCATCCGTTACCCAGACTAATTTTTGAAACAGAGCAGAGTGTATACTTCCTACCAAATCAGTGGTGGTGCACAGGTGACGATGAAGTCCTAAAAGAAGACCCGAATCTTTGTTCTCTTACCCTCCCTTCCCCTCTTCACAATCTGAGGGCACAGGATGTCAGCAGTTGTTAAGATCCAAGTTTTTATTCCTACCTTTTAAAGATTTTTTTTTTTTCTGAGAAGCAAAGAATTATATACTCATTACAGAAAAATCTCAACACTACAGTGAAACCAGAAGCAACGAGGGAAAAGCTATCCACTAGCCCATCCCTTTTCTTTTTAAGAATCTCACTGAGGCCAACGCAAACAAGCAAATATTCATGAAACAAATGCTGCTGTGGGACTAAATCCTACTCAGGTCTGGTTCTTCACCTTGCCTGCTCTGGCAGGTCGGAGATGTTGGGCACATTGAGATCCCGCAATTCAGCACTATAGTTTGTGACTTGGAAATCTGCCTTTCTGCTAGAAGAGATTTGGGATGAAGGCTCTGTGTCCAGGTGCCCAAGCTCGGCCTTATTATATACACTTCACTTCCCTCCCTACCTATTTTTTAAAAAAATTATTTTTCCTCTTCCAAATGGAGGCTCCAAATGAGCTGGCTTGAAGCTTCTCCTCACGGGAATATCAGAGAGTTCAAAGACCTCTTCAGAGGGACAGAAACAGTTTCCTGGTAGCAAGACAGCGCTGGAGATTGTGCTTAGAGCCTGAAACACAAATAACTTCCAAATCACTCAGTCAGGCAGCTGGCATGTGCCAGGATGTCTCAGCAGATGGTGTCTAAGGGCTCAGCATCCCTTCTCTTTCTGGCACACGGGAGTATTTGCCAGCTAGTCAGACCGCGGCCAAGGTTTCAAAGGGTAACTCTAGACTTTTCCTAGGGAAGAAAAACACTCCTCCTCACCACCTCTCCATCACCAGGAGTCAAGAGTTCTCACCTCTCCAGCTCCTACCCTTTCCCCTCTCCACCCTGCTAGCTAACTGCCACCTACTTTTCCCTCCCTACCAACTCCGGGAAACCCATCTCAGAAAACAAATCACTTCCTTGCAAACTCTCCTCCAGGTCTAAGGGGCCGTCCGGTCCCAAGACTGTTTCAACCATTTCCTTAAAGTGAAACTCAGAACACAGAGGGGTAAAAACACATACTTCTGAAGGACAGTCCCCCTCCTTGCCCTGGGATGCCCTGGCTTCAATCTTCACGATGCTGCTTTCATTAATTAGTTTTCAGGTCACTTGTGCACACAGCCAGTATCTTCCAGGATACCAGTTTCAGCCTCGGTTGTGACATCTGCAGTTTGGATTTTAGCACAGTGACTTAAATCCTAACAACGACAACCACAATCACCAAGTTGAGAGCAGCTCTAAGTTTACCCAAGTCTAAAGTTTTCAATGGCGCTCCAGTTCTAGAGCCAGACAGATGAGTGCCACTGGGGATGATGATAGTGCAAAAGGGTTGTTACTTTGAACTGACAATACAATTTGTCTCTTCAGAAAAATGTATGTAATTGTAAACAGTTTCAACCAAAATTATTAATCTAACTTCCCCACCCCTCCCTCCATCTCTAGTAGGAATAGTGGCAGGGCAGGGGGAACCAAGAGGGGAAACTAAATTTACAATCTTGCTTAAAACTAAATCTAATCTGAAAAGTAAACAGTCTCTTCAGCTCAGTCCCTCTTTATAAAAATTTCAGACTCTCAGAGGCTCCTCTTGCATCTCTTCCTTAAGCAGAGATCTTACTGAGGTATGCAAGTCTTTTGTGATATCAGACCATGAGGGAAGCTCAGGGTTTGGGGCTCTAGCATCCTCAGTTTCCAGGAATAATCTCCTGTCCCTTGGTCACTGTGTCCAGGCTGGCCTCCAGCTAATCTTGGACCAATCCCACTGCTGCTCCCCAGCCGTCCTGGCCTCTCCTCACTCCTGCTGCATATAGACCCAGATCTCTGCAGTATCTTCCCTGCCAGGCATGACAGAAAGCCCCATGGCAGGTCCATGGCTCACACGAAGGGCCCACACTGCAGGGTTGAGCACAGCCAGGGAAGCCAAAGCCCTGAATCTCCTTCTAACAACCTGCACAACTTAGCAGGGTGAATTCCACAGTTGTCCAAGATGAGGTTCTTATCCAAATTCCTCGATGGCATGAGCAATAACCCCATCCCTTAATGAAATCCTCCTTACATACCTTCCCCCTCTCCCCTTGCTCTTCCTCTCCACTCACCTATTTCTCCTCCGACCATTTGCCAGACCAGAAAAGGGTTGGGCTGTTTGTCTTTTACTTCCCCTACATCCTGATACCTTAGAGCCAGCCTAGCTGCCCGAGCAGAAGAAATGCCTGCTCTACAGCGTGCAGACAATGTTATAAACTAGACCCTCCATACCTGGCCTCACCCCAATACTCCAACAGAGGCGATAAAAAATGTAAATCTTACTATAGGGAAATTATCCAACTTCAAGTTTTCTTTGCATTTCAGAAGCTAAGAATTACCTCCTTCTTTGTCTCTGGCTCCCCTCCTTAAAAAATCCTAATCTTCCTCCTCACTCCCACATGCAACCCTAGGCAGATGCCACCCTAGGGCTAACTAGGGCAAAGCTCAAATTCTCAGAAAGACATAATTTAAAAAGCACATTACTTGTTTCTAATCAGTAACTCCTTTACACCAACCAACCCTTTCACTGGGTTACACTGAGATTGCATGTAAGATATTGTAAGATGTTACATGTAAACTGCTTAGGAAAAAATGTCTGCTCAATTAGTATGCAATAAAATGTAGCTATTAATTATTATTTATTGCCTACTGTGTCATGCAACCCACTGAAACGTAGGAGGCAGTCTGAGCAGGCGGTTCCATCTCCATTTTACACATTACAATAATGAGGCTCAAATTGCTACTTTCTCTAGGTCTCTCTTTCTACTTTTTCTATGTAGTCAGGCCAAATTAGGATTCAAGGTCTGTGATGCCTTCTCCTGGACTCAAAATTCTCATCTTTTTATTATCAAGTTCCATCCCTTATACAAAGTCTTCTGGGACTTTTAGATAAATGGTCAGCAAACTTTTTCTGTTAAAGGCCAGATAACAAATATTTAAGGTGTTGCAAGCCCAAAGGTCTCTGTCATAACTACTCAGCTCTGCTGTTGTAGAACAAAAGCAGCCACAGAAAAAACAGCTATGGCTGTGTTCCAATTAAAAAAATAGGTAGTGGGCTGGATTACACCTGTGGGCTATAGTTTGCTGACCTCTATTTCAGATCAATCCCAAGTGTCTGGCACGGAGTGAGGAATCCAACTTGAATTTAGATACATAAATGAATACAACAATGATTTATCCTACTGTGAATTCTTTTAGCCCTAGAAGTCACTACTGTCTAATCTAGCATTGAATTATACATGTCCTTACATTATTCAATATCATTTCATATGTCTCTTCTCTTTCCCTGTATGGAATAGTATTGGGTATGAGTTTTGGAATTTTGCAGTCCGATAGGCCTAGAATTGAGAAACTTTCCCATTTGGGCAAATTAACCTTGAACTTTGATTACTTCATTTGCAAAATGAGGACAGGAATGCTAACTTGTAGTGGGATGGGGTTCAAAAATGATGTCGGCACAGGGATAAATGAATGTAGTCATTACTGTAAATGAGCTGCAGATAAGGAATAGACTACAGTCTCTGTAGACAGGGACTCCTGTTTTCAGTCTCTTAGCAAAACCTTGTTTTTAACCTTCTCCTTGGATTCCTAGTGGATGGGAATTGGGAATGGTGGTGATTTGGGTCTGGCATGTGGGGGAGGGAGGCTACAGACCAGGAGGCATGCCACATGCTGAACTGGCTTGGCTCAGCCACTGCTTCCTCTCTCTAGCTGTGAACAACTTCTGAGGCTTTGCAAAGGGCCAGGGAAAGGTCCCGGTTTTTGGCCTGAGCTCTTCATTCACAGCAGCTGTTCTATAAGCTTTCGATAGCCACATGTTCAAGACCCATGTTTCAAATGCACTGTTGAAGCTTTTAACACTTTACAAAGTTAAACCCTTCAATAGATAGCCCTAGAGAGGAAAGCACTGGACCTTCTTAGTGATGAACTCAAACCTGAAGTGGAGACATAGCCAGCTAAGGAAGGAAGAAGTCATACTATAATCAAAAGACCTGGATCCTGGGGGTTAGAACATGAATAACTATCCCAGCCCTGCCTCTAATTTGCTATCTGACCTTGGGTAAGAGTCTCATCCCCTTCTCTGGGCCTCAATATTTTCAAAACTCTGTAATTTATATCCCATCTTCATAGTTTTTATCAAATCTGTATATCCTCATACTCTTTTTCTCTATTTCAACTAAATCAATGAATCTATGTCCTTAGCTTTGTCCTATACAATAATACCTATTATATAATGGTACGTGAATTTTATTTTTCCTATTACATGTCATGTAAATGAACGTGTACTTATTGAAATATACATTATAACTATTACAATAAAAATGCTCCTTCACCTGTCAGCTAACATCATCCCTGGCACTACCAGTGGTAGGTGTTTCAACTTGGGGAAACACCGGATTTGATGGCTATTGCTATCCTTCCCATGGTTCATGGTTCCTTCCGACTCTCTGCAGCACCTGGCACCATATTGAACACACACATGGTACATGAAACTCTTACATTTGCATAGTGCTTTATAGTTCCAGTGTGCTTCAACACACTGAAAAAGGAGAAGGACATGGAGGAGAGAACTTCCGTTAAGGTTTGTGTAAACTTGGCAATGGGGAGGAATAATTGGAAGATCCCAAATAACAAACCAAACCACCCACCAGGAAGCTTCTTTTGACCATCCAGCCCTGTTTTCTCACAGTGAACAAGGCACCAGGTCCCGGGTGAGTGCAGCAACCTTCCTCCAAAGAAGCCGACTCATTTAGAAGGTGTTGATTCTGGTCCTCTCTCCTTAACCTTAAGGTTCTTGTTGTCCCTTAAACTGGGGCCTGTTCTTTGGCACTCACACACATTCACTGATAAGTTCTCTGGCTGAATTACTAGCAGAAGGAATGTCATGGGATTCTAGGCAACTTCACAGCATTATTAAAGCAATATTTTTTTATATTATTACCAAGCCTAATGCTATGTTGAATCTGCAGTTACGGAGTTCATTCTAAAGCGCTTGATTGTGCCCAGAAGAGAAACAGTCTCACAAGTAATTTTCTCAAGCAAGCTTGAAAAAAGGGTAGTGCATGGCTCAGTAAATACAACAGCCTGGACAGTTATGAGCTATCAAACTAAGTTGAATTGACTTACTGATATAAACTGCAATGAGTGAGTTTTATCCATGAGAAGGTCTCTGGAAGTTATGATTTTATGGATGTCTTGGGCTTATCAATAGATAGGAAGATGGATGCTATCTGATATTTGAAGAGAAACTATATGAACGACATGACTTTCCATTTAATTTGTTCATGAATAACTCTTTAGTATCATTAAAATAACTTAACTTTAAAAAAAATGACTTAACTTTTAATATCACTCTTTGTTTACATAGTAGTCAGCTGTTCTCTTTTTTAGGATATAACTGATAGCAGATTAGGGTGAGAAGACAGTGTACTTTGCAGACATCCCTTCATGTTATTTTACTAGTTTTATGATCAGATTTCTTCCATTGGGTAACCTGAAAGTCCTGAACAATTCTACACTTCAAATTGAGTCTCAGGCTCCCAAAGATGACTGAGCTGGGCCCCTGAGTGTCTTCCTAAGGATGCCACCTCCCTGCAACTACCTACTTTATGGAGAAGACTGTATTTCTTAGTAAAAGGTTTTGTAGTCACATGAGTAATTATTTTGATACTAACCTATCTGAGTTGGGTTCTGCATCATTTATGCTAAGGCAAAAATCATCCACAGACTGCTAGAAATCTAAATGTGAAAATGTACGCATGCTATCTCATTTTATCCTCATAATAGCACTTTGAGGAAGGTCCTGATGTCATCCTCTTTTAACAGATAAGGGGACTGAGGTTCAGAGAGGTTAAATAATTTTTCCTACAGGCCCACATCACCATGAGCCATGAGTTGGTCCAGGGTTACCAAGCTCAAAGAACGACAGGTCTTTTTTTTTTTTTTTTTTTAAGAAGGACAGGTCTTAACTGAATTAAACTACACTGACGCAGATGCTCATTCAGCATACCCTTATCTGCAGATTAGTTCCCATGAAGTTTCATAAGAAGCAGTCCTCACACAGCCTCATATACCAACAACAGTAACGCCAAACTCGGACACACCCTTGGGTGGGGTACATGGGAACTTTGCAAGGCATACTGCAAACAGACTTGAAGAGAATTGGTTGTAGATTGTAGATAGATTCTCAACTCATTACCAATACTGACCTATCTGAGTAGACTCTCGAGGCTGGGCTCTCCTTTCTCAGCCTTCCTTTCCTTTTCTGACCTGGAACCTGGACAGGGATCTCCAAATCTTCTCAAGGAAAAGTTTCTGTTCACCTCCCTAAGGCAAACTGGTTCCTGAACAAGGGAGTGGTCCTATCCCTTCTGCCCCCAAAACTTCTTGCTGAAGAACCTGCCCTCTGAAGAGAGGCCATAGAGTGACCACTAGCTTCATCTTAAGGGAACTGAACTATCCTGTTTATGGAACTGGGCCAAAATACCGAATGATGGAATTAACATCACTATTTTCAGATTTAGCAGGTCAGTGCAATCTCATTTGGATGTAGGTCACATAAACAAATGCATCTCTTGTGCCAATTTCATTTTTCTTCCAGAGTGGTTATTTCTTGGGAGTTAGTGACCACACGTACATTATATTCCTATATAAAATTGTTCATGTGAGACCAAAACACCTGTATCGGTGCTATTATCTCTTAAAATCAGCCTTGTTAGTTTGGGTTTTCCAGGATTAAAAAACCCACAGGCCACACAAAGCTAATTTAAGTAGTTTATTTTCATTCTCCAGGCAACTGATTGATTTTCCATCACTTCCTCCAATTAGGAACTGGAAGCTCTTATCTTAGAATCACTACTCAAATAGAAACATTTATTAAAAGGGTTGTTGTGGGTTTTTTTTTTCTTTTGTCTTTTGCCCATTTATCATAAGTAATGGTAGAAACGAACAATTTAAGTAAAGGAAATTGTTCCATTCTTCTCAGTTTTTGGTATTTTTTGCAAACTTTCAACCATTTCCTAACATAAAACGAAGGAATATTAAGACCAGTCCCTATAATTCATTTAAGAAACACAGATACATTTAGCTGAAGTCAAGTAATTATTGCCGAGGTTCACAGCACTAACTTCATATAGAATGAGACCATCAGTCATGGCAAGTGAAAATTGTAGATTACCGATTACAGGATCCAATTGGTTTACAGCCACTACTAATTTGCAGTTAGGTCTGAAGTTTGGCCCTGTGCAAAAGACAGAGCAGACAATGGCAGGCTAATGAAGCTTGCATCTGGACAAGGTGAGCCCTGTGTAAAATGGGTGCCAGTGTGCAAGCAGTACTGCCTGCTAGGAAGCTCAAGAGACTGCCCTCTCTCTTACAGGCAACCCTTCACAAGCTGGAAGCATCAATCACCAGGGAGCACCATGGTCAAGAGCAACAGCAATCACTTCTCATCCACAGGGAAGGCTGAGGTCTCCAAGGACTGGATTTGGTGTAGTAAGGTGGCTCTTCTTTGTTTTTGTTGTCAGTTTTAATGAAAAGGGTAAGAAAAGACTGAAGAGGCAGGATGTTGGGCTGGGATTACAACAGCTTCTTATCCCTAAACAACATCCACTTCAGTAGACTCTGTTCAGTCTGTTGGGAGACACTAGGGAGTGTGAATCTGAGTTCTGACTCTGCAACTTACTAGCTGAGTGACACTGCAAAAGTTACTTAGCCTCTCTGAGCCTCAGTTTGCTCATGTGGAAAAATCATTGTAATAGTAGCATCTATCCCTGAGGTTGCTATGGAGAATAAATGGAATCATGCACACAAAGTGTTTAGCACAGTGTCTGGCATGATGTAAGGAGAAAAGGATAAGGATAACTATTATGTTCCTTACCACATATGCCTCTATGCCCCCATTCTGACCTGGGATGGTATATTCCCATGCTCTCTCTTTATCTGAACCTCCGCAGGATCCACAGATACACGCATTTCCTATCTGGCACAGAACACTCATATAAACCTACCAATCTCCCTATTACACACTTCTACCTTTTTCCCTACCAACCTTTGTTATCCCTGTTCATGAGGCTGACAATGTGCTTATTTACACATTCCACAAAGCATTGTTGAACACCAGGATGGGCCAAGCATTGGGATAAGTCCAGGGGTGAGCAAAGCAGACAGAACTCCTACTCTTTTGTAATTTAAAGTCTAGCAGGAGACCCAGAACAGTCAAGAGCAATAATCATAGTGTCTGGAAATAGCAGCTGTGATGGGAACATACAGTAAGACCACCTATCTTACTCTTGGGTGGGATGGATGAGAAATTGAGGGAGTTTTGCTTTGCTTTTCTCCATAACAAATTCTGGCACTCCCCAATCCCAGTCAGTCCTCCCCAAAGTATAAGCCTCTGATTACCAAAGGGAATCAGGTAACCAAGTAGGAGATGTGTAATATCAGTGCATTTCATGTGTCATCAGCAGCACTCACTCAGATCCAAAGCATAGGATGTTAATATGGTTGTGTCTCAAAAGTCAATAGCTATTTCCTAGGTACAGGCAAATACATTTTCAACTTAATGCTTGAACTCGAGATCTTAAAGGAATGCCCTGGGAGATCCTATGATTTCTAAAATTTGATTTTTTAGTATTGGGCTTTTATTCCAGGATTTCCAGAAACAATATGAGATAAGGACTTTCCCCCCCCCATATAGTCAATATCACCACTTGCTAAATAATCAGCTCATCTCCTTTCCATTCATTTTAAATACCAACTCTCTCATGCAAAAAAATTTCCATTTTTTATGGGTATATTTCCAGGCTCTCTGTCCTGGTCCATTTGTCAATGCCATAATTTTCTAATTGCTATAGATCCATATGTTTTTGATATCTGATAGGGCAAGTCCCCTCTTTGTTCTTTAAATTTTTCTTAGATGAACTTTGAAATCCATATTAACTGTCTTTATAAAGAAGCTGAGGCTGACAGCATAGTACTGGAAAAAAAAAAAAAAAAAAAGACATACAGACCAATGGAACAGAATAGAAAGCCCAGATATGGACTCTCAACTCTATGGTCAATTAATCTTCAACAAAGCAGGATAAAAATATCCAATGGAAGAAAGACAGTCTCTTCCATAAATGATGCTGGGAAAACTGGACAGCTATATGTAGAAGAATGAAACTTGACCATTCTCTTACACCATACACAAAGATAAACTCTAAATGGATGAAAGACCTCAATGTGAGACAGGAATTCATCAAAATCCTAGAGAAGAATATAGGCAGTAACCTCTTCGACATCAGCCACAGCAACTTCTTTCAAGACAGGTCTCCAAAAGCAAGGGAAACAAAAGCGAAAATGAACTTCTGGGACTTCATCAAGATAAAAAGCTTTTGACAGCAAAGGAAACAGTCAACAAAACAAAGAAACTAACCACAGAATGGGAGAAGATATTTGCAAATGACACTACAAATAAAGGGCTGATATCCAAGATCTATAAAGATCAAACTCAACACCCAAAAAGCAGATAATCAAGTCAAAAAATGGGCAGAAGACATGAGCAGACACTTCTCCAAAGAAGACATACAACGGCTAACAGATACATGAAAAAGTGTTCATCATTATTAGCCATCAGGGAAATTCAAATCAAAACCATATTGAGATACCACCTTACACCAGTAAGGTGGCCAAAATCAACAAGACAGTAAACAACAAATGTTGGAGAGAATGTGGAGAAAGGAGAACTCTCTTCCACTGCTGATGGGAATGCAAGTTGGTGCAGCCACTTTGAACAACAGTATGGAGATTCCTTAAGAAATTAAAAATAGAGCTACCCTATGACCCTGCAATTATACTACTATTTACCCCAAAGATACAGATATATTGCAAAGAAGGGTCACATGCACTCCAATATTCATAGCAGCAATGTCCATAATTGCCAAACTGTGGAAAGAGCAGAGATGCCCTTCAACAGATGAATGGATAAAGAAGATGTGGTCCATATACACAATGGAATATTACTCAGTCATCAGAAAAGATGAATACCCAACTTTTGCATCAACATGGCTGGGACTGGAGGAGATTATGCTAAGTGAAATATGTCAAACAGAGAAAGTCAATTATCATGTGGTTTCGCTTATTTGTGGAACATAAAGAATAGCATGGAGGACATTAGGAGAAGGAAGAGAAAAATGATGGAAAAGAAATCGGAGTGGGAGATGAACCATGAGAGACTATGGACTCCGGAAAACAAACTGAGGATTTTAGAAGGGAGGGGGATAAGGGAATGAGCCTGATAATGGGTATTAAGGAGGGCACAGATTGCATGCAACACTGGGTGTTATATGCAAACAATGAATCATGGAACACGACATCAAAAACTAATGATAAACTGTATGGTAACTAACATATATACATACATACATACATAAGATAAAGTTAAACCAAAAAAAAGAAGAAGCTGAGTCTGAAAGTCTATTGTTGTACATATTTCTTAATGTCAAACTCCAATTTATGGATTATGCATTGCTTTTCGTTACTTATTATTTCCACTACCATTTTGTGCTTTTCATCTCAGGCTCTGTTTGTTTACATAATAAAAATGGAGTAGGGGAAATATTATGGGTTAATAATCAAAGTACCTAGACTTGAGACCCTCTGCCATTTGCCAGCTGTGTGACCTAGTGGACATCATTTACTCTTTCTGAGCCTCAGTTTCTACATTTATAACACAGAAATAATAACTTGTCTTATAAGATATCATGAAGATTCTATAAGGGAAGACAATAAATATTTTAGCAAAGTTCCTGGCACATACTCATAGACATACTAGAGGCTAGAGGTGTGAAAAATGGGTGTTGGTTTTTTAAATGCTATGTAGTATTCAGAATCATAATTGGAGAAACGCACTTGAATGTTTCATAACTGACTAAAAGCTTGTCCTGAAACTGGGAATCTATATATCCTTTTGTTTTAGGGCCATGAAAACTTTGATGGCCTTATCTTATGGCATTACTTCTACTTTTAAGATGTTTGAGCAGTAGACCATATGTCCAAATCTTGGGCTTTTAGCTGCAAGCTGCAAAGAAAACCCCCAGATTTCAAACAGTGCATCTGCCAAACTCAAATGGGCTGTGGTCCTACCTTCGTGTCCTGTGAGATTAAGACAACACATAACGCAACAGGTGAACACAATAAACCATGGGGCAGGAGTCTGCATCCAGGAAAATTACCCTATTAAAGATTATCAGGAAATCTATCATCTTGGTCTGTAAATAACTCCATGTACAGTAATGTGGTTGTCACTCTGTATTTGCTACTGCTCAAGTAGAGGAAAAGGAAAAGGCAAAAGTGTGAAAATAAGTCCATAAATATCTCCAAAGAGACTGCTGCAAATGTAATTAACTGAGCAATTGAATCTGACTTCCTTAAATTTAGATCTGAAATATTAGGGATTCTTCCAGAGCTTTCCTCCTTTTAGAATGGGGCAGGGCTGGGGGAGAGAAAACACAAAAAAGCTCCACTAAATTTTAGCTCAGTAAAGTTTCATCATCAAGAAGGGATTAAAAGAAGAATCGTTATACCCTTCCTAATCAGTAGAGTACAGTGAAAAACTGTACCTCAATGGGTCTATTTTTTTCTAAGAAATCAGGCAGTTCTCAGTAAATAATCCTACCACAGTAGCACTTGGAACTGTGGGAAATCATATGGTGTCCAGGATGTGGCCTGTACCCTCCAAGCACCCAAAGTCTAGAGGAAGGTACAGATACAGTGTACGTGTGTAACTAGAGGCAAAGGTCCAATGAAGAGAAGAGGACAGGGACAGAATCATCAATTGCCAGGCCACAGTACAGAGGTGATCAGGGACACTGAGTCAGAGCGGTCCTCATACAAGATATACCCTCAGGCCACCTCTTGCTCTACGCAAAAGTGTGGCAGGCCACCCATGCCCACTGGCCAACAGCGGTGGAGGAGGCTTGTCTCTTCTCCTCCAGGGAGTAGGTTGGGTTGTGAAGCTGGAGTGGGCTCTGTGGGTCCTGGTAGTACCCCCTGCCCCAGTTACTCCCTTTTCTTCCTTCCTGCCTCCCTTCCCCCTCCTCTTTCTTGCTCTTTTGCTTTCTTCCTTCTTCCTTCCCTTCTCCCTTCACCTTCTGGCTTCATTCCTTCCTCCTCCCTCTCTTTCTTCCTTCTTGTTCTCTCTTTCTCTCTCTCTCTCTCTCTTTCCAACACACCCAACCAATATACCATGCAACAAAAAGCATCCTCTCTATGTACATTTGGGGGGATAGGAGGTTCCCACGGAACCTCTGCCTACACTGTCTTACCAATACAGCTCTCACCACAGTCTTACACTAGGGTGGGAGGGATTTCAAGGACCTAGCACAGAATAATACAGCAGATGTGATAACTTTGTTTCTCAGTGGTTAGCAAACTGTGTTTGCTCCATCGGCAGTAGAGGGGAGCACCAAAACCCTTACTGGAGAATTTCAGACAGGCTGACCTAATGTGAGAGCATGTCTTAAAGGAGCTGAGGTTTGAGCTAGGCTTTGAAACAGCACAACTTTCTATTTAGGGGAGCAGAGACCTCAAGTTAGCCCTGGAAAGCCCATCTCTTCACTCCCATCTCTGGGCTCCTAGAGCAGCCGGACCTTTAAATCTAATACATCTGCAATTAAATCTAAGAAATGCTGCTTGAAATCATTCTCTAAGTTCCTCATCTCTGAGCTCATGTCAGGCTAGAGAACTCAGAAACAGGACCAGGAACATATTTATTCCCAGAATATTTGGGCTGATATTGCCATAATGATAGTTGAAATTATGACAAAATCTGGATATTTCACAAAGAGGTACTTATCACCTGGGTCCATGAGTTCTCGGACGCTTCTAAAGCAAATATTTTGAGCATCTGCTTTAAGCATCTTGGGGTGTTTGTGCCAGTCTCCCGCCTCTAGGAAATAGTATTACTTCTTTGAGGTTTATGATCCTGTTTGGGGGACAGTTGAGAAGAGAAAGGACTGTCAGTCTGTCAACAGCATTTGCTGATTGAAAGTGTGTGATCAGGAAGAGGGCAAGCCTTGTAGAGCTCTACCTGCATGCTGAACACCGGGTGTTTTACGCATTGTCCTTACAAAATCCCTGTGAGTTAGGCACTGTTAGCATTTGTTCTTTACAGGCCAGGAAAAAAGGGACAGAGAGGGCAAGTAATTTGTGCCTTTAATCACCCTGTCAATGAATGTAGGGCAAGATGTCAGGTCTATGAAGACAGAGAATTTTTATTTTCTCCCCTGCTATTTCCCAAGCATTTGCACAGTGCCTGGCACATAGTAAGTACTGAGCAAATACTCTGTGCATGAAGTGACAAGATGGCCAGAGAAATCCTCAATCTGGCTCAAGAGTCCCCCTCGGTGTTGAAGGGGACTAGAATATGCTACCCTAAAGCTTAGCACTTTAGCAAGAGGATTATTTTGAAGAGAAAATGAGCAATGGCAGTTGTAGAAAAAGCTCTCTACTCTGCCCCTTTCTGTCTGAAAGCGGGGAACAAATTTCCCTTTGTGAAAGTGTCCCCCTCCCCACCCCCTACCGGGAAGCAGCATCTTTTTGAAGCTGCACAAACAAACCTTACTGAATTCTTCTCCTCCATTAGGTTTTCCCCCATATATTTACCCTCCCACAATTTCCTGCCCTTAGAGGCCCAAACTTTCTTCGTTTTGTCACTTCTCCACAAACTTATGGCTCTTTGTTAAAATGGTATATTAGCTCTTAGACCTAACTGCTTCTTTAGCTTTTCATTTCCTTTTCTGTGAGCCTCCCGTGTACACATACAAATTAGAATATTAACATCAAGTAAAATTTGTATGCATTTTAAACTGTAAATCTGTTTTTGTCAGTTTAATTTACACAACCCCGACACTGAACGTCAGAAAGGAGAGGAACAATGTTTTTCTCTCCATGTCTCATAATATCATCTCTCTCTTCTCTGTTCTCCCCTGCCTTTCTCAGTCTTCCCCCTAGACCAGTGGTTCTGAAACTTTCACCTTCATTCTGGCCCCCACCCCTGAGTTTGTCATCAGCAGGTTTGGGGTGAGGCCTGAAAATCTACATTTCTAACGAGCTTCCTGAGGCTTGTGGTGCTGCTGGTCTGAGCAGCACACTTGGAGAACCTCTGCCCAATAGCATAAAATTCCTTTTAAACTCCATATTTTTATACAAACATGCCCTCATTTTTCTACCATGAGAAGGAAAGCTATTCCCATTTGCAATGTTTTTTTTTTTTT
>CM053603.1:20805552-20852670 GCA_028646535.1 Procyon lotor | reverse complement strand
GGAATGTTCTGAATATATCTGTGATGTCCATCTGGTCCAGTGTTTCATTTAGAAACTTTATTTCCTTGTTGATCTTTTGCTTAGATGATCTGTCCATTTCGGTGAGGGAGTAATTAAAGTCCCCTACTATTATTGTATTATTGTTGATGTGTTTCTTTGACTTTGTTATTAATTGGTGTATATAATTGGTTGCTCCCATATTAGGGGCATAGATATTTATAATTGTTAGATCTTCTTGTTGGACAGTCTCTTTAAGTATGATATAGTGTCCTTCCTCATCTCTTGTTATAGTCTTTGGCTTAAAATCGAATTTATCTGATAGAAGGATTGCCACCCCAGCTTTCTTTTGATGTTCATTAGCATGGTAAATTGTTTTCCACCCCCTCACTTTAAATCTGGAGGTGTCTTTGGGTCTAAGATGAGTTTCTTGTAGACAGCCTATTGATGGGTCTTGTTTTTTTATCCATTCTGATACTCTGTGCCTTTTGATTGGGGCATTTAGCCCATTTACATTCAGGGTTACTATTGACAGATAGGAATGTAGTGCCATTTTATTGCCTCTTAGGTGACTGTTAACTGTATGTTGTCTCTGTTCCTTTCTGTTCTATGTTCCTTTTAGGTTCTTCCTTTGATTAGAGGACCCCTTTCAATATTTCCTGTAGGGCTGGTTTGGTGTTTGCAAAATCTTTCAGTTTTTGTTTGTCCTGGAAGCTTTTTATCTCTCCCTCTATTTTCAGTGACAGCCTAGCTGGATATAGTATTCTTGGATGCATATTTTTCTCATTTAGTGCTCTGAATATATCCTGCCAGTCCTTTCTGGCCTGCCAGGTCTCTGTGGATAGGTCTGCTGTTAATCTAACATTTTTGCCTTTGTATGTTACAGATTTCTTGTCCTGAGCTGCTTTCGGGATTTTCTCTTTGTCACTGAGGCTTGTAAGTTTTCCTATTAGTTGCCAGGGTGTAGACCTATTTTTATTGATTTTGAGGGGGGTTCTCTGTGCCTTTTGCATTTTGATGCTTGTTCCCTTTGCCAGATTAGGGAAATTCTTTACAATAATTTTCTCCAATATCTCTTCTGCCCCGTCTCTCTTTCTTCTTCTTCTGGGATCCCAATTATTCTAATATTGTTGTGTTTTGTGGTATCACTTACCTCTCAAATTCTTCCCTCGTGGTCCAGTAGTTGTTTGTCTCTCTTTTTCTCAGCTTCTTTATTCTCTGTCATTTGGTCTTCTGTATCACTGATTCTTTCTTCAGCCTCATTTATTCTAGCAGTGAGAGGCTCCATTTTTAATTGTACCTCGTTAATTGCTTTTTTAATTTCAACTTGGTTAGGTTTTATTTCTTTTATTTCTCCAGAAAGGGATTTTATTTCTCCTGAAAGAGATTCTCTAATATCTTCTATGCTTTTTTTGAGCCCAGCTAGCATCTTGATAACTGTCATTTTGAACTCTATTTCCAACATATTACTAATGTCCGAATTGACTAGGTCTCTAGCCATCGGTACTGTCTCTTCTTTTTTTTTTGGTGAGGTTTTCCGCCTCGTCATTTTATCAAGGTAAGAGTAGGTGGGTGAGAGAGAAAGATTCTCTGGAGTTCCGCAGTTTTCACTGATTGATTAACTAGGTCTTGGCTGGATATTCTCGCTGATCTTCTGGGGGAGGGGCCTTGCTGTGGTTCTCAAATGTCTTTGCCTGAGGCAGAATTGCACCACCCTTACCAGGGGATGGCCCAAGCACTTTGCTCAGGTTCTCTTGGGAGTCTTTGTTCCCTGAGCGCTTTCTGTACTGCCCTGGAGGCCGGGAATGAAAATGGCGGCCTCCCAGTCTCTGGCCCAGAGGACCGATTGCTGGGTGCCATGCTCCTCCCCACGCCCTTAGAGGAAACCGGTCAGTCACTCCCATCTCCCTTGTCTGCGGCCCGCGCTCTGTGCTCAGCTAGCCCGTGGCAGGCGCTTCTGTCTGTGGCGCGTGGCCCTGTCTGGAGTCCCCAAACCCAGCAGATTCCTGCTGCGCACTCCCGCATCTCTCCTCCCAGAGGAGGAAGGAGGGGTGTCTCCGGAGCTGCCTCCCATGGGGTCCCCGCTTGAAGTGCAGCAGCCCGACTGTGTCTGAGTTCATATAGTCCAAGGTAAGCCTTAGCGGATCCAGCACTGCGCAGCTTCTTCTCTGCCACTGACTTCTCCGCTCTAATATCTGGGAGCTCTGCCGCACTCTGCTCCCCTTGTCCCTCAGTGACCCCATGGGTCCTGAAACCACACTGTTCCCACGAGGGCTGAACCCCCACTTAGACTCCGGGATGAAGTCCCTCAGTGGAGCTGACTAAAAGTTCCGATTTTGTGCTCCACAGCTCTGCAGCTGTTTGGAGCCAGCTCCTCCCCCCACAGTCTCCCATCGCTTTGGATTCACTTCTTCCACACATCCTACCTTTCGGAAAGTGGTCGATTTTCTGCTCCTAGAATTGCTGTTCTTATTCTCTTCTCTCTCCTGTTGTGTTTGCTGGCTTTTAGAATAGTTTGGTTTCTTTCTAGCTGAACTCTGCTAACCAGTGCTCTCTCTGCCTCCTACACCTCCACCGTCTTGCCCCTCCTTGCTTTTTTTTCGGATTCATGATACTTTAGCTGGCCCATGAAAATGTTTTAATTTCTTTAAAAATAAGAGGAAAAATGGATATAATAATAATAATGAATATGGAATAAGAAATCCAGACTGGATTAAATTGGTATTTAAATATAGTCATAAAATAAAATTTGTAATATTTTTTATGGTGGAAAGAGTCCACGAAAGTCATAGGTACCCATGGTGGGGACTCCGACAGTGTTGTTCATGTCAGTGCCTCCGGCACTTAGAACTGTACTGGGCACAGAACAAGCCCTCAAAATGAATTTGTTTTCAGACAAATTAAGTAGCTTAGAGCTTGGGAATCTGGCCTAATAGGACCTAGTTTGTATGTATTTGTGTGTGTGTGTGTGTGTGTGTGCATGTGTGCTTGTGTGTGCTGGATGTCTTCTCTTTGCCTCTCTCTAGATCCACAGTCCTCCCTTGTGTACTTGACTCTTGGCTTAAGGACACTGATTTCTGTGTATACTTATGGGTTCAAATTGAGTTCAGCCAAGGGGAGGCACCATCAGGACATCTGAAAATGGGACAGTGAAGTCTCAGTATTTATTCCTGTGATGTCCTCCTTGCTAAGTAGTCAAATGGACTTCATTCTCCCATTACTCTAATGATAATAATAATTGGTATTTACTGAGATTAAATCTGGTGTTGATATTTTTATGGAGCAAAATGATATGATAGCATGATGTGACAGCCTTTACTTTATACTTGAATTTTCAGCACAAAATTGTAGACTTTATTAATGTCCTCAAAAGTCTCTTTTGATCATTTGACATTCACGCTATTCTCTTCTGGTATCCCTCTTTTTCACCATGCTTATAAGCTTTTTCTCCTATTGTTAACAGGTTTAGCTTTGCTAGATCTTCATTTGTCAATGGATGGAGTATGTGATTGAGCAACTTTGCAATATCACTGTCATTAATTTTATGAAATTTTCATTCTTATGCAGTATATATCATTTTGTGAGCAATGTCTTTGCTGTCTGGGTTCCTGTGAACTTAGCGTAATTACTGTGTCATAATGCTGTGACCCTTTACTGTTAAGTGGTCCTTGTTTCTGTAAGAATGACTAGCAGTTGTTTCCTAAGCTTTCCTGTTTCCTAAGCTTCTCTTACAAGAGAATCCACATAGCACTTAAAAAACACTTAGTTCCTGTGGGAACATTTTTTTGCATGATAAAAATAGGTATATGGTAAAGCCTAAATTCTTAGAATATGTAAAGACTGTGTGGTTCCTAGTTTCTAGAGCATAAAGAATATGTTTCTACTTTGTTAGCTGCTCTTTGTTCTTACCTTTTCTTTTTACTTACATAGTTTTCTGTAGAAAGTAAAAGTTTCAAAATATATAAGATTTAAAACTAAGATATTGGAATCATTTTAAAGATAAATAATGGGTAATTAAATGAGACAGTATACATAAATGTACTTCTAAAAGTACCCAGAATTAATGACTCAGATAAATTTGGTTTTAATATATAACAGTATCAGCTCTAATGGCTAAGTTCATTATAATAATCAGTATATAAATTTCCTAGTAATATGACAAGTACTTAGAAGTACATCTCATAAATTATTAGTGAAATTTAGGTAACTAACTTATTCATTTTTACATTTATTTTAGAAAAGGATTTTATCATATTTCTAAGTAGCTTTCAGCTATGTAGGTAAGTTCTATTAATTTCTTCATTTTATCAGCTCTCAGAATGGCAGTTATAGTCTATAATGTTCCCTACATATTTGCTTTCCGTATAAACTACATCTCATGCCTAATCATTAAGACATAATCATCGTGAAACTTAGATGATTGTTGGGGGCATCACGGTTTAATTGTGATAGTTATTATTTTCATGGTATTCATACATGGGTGCTCCATCAGCAACTCTGGTCTGAGAGGGCCCAGTTGGGCCCTTTATATTATCCACTTTCTCTCTGTGAGGGTGTTCTTTCAGTATAATGACACCTTGATTTTTGCAGATGCTTAGAGCAAACATTTCTAGGTCATCTTCTGTTTGTTCCTCTCCTGCCATCCCTATACCTCTTCCTCTTTTTCTGCCCAAATGTCCATCTAAGAAGTTATCTGATCCTGTTGCTTTTTACCAGAAGGGGAACAGGAAGGAACATATCTGACAGATAGCTATGAAGAGGCCTGGCAATGCTCCATGTGGACAGGATACTGACTGACTCCTGGGGGAGAGCAGTGGTGGGAGATGAGCAGGTTGAGGAAGACCATGTAATACCCTGAACGTCTTGTTTAGGAATTTGAATTTTATCCTTTACTCAGAGGGAAGTCACTGGTAAACGACGATGACCACCACCACCACAATAACAGAAAAATGCAGGATTGGAGATTGGCTTAGTATGTGCAATGAAAGGAAGGCAAGGGAGTTTCAGGTGCTGATAAAAGAGGGATTGACAGGAAAACAGGGAACATGGGCTCATCAGGGAAGAAAGTAAAGCTGAAGGTAGAGGGGGTGGGCCTTACTGGGAGAGAAAGGAGTGATGCCAGAGAGTAGTTTAGAAAGAATGAAGAAATAGGACAAGTAGAAGATGTAAGGTGGTGATCAGAGGGAAATTTCAGAGTTGAGGGTTTGAGAAGAGTATAATCCTGGAAGTCAAGTATTTAAGGTCCACAATGAATACCATTGAAATAGATGTGGGGCATGACACTGGGAGGCTAAGGGCTTTGGTGTTATGAGGGCTATTGATATTGCATGAATGGATGGCAGCATTCAGAGTGGAAAGGAAATTTTCAATATTTAGAGGAGGATGAAGTGGATGTTGGTGGATGCTGGGAATGGGGCAAGGCAAAAGTGCTTATTGCTTAAGAGCACTGGCTGGATTTGAATCCTGGCCCCACCACTTTCTGATCATGTGGACCTGGGAAAGTTGGGTCTGTACCTTTCTTTCTTCATCTGCAAAATAGGGATGATAACAATAATAACTGTTTTACAAGGTCATTATTAATATTACACAAGATAAAGCATTAATATTACACAAGATAAAGCTGATAAAGCACTCAGAAAAGTACCAAGCTCACAGTAGGTGCCCAGTCAATATTAGCCATTATAGCTTAGAGGTAGAGAAATAAAAGTTGTTTTTGGCCTTGGAAGGAGGTAGGAGAATATTGGATCTCCCTCCTGAAGAGGTCAGGAAAAAAAAAGTGCCTGGGAGAAAAATGTATCCATGTTTAAAACAAACTCACAAGAAAAAACCCATCTTCACATACAGTAAATATTATTGAGAATTTAAGATACCTTCTTGTCAATGGGCTGAGCTTCCAGAGTGAACAGAGGAATGACAGCTGTCCTGAGGATCTGACTCATGGCTAGGACTACAGAACGCAGTGATGAGAGAGGCAGAGGGTTGGGATATAGACACAGGAGACAAATGGGCTACTTAACTTTGGAATTTCAAATGGAACTCTGGAGAGGTGTGGTGGGTAGTAGTATGTTTGCACAGTCCCATTCTCTGGTGTAGGCAGTAGATATGGTTATGACCAGTGTGGTTGGCCTATAAGATCCTCAAACTGGAGGTTTATTAGAGTGCATTTTAGTTGAATGTTCTGAGAAGTCAGAGGTACTATGGGTGACCAGCTCATTTAAGCAGATAGGACAGATTCAGATGTAAAATGTTGTATTCCCTTTGCCCTTGGAATTTGCCCTGAAGCACTTAATTCTACCTGTATCTTAAATCTCATTTCATTTTGCTTTGGATTATTGAGTTCAGTCTATAGCTTACCTTTTGGATGTAACACACTGTATCTTCCTGGTTGTAACTCTTACCTCTTTGGGGAATAATTTGACTACCCTTCCTTAAGACACAGCAGTCTCAGACTACTTTAGGTAACCCCCTATCTTAGACTAGGTTCATTAGAAACATACTTAAAGATGAAAAGTTAAGTGCAGAAAGCTTATTGGGAAGTGCTCTCAGGAGATATGCCTATAAGGAGGCCAGGAAGGCAGGATACGGCAGGAAGAGAAACTCATGTGCAGTGAGGTTGCAACTGAGGCCTCACCTAATTGTACAGGGGCTCTAGAGCTGGGATGCCTTTCAGAGTAGTCCCATTTGAGGCCAAGGAACCAGATCTTTATAACCCGGCATTGGCCAGTCATTGATTGTGGACTGTTCCCCAGGAGTGGGCATAAACTTGGGTAAGGTAGTTCCCCGAGGCTGAGGGACTATCCCAGTGAGGGAAGCATCTAGGAATCTTTATTAGCTGACATTTTCTGCTGACCAGGGATGGCTGTGTTGGCCCTGGAAAGCAGCCATGGGAGGAGCACCACAGTATCTATTATACCCTCTTTCCACCGTCTTCTCTTAGTACCTTCCAGCTGGCCTCAGTTTCCTTAAAGTGTTGGGGTGAGATGGGGGATGAGGAAAGAGAAAGGTAGTCAAACAGGGAAGGTAGGAGAAGGCTGAAATCTTATTTTACATCCTTCACGATTTTTCCTTGGGGCACCCACAAGAGGCAAGGCCAAATACATCACAGAGAACCAAAGTTAGTGTAACAAATGTGGAAGTTACCCCCATGGTCCATGCAAAAAAGGTTTGTACATTTATACCATTCTCTCTATCCTTAGTTGCATGTCTATAGACCATCTTTACTATCTATGAGGTCATCATCCCATTTGGCAACATTATGTGGAATTACAAAGAAATTGGTCTACATATCGCATAGCTGCTAACAACAAGGAGAATGAGCTTTCAGTGATTATTGAAAAGTTAAGGGACTAATTATGACAAAACTACTGCCTTCTCTGGAGAAGTTACTCTTACAGAAGGAAGAACAGTGAATCTTCCCACTGGAGCATTTTTTATAAGATAAGAGCTTGGCTACATATTAAATTAAAGGTAATATAGAAAGCTGTAAACTCTGAGAGGCTAAAATAATGGCAGTTCTGTTTTAATATATGGAGTTTTGGGATGCCTGATAAAAAAGTACCATCTGGGCTGCACCAGAGCTTTAAAATTAATATCCATTGACCTGTTTGAAATATACTCTTATGAGTGAGTGTGTCTCAGTCTGGTTATTTGACCTTTCTTAGCATCAAAAATGTGTATCTTCCACCATAAGGATGGAAAGATCTCCTTTTAGGGGCAACTATTTGAATTATTTCTCCATGATCCCAGAGAATTTTTGATCCCCTGACTACCAGGAGGCTACTACGATACATCCAAGGTCAGAAGCAAAAGTCATGAAACACTCCTCCCTTTCATTCACTGGGACAATTTCTAAATGATGACAATTCTCTTATTCCATGGAAAAGAATAAAAGAATATGGAAGATAGGCTAGAAAGAAACTTCAGATATATCCCTCTTCATTAAAATGTGAATTTCAACCTAAATATGCTCATTTCCTAAGTTGTAAATTATAGTAAAAAAAAAATACAACTTGGCTATTCCCAAGTTTATGAAATCACATAGTGTTTCCTGATGAAAAATTCCACGCTCAGCAACCAATTTGCACTAATGATAATAAGGTCATCCAAGTGCCCAGCTGTTGGGTTTCCATGGTACACACAGTGATTGATTAAAATTACCCAGCAAAACCATGGAAGTGGGCTGTTATACTGGTTGGAAAGTTGTGTATAGAATGAAGTGTTAGGCATTGATGTGAACTGGTTAGTCAGCCTGCCATTAATTAGCAAGGGAAACCTCTCCTGTTTTAAATAATTTATATCTGCATCCAAAGTAGGTGATAGAAAGAGCATAAAATGAGGAAGCATTACTGCTTGCCAGGAGGATTTCTCCAAACACAATTTACCAACATAAGAGGTACCTGGGTGTGAACATAGTTCACCCTGTGACAAAGCTCAGCCTAAACAATTGACCCTTCTGATGAAACTATTTAATATGTTAATATGTTGAACTAGTTAATCTACTAACCTAGGTATAAAGAGAATGTGATGCTTTCGTATCTTTTTGGGAAAACAGCATCAGACATTTTTCATTGTTTATTATGTACTTTTAGGGAAAAGAAATATATCCTTGACTTATATCTTAGACCATTCCTTTTTGTGTATTTGGCTTAAATAGCTGACAAAGCTGTTGAAATAAGTGCCATTTTATTAAATGGGAAAAATGTAGATTGATTCCATTCATATAAATAATAAATTCTCTGAACATATAAAATATTTCTGGAGCTGTATTAATGCACATTTGCATTTCTCTTTAATATGAAACAGCTGTTGTATTTTTCATTTTATGGCATTTTAAAGAGAAGGAAAGGATTGGGAACCAATATGAATCACAGGTCCCCACTACATGTCATTAAAGACAATATCACATTAATTCCCATTACTTCTGAGTCTGATGGAGAACAGAAACTTGCTTCATTTTTAAAATCCTGAAAGTTAACATGGAAACTTTAATGTAAGCATTTAAATTATCAACTTGGAATGAGAAAGTGAGTCCACTCTGATATACATCAGCTTAACTATACCACTCTGGATTTAGGAGCTGGAAAGGTATAGAATTTACTTACATAAATCAAATCATCCTGATGAAAGGTAGCCATGTAAATCCCCATTTCTCACCTGGCATTCTCATTTGTATAGAAGAATCAGTTCTTTTAGCAGTGGAATAAGCTGCCTTCCTTCTTTTGCTAACATGGTTTCTTTACAATTATGCAAACTAAATTTCAGTCACCCTCCTTATCATAGCCTTGGGAAATAAAAATTAGGCTGGTTAAATATGGCTGATGTTTTTCATTATAGTTTGATAACCTACATTCCACGTACAACAACCAAACCTAGATTTTTTTCTGACATCCTGAGCTGAAAATCAAATTAATTTTTAGTCACCCTGGACTCGTGACTTCATATTTTCTTTCTTTCTTTTTTTTTTTTTTTAAAGATTTTATTTATTTGACAGAAACACAGCGAGAGAGGGAACACAAGCAGAGGGAATGGTAGCAGGAGAAGCAGGCTTCCTGCCAAGCAGGTAGCCGGATGCGGGGCTCGATCCCAGGACCCTGGGATCATGACCTGAGCAGAAGGCAGACGCTTAACGACTGAGCCACCCAGGTGCCCCATGACTTCATATTTTCAATAAGATTCTGAATGCATACTCTAAGAGGACACTTTTGTCCTCCTTTCTGCCTTCTTTCTTTTTTTTTTAAGCATAAGCTTTTTTTTTTAAAAAAAATATTTTATTTATTTGACAGAGAGAGAGAGAGAGAGATCACCAGTAGGCAGAGAGGCAGGCAGAGAGAGGGGGAAGCAGGCTCCCTGCTGAGCAGAGAGCCCGATGCGGGGCTTGATCCCAGGACACTGAGATCATGACCTGAGCCGAAGGCAGAGTCTTGAAGCCACTGAGCCACCCAGGTGCCCCGACACATCATTTTCTGAAGGCAAATCACAAAGGCTGTCTGAAGGCATGGGGAATCCCAAAGTTCTCCAGGGATATTTGAGAGTATGTCACTGTCTCAGACTTGGGGTAGACAGAATCTATTAGTCCCTTTCAGGGATCCCTTTCAGGGCTCCTGGAAAGCTCTTTGACTGGAAATGAAATAAGGGAGCAGAAATCTACCACACCAGGGTGTGGCCGTGGTCAAGACAAGACAACTCAGAGTTAACAAAATCAAGAATACATGCCAGGATTCAGTGGCTGGCAATATAATATTTTATTTTTACAAACAATTCTCCAATGCATTGAGAACTCCTCATTTAATCACCTTGATTCTTACAACTCTTATGCAGTGAATATTATTTGTCTTGTTTTATAAATAAGGCAAGAGGAGCCCAATGAGACAATATCAGTACCAAAACCTTAGTCTTTCTGTAGCAGGAGGTAATAATATGTAGAATGTGCATATGTGGACTCTTTGAATCAGACATCTAGGCTCAAACCCCAGTTCTGGCACTTTCTTGCTTAGTGTCCTTGGACACTTTATTGAACTTGCTTGAATTTCAATTTCCTTATGTGAGAAATAGAAATAACCACTGGGTTGCTCTGAAGATTCAGTAAGATAATGGTCTAGTAGTTCAAACACAAACCTAAGAATCTTTCTTTTCTCACAATCTTCTTTCCTCTTTCTCATTCAACTCCCAAATCTCTCTTCTTCTAGCCTTTCTCATTTCAACAAAGGTAACCTCATCCACCCATTACCTGTTCAGGCCAATAACTTAGATATCATCCTTGATTCTTCTCTTTACCCTGTTGTCCTCACCATCCTTCGGTCCAATCCACAAGTCTCTCGGCTCTGCCTCCAAACTACTCCATGAGTCTATCCACTTATCTCCATTTATGCTTTCATACACATGTTCCCTAAGTGGGCAGATGCTTCTGCATATGCCCCTTACATTCTTTTCCCCGCATTACAGCCAAAGTGACCTTTTAGAAATATAAATCATTTCATATGACTCTAGTGCTTAAAATCTTCCAGTGACTTCCTCCTGTACATAGACTAGAAAGAATCTAAACAAACTGCCTGCATGGCTCTTGCTTACCCATCTGAATGTATACTCAGACTGTATACTCTGAATGTATACTCATACTCTTGTTTCCCACACCCCTGGCACACTGGTCATCCCAGGGCTTTTGAACATGCTGCTCCCTCTGTTTGGATTATTTTCTCTCATCTTTTAGATTTTAGAATCAAAAAGCAAAGCCCAATATATGAACTCAGAGAGGCCTTTGGGCTCCTTTTCTAAAGTAGATCTATCTGAACTACTCTCTATTACATGATTGCCCTCTACCTTTTCCCTCCATTATTTATAGCACTTAATGTCACCCTATGTTATTTCTTTGTTTGTTGGCTTATTGTTATTTGTATCTGTTTTCTAAAACACATTCTAAGGGGTTCAGGGGCTTACCTTGATAATCAGTGAATAGTTCTGGGGCAGAGGAGGCACTCATTATTTGGTGAATGAATGAATGAATGAATGAACAAATGAATGAAAACAGCACAGCACATTTAGCAAATACTCAATAAATGCTTTATTTTCTTCCTTTACTGAAAAACAGAGGCTGGAGGTGGTTTCAAATAGTATTGCATAGTGGAAAGAAAACAGAATTTGGAGTCAGACTGGCCAGGGTTTCAGCTTTTCCTCCTAAGCCTCAGTTCCTTTGTTTGTTAAATAGGATTAATGATATCCATGCCATGTAGAGCTATAAGAATGAAATGAAATGACTTACAAAATGCTTAGTACCAAGCCTTCTGTAAAGTCTGAATAAATGGTTATTTCTGTCATCATTGAGACCTTGACAATTTGGTAAAGGTGAATTTTGTTGATTCACAAATACTTCCTTTTTCTCTTTCTCCTATCAGAGTTGAGTTTGCTCAACTTGAGCATCAAGCTTGTGTTGGTTTAAAGGGTTTGCAGGGTAGTAATAACTGCCAAACAAAGGAACAATTAGACAAATGTCCTGTGGTTTTCTTCTGTAACTTTTAGTTCATCCACATCATTTATGGTTTGTTTATCTTGATTGTCAAGGGACTCAAACTAAAAATCATTTTAATTTTATATAATTGGTGCTATATTGACATATTGGCAAAAGTAGTGAATCCTCACAAATGAATCTTCTCAGTTGAATCAGATTGGATGTCCTTCAATCATATAAGATACTGATTATTGTGGGAAAAAATGATTTGAAAAGTATGGTTGATTCCATACTCATTTATGAAAGTGGTTCAGAGTACAGCAAGTTTATACAATTTGTTACAGGTCATCTTGTATGTGCATTGTATTAAAAAAGTGTGAGTCCACAGACTCATGGAGTAGTGCAGAGGGCAAATGTCCCCAGTATTACCTCAGGATCAAAGCCTGTCATTCCTGGGCTGATGGCTGTTGGTTCCAGCTCTCTGTTTTTGCTCTCTTTGAGGCAAATTAGGAAAACCATGACTGAGTAGTTATCTTGAAAGTAATATCCTTTGTGTCAAATTATCTACGATTCCATAATATTGGATGGAAGGGACTAAAGGCCCCAAAGATAAAATCTGTAACTTATTTTATATGAATTCTTTTGAAAAGTAATACTTCTTTCGGGAGAAAATGTTCCTGTCTTCCTTTTTAGTTCCTTCTACCTGGAGTGTTCTTTCCTGGTTCATATCTGAATCTCTGAACTCTGCTCAGTTCCCAATCCCTACTACTTTATCTACAAGGACTTTCTCTCTGTTGTAAAATATGGTAGCCACTAAGCATATGTGACTATTTAATTAAAATTAAATGATATTAGAAATTCATCCCATTTACAATGGCCACATTTCAAGGGCTTGAATATATATATAGTCAACAATTCATATATATATATTTATATCCTGGTGGAATTCTATGTGAGATTACTTTTGCTAAAAATTTGAAAATCACTGCTCTCTCTACTCCTATTATATTTTCTGCTCAGACTCCTTGAGAACAGAATTTACTTCTGATTCACTTTTTCATCTCTATACTACCTGGTCTAAGGGGTTGCCACAGTAGACACTTAAGAGATTTCTGGTTGGTTGAATGAATGAGGAAAACCCTAGAGACTATGGCCAAATGCAGCTCCATTCCATAGACCCTATAGTACAATTACTGAAACTTGTTTGCAATCAGATCCCTGGCCAATCAGGGACTGGATGATTTTCTAACATCCTTATCACTGTCATTGTTAGCAAAAATGTAGTTTATGGCATTTTATGCTCCATCAATTACTTTCTCTTCTCTTTGACAATTATTTGTGTTTTGATTTACAGCTTGATTTACCTTTTCTGATCTGTTTACACCTCTTAACAACCTTCCATTCATACAGTTCTCCCTCTAGAGATTTAAACCAGATTGGCCAATTATCACTTCCTTTTTAACAAACAGATAAATATTTTAGTCTGCTGAAGTATGGAGGACACCTTGTAGTGAGTGATGAGATTAATCAGGACTTCCCTATGGATTTTTTTTTAATCTAGAGAGAGTGCATCACTTGAAGCAATTACGGCAATAATAATAATGCATGCACATATACAGATTTCGTGGCTATATATCCACTGGGAGCTTTGATTTGTCCTTAGAGTCAAGGACTGTGGGATCACATGAGATTTCTCAATTTGCTTAGAGATTAGATGTATTCTGTTGTTTAATAATTATATGATGAATGTTAGTGCAAAATGGGTTTAGCCAAAATGTATGGTATCTGACATCTGTTTCCACACCTTCACCATAAGATCACTAGAATTATGTAGTATTATCATGTATCCTAAAAGAGAATTTATCATTTTTCTATTCCAGATGGTTCTGGCTTCTCTGCTAATTCGCTATTCAGATAAATTGGGTGACAGTTCTAAGAAAGCACAATTCATATATTAAAGTATTAGTTCATTTTAAAGAATGAGTATCACATTTTACTCCTTAGCTCTTTATTTATACAGTTACTTGCTATATCTCTAAATGAATTACTGGGTTTGCTGAGACACTAAATTGTTTTTTTTTTTTTTTTTAACTGAGGGACAATGAGTTGGGTTTTGATGCTTTACTAATTTATAGCTGCAGGTGATGGTTTCAGCATCTGTGATATTCTTTTATCAAGATTAATTTCAATGTAGTATTTCAATTTAGTTTTCATGAAAGCATTCAATTTGCATTTAAAAAGCAGTCAATACAGGATAATAAAATGGTGTCAACTGATCACTAATGAGCTGTTCCACTTGTATGACACTGCCCTTCTTAACATGAATTGTCTTGGACTGACATCTCCTACCCTGGGTGCCAGCCAAAAAGACATGTGAATGCCTGCTAGTGCCATACACCCAGGGATACTAAATATCCCTATATATTTATATATAATATAAATACTAAATGCACTGATTGCCTCTTTGACTATTTATTCTATCTATGTCAATGTAACTGGGTATGCGGGAGACTTAAACTGAACCAGATATAATATATAACCTAGTTGAGCAGTCATGAATATAGCTAATAATAGTACAAAGGAGGAAAATAGTGCTCTCATGAAAGTCCAGCCAAGCTATGCTAGGAATCCAGAGGGAGGAGAGCTTGTTTTCCTGTGGAGGTTGGGAGGGCTTTACAGAGGGCATGGCATTAGAGCAAGACCTAAAGAATGAATTATGTCTAAAAAGAGCAGAAGGACATTTTTGACAATGTATTGGTTTTCTACTGCTGCTGTAACAAAAGACCAAAAACTTAGTGGTTTAAAACAACATCAATTTATTATCTTATAGTGGGTCAGAAGTGTAGTACAGTATGACTCAGTTGGTTCTTCACTTAGATTCTTACAAGGACAAGATCTAAGTATCTGCAGGACTACATTTCTTTCTGGAGACTCTGGGGAAGACTCCATTCTTCCCAATGAGTTTCCAAGCTCATTGAGGTTGTTGGCAGAATTCAGTCCCTTGTGATTATAGGAATGAGGTCCTGATTTCCTGCTGGCTGCCAGCTGGGAGCCTCTCTTACCCCTTACAGTTGTCTGTATTCCTCATCCCACTGCCCTTTCTATTTCCAGTCTCTCTGCCTTCTCCTTCTACTGCATGTCTCTAACTCTGACCCTTCTGTTTTAAAGGGCTCATGTGATTAAATTAGATTGAGTCTACCCAGATAATTCAGGATAATGTCCTTATTTTAAGATCTGTAAAATTAATTACATTTGCAAAGTCCCTTTTGCTATGTAACATAACATGGTCACAGGTTCCAGAGATGAAAGAATGTAGATATTTTGGTGGTCATTACATCTACCACAATGATGGAAAACAGTTGAAACTGAGGGGCTCTTAATGATATTGGTGAGGAGCTAGGCCTTTGCTGAGTGATAGAACAGGAAACTAGCTGGGGAAGCAAAGTTGATCCCTCTCTTCTGTGTTCCTATAATACTTTGGTGACTCCATTAACAGTAACCCAGGTGTGTTGAATTGTTTTTCATTTGATCCTTGAGACCAGAGACCTGGCTTTATGCAGTTTTGCACAGAGGGCTAGCACTTTGGCTTTTCTTCTGATGCGTAATTGATACACATTTTTGCCGTTGACTTGAAGGAAAGTGATGGCAACTGATGATAGAAAAAATAATATTTCTTAGGCCAAGCAGTAAATCTTTATTTTTTTTAAAGATTTTATTCATTTGACAGAGAGAAACACAGCGAGAGAGGGAACACAAGCAGAGGGAATGGTAGCGGGAGAAGCAGGCTTCCTGCCGAGCAGGGAGCCCGATGCAGGGCTTGATCCCAGGACTCTGGGATCATGACCTGAGCCTAAGGCAGACACTTAATGACTGAGCCACCCAGGTGCCCCACCAAGCAGTAAATCTTTAAATGAGAACTGCCAGACAGAGGTGGTAGGGGGAGATAATTTCAGCAAAGATCTTGTTGGCGAGAGAGGAATCAAGTGTGGGGTAGACTCTGTCTTCTCTCATTCTTGCTATTTCTTCCCCTCTTAGACCCTGTGCCACCTTGAAACCTTCTGAGTTTGGAATAATTGCTGTACCAGCTTTTAGTATTTTTAGGCAAGTTCATTGTATTCCAGGCTTCTCAGTAGTCCATAGCCCCTCTGGACTGTAATGTGTTCCTCATGTCTTGAATAAATGTAGTTTCATATCAGCTTACCATCGAAGGGCCATTTAGTTCACCTGTTTGGTTATCAGGATTAGCCTCTGACTATGTTATTACTTCATTACATACAGAGGCTATGCTTTGGAAGTCAGCTGTTCTGGATTGTGGTTTGCCTATTTCACATAACCTTTCTGAGGCTTAGAATTCTCATCCATAAAATAGGGATATGACACCTCATAGATTGCCATTCATATTAAATGAGAGTATGAAGGTAGGTGCTTGGTCCTCACTCACTAATTAAATTGATGGTTTTTTGAGTATCAGTCCTCACCTCCTCCTTAAAATGATTATAGTCCAGGGTCTTATTGGCTATACTAATTATACATTTAATTTTTAATGCACGAAATACCTAAAATATAAGTAAAAAGAAACATGGTGGCAGTTGAGACCCTAGTGATAGGTTATTTCCTCTTCTCCCTCCCATCTTGTCCCTCCTTTTCCCTACTATTCTTCCTTTATTGGATGGGTGCCTCTGTCTCTGTCCTGGAAAAAATGGAACAGACTTAGTGTCTGATTCCTCTGACAACTTGAGGGAGTCCCCAGTCCAGTCTGCAGTGAAATTCCTCTTCTCTAGGATTTGTCTTACTTTTCATTTGGAAACTCATCATGTGCTATCTTGTGATACCTATTCTATTATTTTAAATAACAAGTGTTTATGTCTTATCTCTCAAACTATTTCATGAGCTTCTAGTCACCCATTCAAACACATTTTTGGATACCTACTGTATTCTAGGTACTGGAAAGGTAGTAGTGTCAGGATACATACACACAAATAGATTAGCCCTTGAGTTGTCAGTCTTATGTGGAAAATGGACAGTGAACAATTGACTATTATCAGTGTGGCATGTTGTTACAAGAGACAGAAAGCACGTTTTATGGGGAGCCTGCTTCCCCCAACCTCTCTCTGCCTGCTTCTCTGCCTACTTGTGATCTCTCTCTGTGTCAAATAAATAAAATAAAATCTTTAAAAAAAAAAAGGAAAGGGGGTTTTAGGAGGCTACTGTTTTTATGCAGTTCATAGTGCCTTACATTTGCTAGGTACTCAGTAAATATTAACAGACTAAAAATTTTTATAATTTTACCCTGTCAGGAATTTGATTCAGCAATATTATATGTTGCTCTCAATTTGAGATCAGCCTCCATCCAAGATTTCCCAGTAGGTCACAAAGGCTGATGCACCATCCCCTGTTCCCCAGTCAGCACCTGTAGCACTGCCCTCCCCAGGCCTAGCCCAAGTCTAACTGCCCATAATCTCTTTGTTGCCCTATTAATAGTTTAATCCAGTGACTCAGAGATTACTATGTACTTGAGAATCTACCATGTACCAAGGGACCCTCTTTATTTTTGTTGCCTAATTGTTGTTTTTATTTTTGTCTTCTTTTCTAGTGTTGATTTTAAAGAAATAGGCCTATTTCATGGACAGGAATGTATTTCAAGAACCAGTGGAACAAAGACAAACTATTTTTGCTCTTCCTTCTTGATTGCTCTGAATTTCTGATTATTTTGTGAAGAATTGAGAGAGGGCTTATGGATACCCTCAGAGGACTTATAGATGGACAAGTTTACAGGACATGACACCCAAGATAGCAGGCCTTTTATTTATGATGCTTATTCCATATGTATGCAGTTTTCAGAGACATCCCTCATTACACTCACTCCTTCCCCTTGAAGTCCCAGAACATTTCCCACTTACATCCAAGGACAGTGTGCCTTCCAACTCCCCTCAAACCAGTGAGCATTCTCAAGCAGGGTGCAGGAGAGGAGAATTATGTTACTCTGATCTTTTGCTCCTGACAACCTTCCTTATGTGTGATGAAATATAAATAGTATAAACCGTGATTCACTATTAAACCTGGAAGAGAAACGACACTGAGATTCATAAATTAATGTTAAATCTATTTTCTGCAGTGATTGCAGGATTAGGGAAAGCTCACTCACCTGTAGTTAGCAATGACAAATGATCACTGAAGAATCATGTTTTTCAGTTTTCAGTGACAATTTTAAGAAAAATATTAAAAAATACTTTATGAAATCATGAATGTAACATTTGGTAAAGTGACTTTTTACCCAATTTCTTTTTTAAAAAAATCACATGGCCCCATAATTACCTGAACTTCTTGACATACTAATTAACTCTGATTTAAAACAGCCATTATTTTTAAAGTTAAGCTTAGTGAACATTGTCTAATATTATTATGCGACCATTAATATGACTAGGGAAAAATGAGATAAGAAAAAGAAGAAGGCAGTAATTAAGATGAGTAATTTGCTAACAGGGTTGAACTAAAGCAGGTTGGTGACTCTTCTGCATGTGATAATGTACATTATTGGTATAATTTATCTTTCAAACTAAATGACTCTACTTATCCCCTGGCCTGTCAATGTTAGATTTTTGTTTTTATAGCTATTGGCAAATGGAATGATAGACTTTAGAATGAGTCCTTGGAAGTTGTCACTCGGCAAGTCCAGGAATTTTGACCTCTGAATATTTTATGAAACTAACTAGATCTAGGTACTTTCCTAAGATGGATAGGGTGGCTGGGTTATGAACATTGGGGAGGGTATGTGCTATGGTGAGTGCCGTGAATTGTGTAAGACTGATGATTCACAGACCTGTACCCCTGAAACAAATAATACATTATACGTTAATCAAAAAAGGATGTATTAAGAGGGAAAATTCAGAATGCATTCATTGGGGGAAATTTTTTTTCAGGATACAGTAGAATCCAACAGAAAATGTCCTTTCTTGTTTTTTTCAAAAGAGTGATCAATATGCTACCAGCAGTATCAGGACCATATTATTGGAGGTCAGTGAAATCATGAATGTTTGCCATGATTGAAATCAACATTCTTCATCCATATCCAATGTAAAAGAAGAATTAAATAAATAATCTGGATGTTATATTTAAGTGGTTCCACCATATGGATGTAAATAATACATTCAATAAATTTATCCACATGTTAGACACCATTCTAAGTGCTGGAGACTAGCCAAGGAATAAGACAAACAAAATTCCTGCATACATTCTAATGGCAGGAATCAGAAAGTAAATCAGTTAGCATAAATAAACAATAAAACATCAGATTATGTTAGGTGCTATGAAGCAAAAAACAGAATGATATATAGAGTGAGTAGGAGACAGCTTTCAATAGAGAAGCCCTGGAAGACAAGTCTGAGAAGGTGATATTTAAGCCAAGATCTAATAATATGAATGAGCAGGTTACACCTTGGATAGAGGGGACCTAGTGCAAAGTCCCCAGACAGAGATGACCTTGTTGTGTTCAAGGAACAAAGAAAAGTCCAGAGGTTGAACCCTAGTGAGTGATGGGATAGTCACTAATAAACTGAGATTTCAGAAGTAGCAGGTGAGGTGATTCAGGGATTCCCAGCATGGTAAGGATTTAGTCCAAGTGCAGTGGGCAGCTGTTAGTGGGTCTTAATCAGAGAATGGCATTTTCAGAAGTACATGACTAAAGATTGGTTCTGGGGAAGAACCAGTTAGGAGGTTGTGGTGACAGTCTGGATTGAAGAAGTGGGTGAGAAGAGAGAGAGAGAGAGAAGCAGGTGGATTAGGAACATATTTTAGAGGTAATAACTCTTGCAGATGAAGTGGATGTCAGGCAAGAAAAGTCAAAGGTAACTTTTAGGTTTTGTATACCAGTGACAAGGTAAATGTTGTAATGCCTATTGACGCCTCCTGACGGCGCACGGGAGAAGAATGAGGCACAGACAAGTCAGCTGCAAGAGAAAGGGAGCAGGGGACGACAGTAGAAAGGACTGTCGCCCCGAACAACTCCTCAATCTCATATTTATTAGAAAGTAGTTAACAATCAACAAAGAAGCCAAGGTAGGTCACACATTGACCATGAGTCTTATAGATAAGTAAGAAGAAAGGCAAAATACATCTGGTCACATAGTGCACGACCTATAATGAGCAAACCCAAACAAGAGGGTCATCTAACTAACTGCAGGTGCTCTCCGGGGAAGGGGAGATAATGGAAAAATGAAGCAGGCGGTGTTCCGCCCTAAGCGAGCCGGGCATCCCCAGCTGCTCGGCTTCAAGGACGTATATCGTGCTCTCCCCCAGAGGCTCATTGCCAGTACATGTTTTTCTTAAGTCTATATCTAAGCATGCTTGGTAACTAATATAATTTCTCATAGGTTATATTTTTTTTCATCTCGTAGGTTATATTTTAAGCAGTACATTGTTCTGAGGGACAGTTACAGCCTATTACTACATTTTGAGGTGGGTGTAAACTGGGAGAAGAGCAAGGGTTTTCTTTCTGTGGTTGGGAAGGGATTGGAGAGAGGTAGCAGGTAGGAGTCAAGGGTTCTCTTTTGAATATGTTGAGTTCCAAATGTGTATTAGACATTTAATCAACCATCTGTATGCTTTTTTTTAAAGCTCTGATTCTCAAACTCACCCATATCACTTAGGAATATATTTGGTTTCAGGTAAGAAAACAACCATGTGAAAGTGGCTTAAACAAATAGGGACTGGTTTCCTTTATACAGAACCACATACAGAGACATGTGGCACAGACCTCTGCTCAACCTTTGTAGTTCTCTATGATGACATCCTTAGCATTTGGATCATTGCTATGGCTATAAGATGGTGGCTGCAACTCCAGACTTCAGTGTCCACATTTAAGTCAGAAAGATGTAGGCAACATGGTGCTAGAAGCACTTATCTTTTTTTATATCAAACAAGCAAAAGTTTTTGAAGCTCTCATCAGAAACTTACAATTATTCTCATTGACCAGAATGTGTCACATTGCAACCCTTAACTGCAGGGGAGCCTGGAAAAGAGAATATTTATCTGGGCACCTTGATGCCTACACATAATTGGGGTTATAGTAACAACAGAGAAGGGGCACTTGATATTGGGTAGATAATTAACAAGTGTCTGCCAATCCAGAGTCTTCTAATTTAGAAGTTCTGGGGCAGGAGAAGTTGGGGAGGCTGATAGTGCCACACATCCTGATGCAAGCTAGGATTGCATAAGAGCTGGTATAGACAACAAGTAGAGAGCTCAAGAATGGACTGAGCATGGCTTCCTTTTCCTCCTCAATTCTTAAAAATACCTTTTATACCATCATTTACCTCTTCATAGATTAACAGGACAATGGATGTGGACCACTCTGTCTTCTGAGATTGCCCTTTTGCCCCTCTCTGTGGAATAAATTAGCTTATTATTTTGGAGGTAATTGTAAACTTTTATCTTCTAAAATGTCATAATTTCCCTTATCTAGGGACCTCACACATTCCTGGAGTCAGGATGGGTTTTAGAAACATAGCTTTCTCCAATTGCTGGGTGAAATGATTGGTTCTGCACCCCTACCTCTCCAATTCTGTCCTGTATCAGGCTCAGTCTGCCATGTTCATCACGTAAGCAGAACAAGAGGGGATGGCAGGCCCAGTTATCTTGAACTTGGGTATAATACAATGTGTCACTCCCCATTACAGAAATTATCATTAATTATTAACAGCAACATCTTTGACATAATGCATTGTCTACATTGTCACTGCCCAAAATGGGATGGTGATTAATGGATACCCCTAGGATGAAATACAGCAAAGTACAATGCAGAAAAGGAAGCTCAGGAGCTTGGGGAAAAAGTACAGAGTACTAAATAGCTTGCTGTCTTTCTCTGACTCTCTTTCTTTAAACACAGACATGCATGCATGCTCTAAAGTGGTGAAAAAACAGTAATTTACCAAGTTGGAAAGCAAATATTATTTTTTTTCCCTTAAATTCTAGGCAACAAGACATTTTAGGCTCCTTTTGTTTTTACCTAATCATTTGAACCTGGTGTTATATGTAGGGCTTGCTCAGGACAAAGTTAATTTTTAGAGATAGCCACTTTCTTTTTGTTCTTTCCTACATGCTTCAGGGCAGTTTTTCATATGTGTATAAGTTTTTCCTGGGAGCATGCTATGTCCTTGAACTTTCCCAACTAGTATCTCCAGCATCAGAACAAGAACTCTAGAAGTATGCAGTTTAGAGTTGGTGCAGAGGCTTAATCATGCTATCAAGAACCTAGACCCGTTCTAGACTCTGCTTCACCATCCTTAGTTTATTGGCTGTTCCTTCATGGTTGCAATATAGCTGCTGTAGCCCCAAGCATCCCATCCACATTCAAAACAGAAATTAGGGGAAAGGGTGGTGCCAGCAGGATCTATTTCCTTTTCATCAGCAAAGAAAAAGCTTCCCCATAAATCCCTAAACTGTAAGGAAAGCTTATTTGCCTTAGTGTGACTGGAGTTCTGGATGCTATAATCAAGGAGGCAATAGATTGATGTCTCCACTTAGCTGGGTGATGACTATATTGATGACCATGAGTTATGGATGACAAATGCATTCCACCCCATAGATAACAAGTGAGGTTTCCTGCACAGATGCACACCACAAGAGGTGGAGGGGGGTCACTAACTAGGCTTGAAGGCAAGCTGGTGAGGAATGTGGATCCTTTTAAGTTAGACCTTGTACACTTATGCTATGTGTAAAATTTGAGCGGCTTCCATGACTTCATTCTCTGTGAACTTTGGCAATAAATCAGTGGCTCCTGTCCACAGTCTTTGGGAGTATCTATCACCATGAGAAAGGCAGAAAAGATATCTGATCCTAGAGTCCATGTCTTTTTTTAAAAGAAGATATAATGCTCTGTCACAGAGTGTAATATTTGCTCTTAGCTGAAGACCAAGCAATTAACAATATTTTATCATAAAATGTCAAAAGAATGTTAATATAATAATCTGAGTCAAAATAAAAATAAAAATTTCCACTATGTTCAGAGTAGCACTGGCACTCTTTCCTCATGGACTAATGATTATTTATTTGTGTCATTTCACCTCCTCACACTTATTTTTAATGCTGGTGTTTTCTGTGTTAAAAATGGTAGTATAAATTATATACATCCAAATTCTCAAATCTTAAGTATACTCTTCAGTCAGTTTTAATGAATGTATATCAAGACACAAAACATTTATACCACTTCAGAAAAGTTCCTTTATGCTCTTTCCCCATCATTCTTCCCTCCTCTCCTCCAGCAGAAGCAACCACTAATCTGATTTTTAGCACCAAAGGTTAGTTTTACCTATTTTTGAATTTATATAAATTGAATCATTCAGAATGTTCTTTTGTTTGTTTAGTTTCTTTCACTCAGCATAATATTTTTTTATTGATTTATGTTGTTACATGGGTCTGTAGATTATTTCTTTTTATTGCCTATTAGTATTCAGCTGTATAATTATAACACAATTTATATACCCAGTGTCTGATCATGGACATCTGACTTTTGCCCATCTTTGTGCTACTATGAATAAAGCCGCTATGAATATTTGTGCACGAGGCTATTTGTGGACAAATATTTTGATTTTTCTTTCATAAAATACTAGAAATGGAGTTGCTGTGTTAGATGGTATTATATGTTTACATTTTAGAGAAATTGCCAGATAGTTTTCTAAAGTTGTATCATTTTATACTCACCCTCAATGTGTGAGAGTTCCAGTTGGTCCATATCCTCTCTGATATTTGACGTAATTAGTTTTTTAAATTTATGATGGTTCGATTTTGGTATCTCATGGTTTTAATTTCTGTTTTGCTGATGACCAGTAATGTTAAGTATGTTTTCATCTGCTTATTGGTTATTTGCATATCTTCGTTTACAGTGTCTGTTAATATTTTTGACCAGTTTTTTATGGGGTTGTGTGTCTTATTTTTTGAGTTGTGAGAGTTCTTGATGTATTCTGGGTACAAGTCATTTGTTTAATGTATACATTGTGAATATTCTTTTTTAGTTTATGGTTTGCCTGTTCATTTCCTTTATAGTATTTTTGATAAGTAAAAGCTTTTAATTTGAATGAAATCCAAGTTTTTTTTTATCGTTTGTGTTTTCTGTTTCTTCTCTAAAAAGTGTTACTTGAAGGTCACAGAGATATTCTCCTATTTCCTCTAATAATTCAGTTGTTTTTACTTTTATGTATTTGTCTAAATGATCCATCTTTAATTGATTTTTCTGTCTATGGTGTGAGGTAGGGGTCTGGTTGCCTTTTTAAAAATTTATTTATTTTTACACTTTTTTCCCAAATGTGGACTACAGTAATACATAGAAAATCTGGTAAGCTTGTAAGCTTTACAAAATTAGAGATAGTCTTGGTTTCTAGATCGCTCTGCTGTGGCTAGTGGGATAGCAAATGCATACAGTTTAGTGACTAAGAGCATGGTTTGGAAACACAGTTTTGCCAGTTCCTAACAGTGTGATGTTTGTAAATTAATCATTTCAATTTCTTCATCTATAAAATAGCAATGGTATCTGGCCATAGGGTTCATGTAAATTTTCAATCTGTAAAGTAACAATAGTTCCTATGTTGTGGGGTTAATATGAAGATGAAAAGAATATGTGCATGTAAAGTATATGAATGATTACCTAACACTAACCACTTTATAGCCTCTATAGCCTAACTCAATTTCCTCCCTTGAGCTTTCTTATTTCAAACTGGCCATTCATAGAGTGCTTACTAATGGGAGGGGCCTGTGTTAGGTACTGGGAATGGTAGAGTAAATAGGACAGATGTGGTCCTTGCTGTCATGATTTTTCAGTCTACTGAGGGAGAAAAATACTAATCAAATACAATGAAAAGTATAGAGGCAGCATATAGAGTGTTAAGACAGTCTAAAATTCCAAGGCCCCATTCTCTTCTGGGAGGTCAGGGTAACCCTTTCTGAGGACGAGAAGTGGACCAAAAGTGAAGAGCATGGAGCAGTCTAACTAATGGCAAGCTCATTAAGGGAAAGAACTAAATTTGCTAATTGTTCCTCCCAACATCCAGCTGAATGATGACCTAGAGAAGATTAAATGCTTGTTAAGAATCTATGTCATTTAAGGGGAAAGACATATAAATCAGTGCCTATCAAAAAAACGTTTCCTGATGAAGGAATGAAATAAATGTATTTGTTGGGTGCCTACAACACTAGGCAGCATCAAGGCATGATGGGTCTCTCAGATATCGATCTTGAGTTTCCAGTTCATTCACTATTAGGAAACAAAATATTATGTGCTTCAATTACTAAAATGCTGCCTGAGTCCCCTCTCATCTTAGAGGAGTCAGGAAGGCTGCGCTGGGCAGAGATTCATGAAGCAACTGGAGTGAGCATGGGTAGGTACAGGCAGAGGGAAGGACTCTTACCTGAAGCTCTGAGACCTCCTGAAACCCAGGGAGCCTCCTGGTAGAGGAGGATGGGGAGGGCTATCTAGAGAAGGATACCCAGACAGTTCTCTGTATGGAAGAGAAGAATGAAAGCAAGGGAGCCAAGAGCTGGCAGGATGAGCCACTGCAGGTTCATCCCGGATCAAGGCCTGTTCACCTTGTTTTTATTTAGGTGTGGCTTATTATGTCTGGAAGGGCCACCTGTGTCTAAAGTTCATTGACTAGTGTAGGAAAAAATGCAGAAAGAAATAGGGGAATGCTGTTAAAAGCCACCTAATAGATTATTCTCTAACATTTCTGGTGAAGGTGGCACCTAAACTGGGTCTTACAGTGTCCAAAAGTTGCCTGGGTGAAAACAAGTCAAAGAACATTGTATAATACAATGTGTCACTCCCCATTACAGAAATTATCATTAATTATTAACAGCAACATCTTTGACATAATGCATTGTCTACATTGTCACTGCCCAAAATGGGATGGTGATTAATGGATACCCCTAGGATGAAATACAGCAAAGTACAATGCAGAGCTTGGTAGAAGTGGGAGAGAACACAGCATATTGCCTATCTAATAACTTGTCCTGATTCTGGCATCTACAAATGCTAACATCTCTGAATTTAGCTGGGCTATTTTGGAAGGTAATTACATTTTTGGTCTGCACCACCTCTTGGGATAATGAATATCCATGAGGCTTCCACTCATCGTGAAAAACACATTTTTTTTTGTTTTAAATTTCTCTAAGTGGTTCCTAGTTTAATGTTTTCCTTTTATTGGTACATACTTTTCCTTTTTAAAAAAGATTAATTTATTTTGTTATTTTTTTTAATTTAATTTAATTTTTTCCATGTTCCAAGAATCATTGTTCATGCACCACACCCAGTGCTCCATGCAAAACGTGCCCTCTTCAATACTCACCACCAGGCTCTCCCTACCACCCACCCTCCTCCCCTCCAAAACCCTCAGTTTGTTGCTCAGCTTCCACAGTCTCTCCTGGTTCATCCCCCCCCTCTGATTTCCTCTAATTCATCCTTCCTTTCCTTCTCCCGATGTCCTCCATGTTTTTCCTTATGCTCCACATGTAAGTGAAACCATATTATAACTGACTGTCTATGCTTGACTTATTTCATTCAGCATAATCTCCTCCAGTCTCATCCATGTTGATACAAAACTTGGGTATTCATCCCTTCTGATGGAGGCATAATATTCCATTGTATATATGGACCATGTCTTCTTATCCATTCGTCTGTTGAGGGGCATCTTGGTTCTTTCCACAGTTTGGCGATTGTGGCCATTGCTGCTATGAACATTGGGGTACATGTGGCCCTTCTTGCACTACATTTGTATCTTTGGGCTAAATACCCAATAGTGCAATTGCAGGGTCATAGGGTAGCTCCATTTAAAATTTCTTGAGGAATCTCCACATTGTTTTCCAAAGTGGCTGCACCAATTTGCATTCCCACCAACAGGAATAAGAGGGTTCCCCTTTCTCTACATCCCTGTAAGAGGGTTCTTACAACTTTACAACCTGTACAACCTTACATCTTTACAACCCTGTAAGAGGGTTCCCCTTTCTCTACATCCTCTCCAACATTTGTTGTTTACTGTCTTGTTGATTTTGGCCATTCTAACTGGGGTAAGGTGGTATCTCAGTGTGGTTTTGATTTGAATCTCCCTGATGGCTAAAGATGATGAATATTTTTTCATGTGTCTGTTAGCCATTTATATGTCTTCTTTGGAGAAGTGTCTGTTCATGTCTTCTGCCCATTTTTGACGTGATTATCTGTTTTTTGAGTGTTGAGTTTGAGGAGTTCTTTATAGATCTTAGATATCAGACCTTTGTCTATAGTGTCATTTGTGAATATCTTCTCCCATTCTGTGGGTTGCCTGTTTGTTTTGTTGATTGTTTCCTTCACTGTGCAGAAGCTTTTTATCTTGATGAAGTCCCAAAAGTTCATTTTCACTTTTGTTTCCTTTGCCTTTGGAGACATGTCCTGAAAGAAGTTGCTGTGGTCGATATTGAAGAGGTTATTGCCTATGTTTTCTTCTAGGATTTTGATGGATTCTGGCCTCACGTTGAGGTCTTTCATCCATTTAGAGTTTATCTTTGTGTATGGTGTAAGAGAATGGTCCAGTTTCATTCTTCTATATATAGCTGTCCAATTTTCCCAGCACTATTTACTGAAGAGACTGTCTTTTTTCCATTGGATATTTTTTCCTACTTTGTTGAAGATTATTTGACCATAGAGTTGCGGGTCCATATCTGGGCTCTCTACTGTGTTCTGCTGGTCTATGTGTCTTTTTTTGTAGCAGTACCATGCTGTCTTGGTGATCACCGCTTTGTAGTAAAGCTTAAAATCAAGCAACGTGATGCCCCAGTTTTGTTTTTCTTTTTCAACATTTCCTTAGCAATTCGGGGTCTTTTCTGGTTCCATACAAATTTTAGGATTGTTTGTTCTAGTCCTTTGAAAAATGCTGGTGGAATTTTGATCAGGATGGCATTGAAAGTATAGATTGCTCTGGGCAGTACAGACATTTTAACAATGTTTATTCTTTAGATCCATGAGCATGGAATGCTTTTCCACCTTTTTGTGTCTTCTTCAATTTCTTTCATGAGTGTTCTGTAGTTACTTGAGTACAGAGTCTTTTTTTAATTTTTTTTAAAGATTTTATTTATTTATTTGACAGAGAGAGAGGGATCACAAGTAGGCAGAGAGAGAAGAGGAAGCAGGCTCCCTGCCGAGCAGAGAGCCCGATGTGGGGCTCGATCCCAGGACCCTGAGATCATGACCTGAGCCAAAGGCAGAGGCTTTAACCCACTGAGCCACCCAGGCGCCCCTTGAGTACAGATTCTTTACCTCTTTGGTTAGGTTTATTCCCAGGCATCTTATGGTTGTTGCTGCTATAGTAAATGGCATCGATTCTCTAATTTCCCTTTACATATTTTCATTGTTAGTGTATAAGAAAGCAACTGGTTTCTGTGCATTGATTTTGTATCCTGTTACATTACTGAATTGCTGTATGAGTTCTAGTAGTTTTGGGGTAGAGTCTTTTGGGTTCTCCATATAAAGTATCATGTCATCTGTGAAGAGATAGTTTCACTTCTTCTTTGCCAATTTGAATACCTTTTGTCTCTTTTTGTAGTCTGATTGCTGTTGCTAGGACTATGTTGAACAAGAGTGGCGAGAGTGGGCATTCTTGTTGTGTTCCTGATCTCAAAGGGAAGGGTGTCAGCTTTTCCCCATTGAGAATGATATTTGCTGTGGGCTTTTCATGGATAAATTTTATGAAATTGAGGAATGTTCCTTCTAGCCCTATACTTTGAAGAGTTTTAATCAGAAACAGATGCTAAATTTTGTCAAATGCTTTTTCTGCTTCAGTTGAGAGGAATATTTGGTTTTTCTCTCTTCTCTTATTGATTTGTTCTGTCACATTGATTGATTTGTGAATGTTGAACCACCCTTACATTCTAGGGATGAATCCCACCTGGTCATGGTGAATAATCTTTTTAATGTGCTGTTGGATCCTATTAGCTAGGATCTTGTTGAGAATCTTGGCATCCATATTCATCAGGGATATTGGTCTGAAATTCTCCTTTTTGTTGGAGTCTTTGCCTGGTTTGGGGATCAGGGTAATGCTGGGTTCATAGAAAGAGTCTGGAAGTTTTCCTTCTGTTTCTATTTTTTTAAACAATTTCAGGAAAATAGGTATTATTTCTTCTTTGAATGTTTGGTAGAATTCCCCAAGGAATCTGTCCTGGGCTCTTGTTTTTTGGGAGGTTTTTGATCACTGCTTCAATCTTGTTACTAGATATTGGTCTATTTAAGTTGTCAATTTCTTTCTGTTTCAGTCTTGGAGGTTTATGGGTTTCCAGGAATGCATCCATTTCTTCTAGGTTGCTTAACTTATTGGCATATAGCTATTGATAATAATTTCTGATGATTGTTTCTATTTCCTTGGGGTTAGTCATGATCTCTCCCCTTTCATTCATAATTTTGTTAATTTGGGTCCTCTCTCTTTTCTTTTGGATTAGTTTCGCTAGTGGTTTATCGATCTTATTGATTCTTTCAAAAAACCAACTTTTGGTTTCATTGATGCAGTCTACTGTTTCTCTAGTTTATAACTTGTTGATCTTTGCTCTAATCTTGATTATTTCCCTTCTTGTGTTTGGGGTTGGCTTAATTTGTTGTTGATTTTCCAGTTCTTTAAGTTGTAAGGAGAGCTGGTGTATTCAGGATTTTTCAGTCTTTTGAGTGAGGCTTGGATGGCTACGTATTTCCCCCTTAGGACTGCCTTTGCTATATCCCATAGGTTTTGGACCAATGTGTCTTCATTCTCATTGGTTTCCATGAATTGTTTAAGTTCTTCTTTGATTTCCTGGTTGATCCAAACATTCTTGAGCAGGTTGGTCTTTAGCCTCTAATGTTTGAATTCCTTCCAAACTTTTTCTTGTGGTTGAGTTCCATTTTCAAAGCATTGTGATCTGAAAATATGTAGGGAATAATCTCAATCTTTTGGTATCAGTTGAGTCCTGATTTGTGACCCAGTATGTGGTCTATTCTGGAGAAAGTTGCATGTGTGCTCAAGAAGAATGAATATTCTGTTGTTTTAGAGTGGAATGTTCTATATATATCTATGAGGTCCATTTGGTCCAATGTGTCATTCAAAGCTCTTGTTTCTTTATTGATTTTCTGTTTGGATGATCTGTTACTAAGAGCAATCTGTTAAGATCTCATACTATTAGTGTATTCATATCAATATGACTCTTTATTTTGATTAACAGTTGGCTTATGTAGTTGGCTGCTCCTATATTGGGGGCATAAATATTTACAATTGTTAGATCTTGGAGGATATACCCTTTAGGAACGATGTAGTGTCCTTCTGTATCTCTGACTATAGTCTTTAGCTTAAAATCTAATTTATCTGATGTGAGAATCACTACCCTAGCTTTCTTTTGAGGCCCGTTGGCATGAAAGGTAGTTCTCCCTCCCTTCACTTTCAGTCTGGATGTATCTTTAGGTTCCAAATGTGTCTCTTGTAGACAGCATATGGATGGGTCCTGTTGTTTTATCCATTCTGCAACCCTGTGCTGTTTTATGGGAGCATTTAGGCCATTTACGCTGAGTGATTATTGAAAGATAAGTTTTTATTGACATCATGTTGCCTGTGAAGTACTTGTTTCTGTAGATTGTAAGTTTCTGTTCTATGTCACTCATGGATTCTTTCTTCTTTTATAGAACCCCCATTAATATTTCTTGTAGTACCAGCTTGGTGGTCACATACTCTTTTAGACCTTGCCAGTCTTTGAAGCTCTTTATCTTTCCATCCATTTTGAATGTCAGTCTTGCTGGATAAAGTATTCTTGGCTGCATGTTCATCTCATTTAGTGTCCTGAATATATCATGCTGGCCCTTTCTGGCTTGCCAGGTTTCTGTGGACAGGTGTGACATTATTCTGATGAAACTTGCTCTGTACGTAAGGAATCTCTTCCCGCTAGGTGCCCTCAGGACCTCTTGTCTAAAATTATAATTCACGAATCTCACAATGATGTGTCTAGATGTTTTTCTAGACTCATTGACCTTGGGGGGGTGTCCTTTCTGCCCCTAGGACACAAACATTTGTTCCATTCCCCAGATTGGGGAAATTTTCATCCACAATTTGTTCAGCTGTATCTTCTCATCTTCTCTCTTTCTCCACTCCCTGAGAGATCTCTCCCCTGAGGGATTCCAATAATTCCGACGTTGGAACGCTCATGGCATCATTTATTTCCCTAAGTCTGTTCTCATGGTTTCTAAGAAGTTTGTTCCAGCCCTCTTCCTGACCTATCTTCTCTACCATTTTGTTCTCTAGATCACTAATTCTATCCTCTGTCTCAGGTACCCTGGCTGGTAGACTATTTAGATTAGATTGGATCTCATTGATAGCATTTTTGACATCAGCCATATTGGTTCTCATTTCCACCCTTAAAGATTCTATGTTGTCACTAATGTTTTTCTCCAACCTAGCCATTGCTTGGAAAATTGTTACCCTGAATTCCCTTTCCGATATACTGTTTATGTCCATATCCAATAGTTCTGAGGGAGAGGGCACAGTCTCTGGATTTTTACCCTGTTGGTGTTCCTCCTAGTCATTCTGATGAGAAGTGGTTGAGGGGATGTATAGCTGAATAAATTAACCATGATCCAGGCAAGGTGCACCCTGGAAAGTTTTGGAGCAATCAGCATTCACCACCAAAAAGAAAGAAGGAAAAAAGAGAGAGAAAGAGGAAAAAAAAATAAAAGAAAGAAATCCCAGCCAAAATGAGCCCCCAAAATAAGATTTATAAGGTATATAAACAAACACAAACAAAAATAAAACTGACAAAAGTAAATAACAAGAAATAAAAGAACTTAGAATCAACCCCAAGAATAAGATTTATATAGTACCAGAACAAAAACAAATATGCAGAAACACTGACAGAAGAATACGTTGGGTGGGGGGGTGGTTATAAAGACTCAGTGTGAATAAGGAAGGTTATTTCGGATCTTCCTGGGTGTATCGTTGTGTTAAGCCTCTAGTTATAATGTTAAATAGTTTTAAATAGTTTTAAATAGTTTTAAAAATTTAAAGTCCAAGAATCATGATAACAAAAAAAAAAGAAAAAAAATTCTACCTATGAAATATACAGGTTTTAGGGCAGTATCAAGAGCTTAATACATTGTTTTCTCCTGATGTTGGGGTTTTACAGTTTTATGGGGACCCTATGGTTATTGTCCCCCTGCTTTTGTCTTGTCTTCTGCGAGAGAGGCCTGCCACATTGTTTTCCAGTCAGTCTGGCTTGGGTTGCGTTGCCCTGCCAGCTATCACGGTGCTGGGCTCTGTGGAAACCGGCTTTTCAGGCTTTTGCTCTCTGGAGGTTTTTGTCCTTTTGTGGCTTGGCTTTTTTGCGGCTTTGGTCTGATCGAAGAATCTGCCGGTACCTAGACCTCCGCCTCAGAGAGAAGCCTCAGTCTGCTCCCCTCTGGGTGGTCCAGAATACACAGACTCCCCTTCTGCAAACTCCGCTCACACTGCAGCCTCCCACAGGCAGTGCGCAACCCCAGCCACCATCCAAGTGTTCCCCTGAGGCCCTTGCTTGTATCTGTACCGCCGTGCTGCTAAAACCAGAGTGATATTGGTCTGGGAAACTCACTTCCAGTGGCTGCCATTGCCGAGACTGCTCTCTGGGCTCCTGGCCCACACTGGGTGCGCTCAGAGTTCTGCCTGAGATCAGGCAGTGTTCTCTCAGGCCTGGGCTGGGAGCGCTCAGAACCCGAGGCAGCCCAAGTTCCTAGAGACCACCGGCTGGGGACTACACCAAGTTCTGTTAGGCGCTTGTGGGAGTGTGCCCAGCCCGAGCAGTGGTGCAATCAGCGGAAAGCCACGGGCTCATGGACCACTGACTGGACTCCTGCCCGTGTCTCTCTGACTCCGGTGATCGCCCATTGTGGTGTCCTTCCTGGGAACATGGGCTTAGGCCCCTGCCTGTGACCACCCGATTCCACTAGTTGCTCTTTAAGATGTTTTCCTCTTTTTGAGTGTTTTTAACCAGACTCTAAGTTAATGCCGGTCCCCAACCACAAGGCACTTTCGTTTGGGGTATTACTTTACTTAGTTTGCTTCTGGTGGCTTCCTCCCCCTTCTGTTTATCTTCCGAAATCAATACAAGTGTTCCCACTCCACTTTGCCTCTCCACTGCTGCCTTCTGCTCCTGTAGAGATCCAGAAGTGAATAATCTTACATCTCTGGCTGATTTCATGAATGTTCAGAGTGTTTTGGTAGATATTTAGCTCACTTTAGGGGACCGGTTGAAACAGGGTCTCCTGCTTCTCTGTCATCTTGCCCCTCCTCCCCTATTTTTTTTATTTGAGAGAGAGAGAGGGAGAGAGAGGCAGAGAATGAGAGAGAGAGAGAGAATCTTAAGCAGACTCCTGCCTAGTGCAGAGCCTGACTCAGTGCCTGATCTCAGGACACTAGACCTGAGCTGAAACTAAGAATTGGATGCTTAACTGACTGAGCCACGCAGATATCCCCAGACTTTTCCTTCTTTAACTTAAATTAAAGCTCAGGATTCCTAGAGAAGTGCCTAAAATGTATTATACATTTTTACACAAACATACACATATATGCTGATTTTTATTGGGATACTTTTATTGAATCAGAAAGTGAAAATTCACTTACTTGAGGAAGAAATATAAAATAATTTTTATTTAAAATATAATTAGGTTGTAAAGTTTTATGAAAATTTTATAAAGTTCAGAAGCTAAAGGACAATTATGTTTCCTCTTTGGAAAATCATCAGTTGTCAAAGGATTAAGGCTTAAGAGAAGGGATCAGCTTTATATTTAAATTTTAAAATAGATTTGTTTCAAAATGTGTCATTCCAGTAATAATGGTTAAAATCAAGATTACCATGAAGCTTACATGGGATTTTGAGTTAACCACCAAACTAATTAAGCAAAATTATCCTAATTTGTTTATTACTTTAATGATCTGAATTAATTTAGTAATTTAGCATGTATTACTAAAGATTTATTATGTTTCCTACTAAATGACTTAAGAGCTATAAATCCCATGGTTAAATGTAATTAGTGGAGACATATTTATCGAAAGGGATAATTACATCTGATAAAAGTTCTTCAGTTAGGCTTAATTAAAACAGATTATTCCCCCATAAATGAAAAGTAAATATGGTAATTACTGGGTAGATTTTCATAGCAAAAATGAGTATCTCAGCATTTCAATTTACTAAAAGGGGTGGGAAAACAAACTATGTAACTGATTACTTCCCAATAAAGTATGATTAATAATCCCTGGGAAACAGGCATTTTCCAGGAGTAAACATTTTGCTATTAAATTACTAAAAGGGGAATTTTGCTCAGGAAAATCTATCATTAACTGAGTTCTAAAGTGGACTATGGCTATTTTTGAACATAATGAATAGTGTTTTAAGGAAATTTCTTTTTTTTCCCCTGAGAAGATTAGCTCAGCTAAATAGCAGTGGTAAGGAGAAAAATGAAAGTTAATCACTCTGGAAATAAAATTTTCCACAATAACCTGGACTGGGTATGGCTATACAGACCCAGAATGTATAAGATCAAAAGCTCAGAACATGTTCAGGACGTATAAATACTGAGTTTACGTTGTAAACCTATATATATGTTACAGGTGTACACACACATTAATGTGTAAGACTACATACAGGCATATTTTAGGTTATCTTTTGTATTTAATCAGTTTTTTTTTTTTAGTAGCAACACTAATACTTAAAAAATCTGTTTTACCTTTTTAAAGCGTTTTCAGTAAATTATTAGTTCATTAGATCATGCTATCCCTCTGGAAGGCAGATGAAGCAGGGGTTATTGGCCTCAGAAAAGCCAGGTTCAAGGTTACATAGTTAATTAGTTTACGATTTAGGACTTGAATTGATATTTTGACCCTTAGCATAACATGCTCTCTCTGGCATCATTAAAGTATATAGAAGGGTCCACAAACATGGTGGGAAGATGGGGTTGACTACATGCTACTAGAAGTGCAAGCTAGTAAGCATAAGTTCATCTCTGTAGCATTGTCAGATGGAACATTCTATGTTCTTGGTATGATTTTGGGATTACAATAAATTGTAAAACAAACATGCCTGGTATGGATCCATGGATCTATGGATCTATGGATCCCCTTAGAGCAGAGTAGCTGGGATGACCTCCAGAGTGGGTGATAAATGGCACGCATTAGTCTGCATGTGGAACGTTTACAGGAGGCTGAAGGTAGATGGGCCACCATCTACTGCCATCTGCCACTTGTTGGAGCTGAAACTAGACCCTGGCCATTCTGATATTCTCATTCCTAGACTTTTACCATATTTCAATATGTGCCTTTCTCTGGAGACCTCAAAGTATTATCACAGACAGTATTGCATTTCTCTTTACAATATCCTTTTGCATTCCATAGAGCCCAAGTGATTTATCAAAGTCAATAGCTATGGCTAATATATGCTCTGTCCTACCAGAATTACATAAATGCCTAAGCACAGAGGCTGAGGAGAGACCTATGCTGCCAGAGCTGTAAAACTGAAGGCTTTTTAAGAAAGACCTCAAGCAAAAACTCTCCTCTTTTATGCATGGGCTTTAAAGGGCTCTTTCCCCCTCCTCCCTCACCAAGAATAATTGATTTAATATTTTTAAATGTTTACTGAATGCTACACATTAGGCAACTCCATTTTAATCAATGTCTACATTAGTTTCAGAGACCTACTTCATTTTTATTGTTGAAGGATGTTCAGTTGTTTTGGTCAAATGTAAATGAAGGACATTTCAAGCAGTTTTTCTAAATATAGCTTTAATATCATTGTAATAGACCCAAAAGAGTGTCTAGGTTCATTGGACATACTGGGAATTGATCATTTCATTTGTGTTGCCACTATGTGGGCCACGTTCTATGACTCTCAGGACATTTTTTAACATAGAGATATTGGCTATATTTGTTGCAATGATAACCGAATTCTTAAGACATGCATAAAAGCCCTATCAAATTCAGACATAGACCCGAGTCTCTGTCTCAGAGGCAAATTCAGTGCATGTGAGTAAAAATAAAGTTTGGTGACCACAACAATCTATATTTTGAAAATTTAAAAGGAGATTAAAAGACTCTTAATTACTGATGAATTATTTGCAGCCAGTGCTGTCTGCATGGAGAAAGTCTGATAAGTGCTTTGGTGAGAACTAGAGGATGGACATATGCAACTTGTATTTAAGCAGAGATGCTTCAGCCCCTGCCTGTGGCTGTGCATCAGGGTCTCAGCTTTTACATAAGAAAAACATAACTTTATTCACATAAGGATGATGACGGTTAAACAAATTCAATAATCTCCATAGGGGTGGTATAATCATATCATAATCAGGGGTATGAAGTGTGGGGCCAAAATGCCTGGATTCAAATATGGCTTTGCCAGATATTGGCTGTTTGTTCTTGGGGAAAGTTCCTGAACTGTGTATATCTTGTTTTCTTCATCTGCAAAATGTGGCTAATATTAGTTCCTACCTCATAAGATTGTGTAAAAGTTAGGCAATTTTAGGTCATTATGTATCCAAATAGATTTAGGGTTAAATTTATTTGCATTTGCCTGATGTCTACATGCTCCTGCAAGATTTTGGCCTTGATTTAATATAATATATGCTAAATGATGTGAACAGGTTGATTCAGGAATAGGCTAATTTTGGCTCCAGACTGAATGCATCTGACTGGCATTCATTATCCTGTTACATTACCCTGCTACCTGTGAAGCTTTCATTATTCTGTGACATTAGCCTGCTCTCCACATGGTTTTCATTTTGAGGGTGGGCAGGTTAGGGTGTGCCCCTGGTAATTTAGCGGTATGAATGATTATTAAGAGAAGAAATCTGTGTCCATCAAAAGCTGTCATGTGTTAGGTGTCCAAACAAGAATGCTATTTTTTAAATCTATTTTGCTCTCCTGTTTTATATTCATGGTTTGCTTTAATATATTTTGATCTTTAATTCCAAAGGATCAATGTCATTATCCTCAAAGTAAATAAAATATATCTAATCTGCTCTACTTTTTCACAGAAGATAAATCAGTTTTTCAAGTTTTTTTCTTCATATTTGTTCATTGACTTTGCCATCATTAATTTTTGCTGTTTCCAGAGCATGGTTTGCAGCCTAATGATATATCAACTTCTCAACTATTGTCTATGACATTTTAATATTTTCTTCCAATTTGACTAAATCACCCAGTGGTTACAAGGAGGAACTTCAGGTGTGAATAGTTTTGGGAAGGCAGAAACCTATATTTTTCTTCCTTAATCATTGACCCTTTCCTGTAACTGCCTTTATGGTCCAAGACACTAGGTAAACCCCATGTCTCCTATGGAAAAATGCCCAATATACCACAGGTTAAGAAACTGATTGCTATTCATTAGTTTAAAAATGCGTTGTGCATTAATTTATTTATCTTCTTAAAGTTCACCTTCTCTCTCTGGGATGCTCTCTTGCCCATCTAATTTCTTTAAAACAAAATTCAAATAGAGAGTGATTGAATATCATTTACTAGGAAACCATGAACTCTTGGTGTTTTTATTTCTTTAAGGTGAATGTGAGAAATGTGGATTTTTTTTTAGCCCTATGATTCCCTCTGAACCAAATACTTCTACTTTAAATACAAAATTACAGCCATAACTTTTCCTAATGTTAATGGTAGAGTACATGAAGGGGAAAAAATGTGCAATTTGTTAAAAGTAATCCAAACTCTTTTATTGCCTTCCAATCTGAGATAATTGCATATAAAGAAATTCATTTAAATTATTGACCCTAATTTACTAACTAGAATTTTAAATAATTTCATGAAAAGGAAAATTCAGCAAAGTCCCAGGAATAAATAAGATTTAACAACTTATTAGAACTATTTCTATGTTATTATTACTCAAAACCATATTTCTGTAATTTTGGCAGCAACAATTTTCTTTTTACAGAATATGAAGTGAAAATATCATGTATAAGATGTGGCTTAGTAAAGTACATATTTTAGTTCTTATTAAAGCAACTACAAATTGCTTTTTTTCTTCCTTGTTTTTGTTCTTTATGTAGTCTATTTCCAGAACTTGTAAACCGAAATCTTTTCATAACACATTCATTCCAGAGAAGGAACCTGTGGTTATTTTGTGCTTCTTTCATTGTATCCAGCAAATATATAACTACTTACTATGCTAGGTATTGTTCTAGGTGCTTGGATACGAGAGAGCTGAATGAGAACTCATTCCTGCCTTCATAGGGCATACTAGGTAGGAGAGGAAGACAAAGACCAAATGTGTAAAATCATCTCAGCCAGGCAGAGTTCTGTGGTAAAATAAAGCAGTAATGTGGACTGGAGTGGTGGCGTGGGGAGGAGGCTACAGAGGAGATGACACTTAAGCCCTATGGTGAGAAAAACCAGCCCTCTAGACATGAGTGTTCTCGGAACTGAGGTGAGCATCAGCTTCGTGTATTTGAGGACTACAGAAAAAGCTAGCATGACTGCAGCACAGTGAGAAGGGGCAGTGGCAGGAGATGCTGTTAGAAAGATTAGCGGGAGCCAGCCCAGGTAGACCCAGGGTAAAAGGGTCTGCTTTTATTCTGAGTGTTATGGAATCTCACTGGGAGTTTTGAGTAGGTGATTGACTTGTGATCTAATTTATCTTTTAAAATCACTCTGGTTTTCAGGTGGAAAGTGAACTTGGCAAGGGAGGGGCAAGAATGAAAGTAGGGAGAGTAACATGACCCCTAAACAAGAGGTTCATTGTTGGAATTGTCAGAATTTCTACCAAGTAGTTTCATTTACAGAGACAGCATGGCATTGGGGTGAGGCCTGGGAGATGAATTCTAGACTAATTCTGCCTCTTGTTCTCCTTCCGCCTTGGGCTTCAGGATATTGGGCCAGAGAGTCTCTTTCAGCTCTAATATCTTAAGATATCTTAATATCTACTCTCTGGACCCCAGGAAATTTCCCCAGTGATGCAGCAGTCTTACTCCCTTGTTCTGGAACACTGAGGATTCTCAGCTCTGCTAGTGATTTTAGTAGATCAGTTGTGATGCTGCAGAGAACTAGGGTTGGGTGAAGCGGGGAAAATGCCCATTAGTTAGTTCCAGAGCCAGTTGGAAGGGAAGGTAAGGTGAGACCAATGGACTTTGGCAGGGTTTCAAGAAGGTAAACCATCTCAGAGGAGAAGCATAACCTGGCCACTTTGTCAAGTCTGGGACCCTCAGCAAAGCAGGAACAAGAGGTACAGATAGGCTCAGAGGAATTGAATTTGAGATAGGGTCTCCTCAGCGAACAAGAATAAGGAGCCAGCAAGAATCATGGTCCCTCTGAGGAGATAAGGTTCTCTGTTTAGAAAGAATGGTTTTGGGCTTCTGGTCTGACTTCATTTCATAGTAACAGGAATTGTCCAGAAAAGCTAAAATGTTTGAAATCTAGAACCTACTTCCTTCTAATCTCCAAGTAAGGGCAACTTAACTAGGGTAGTCTTACCCTATGAGGGCTGAAAGGTAATGCTGATTCAAACCTGTTTTAACCTTAGTTTAGCCTTGTTCATGTGCCTGGATTCTCAAACAGGAGCCCCTCCTCCACTTAGCCTGGTGAGTTCCTCCCAGGCAGAAATGGTGCCTTGGTTCATTTCTGAATCTTAAAACCTTTTTTTCCTGGCATATGAACATGCCGACTGTATGCATGAACCAGCATGATCAGTGTAACCAAGCTTCAGTCTCTACTTCAGCTGCCCAGGGGCCTATTTCATTCTTGTGTTTCAATTCTACCATGAAATTTTATCCAGAACACTCTCTTTTGATTAAGTTTGAGATTGAGTTTCTGCTCAGATGTGAACCATTTTCCTTCCCCTACCCTCCTTTCAGGAAGTGAATCTCAGTGATGTGTTTCTGGATATCCCTAAATGCCTGACACCTCGAGTTTTCTCTCCCTTCCCTCCCCGTCCCCACTGGCCAGGAGGCCTCTTTGACACGTTGCCTTCTAACTCCATCAGGAGCCTTGTTACAGGTACCTGGCAGGTCCTGTGAGTCTCTTTGCCCGCCTGGGTCTGCAAACGTCTGACCTAACTCACAGTCAGCCTAGCCCTAGGTCCATCAAGTCCATTCAAATGGGACACAGTCTAAAGTGGTAAATTCAGTAAGAGAGTCACACCTTTTTTTTTTTTTTAAGAGTTTATTTATTTGAGAGGGAGAGAAAGAGCATGAGCTGGGGTGGGGGAAGGCTGGGGAAGAGGGGCAAAGGGAGAGGGAGAAGCAGGCTCCAGGCTGAGCAGGAAGCCTCACTTGGGGCTTGATCCCAGGACCCTGGAATCATGACCTAAGCCCAAGGCTTAGAAGCTCAACTGACTGAGCCACCTAGGTGCCCCTAGAGTCACAACTTTTAAGCTGACATTTCTGTTCAGGCACCCATAGTAAAGTGACCCTATAAATTAACAATTTTCTTCAGCCCACATCCTCTGCCCAAGATTTATGAGTCATATTTATTCTCAACATTAACAGGTCTTTTCAAATGGAGGCATCAGAATTCACAACTGAGCTCTATTCTATGACCCGTGGTTTGCACAGAAAAGCATTTCATATGAAGAAATTCCAAGGCCAATTTTCAGAATAGGTCAATGCATGCAATTTCAAGACACATTTGTTTGAGAGAGTAGGAAGAGCATAGCAAATAAAGAACAAGGCAGGGAGAATTCCCACTAAAGGTGGTCTCTTGAACTGACTCAGGAGAAGATATTTAACCTGTTGAATAGCAGTGGAAGGACTTAGCAGGAAATGAGTACATTGCCAGCACCATGGAAAACCAGGTAGCTGTCCGAGCATTTAGAAGATCTAATGCAATTTAACAAGCTTGTAGATGGTTAAGAGCTTGAACTCTGGGGACTGACTCCCTGAGTTCTTGTTGCTGTTAGATGCTAGGTGTGTGGCCATAGACACGTTACTGAATCTCCTTCTGCTCCCATTTTTTTAAAAAAGATTTTTATTTATTTATTGGAGAAAGAGAGAGAGAGGGCACAAGCAGGGGGAGTGACAGAAGGAGAGGGAGAAGCAGGCCCCAGCCGAGCAGGGAGCCTGATGTGGGACTCGATTTCAGGACCCTGGGATCATGACCTGAGCCAAAGGTAGATGCTTAACCGACTGAGCCACCTAGGCCCCCTGCCCCAATTTTCTTGATACTAAAACTGGGATGACTACAGTACCTCACTTACAGGAGTATGAGAATTAAATGGGTCAGTCATTGTAAATGCTCAAGCACAAAGAATGGCACAGGAAATGGAAGCCTTGGTTGTTACTGTCATTGTTACTTTACCCCACCATCTCTAGTCATTCTAGACCATGCCACAGTCAACCATCCCCAGGAATATGGTATTTATTGGGCAATAACACTGCCCAGCATTTGTCACTCAGCATCTGCCCAGGCCTCACTTAAAACCTTTCTCCTCAGTGTGGCCCAGGTGACATTTTACAAAAGTAGATCTGATCGCGTGACTTCCAGATGAAAACCCTTCCAGTGAGTGCCCAGTGCCCATACCTCTTTTTTTTCCTCCAAATACTTTTATTTTTTCAATGTTAGAAGATTAATTGTTCATGCACCACACCCAGTGGTCCATGCAATACGTGCCCTCCTCAATACCCACCACGAGGCTTGCCCCACCCCCTCCCCTCCAAAACTCTCAGTTTGTTGTTCAAAGTCCACAGCCTCTCATGGTTCATCTCCCCCTCCGATTTCCCCCAGTCCCCCTTCCCTTCCTTCTCACAATGCCTTCCATGATTTTTCCTTATGCTCCACACGTAAGTGAGACCATAAGATAATTGACTTTCCCCGCTTGACTTATTTCACTTCACATAATCTCTTCCAGTCCCATCCATGTTGATACAAAACTTGGGTATTCATCCTTTCTGATGGGGGCATAATATTCCATTGTATATATGGGCCATATCTTCTTTATCCATTCATCTGTTGAAGGGCATCTTGGTTCTTTCCACAGTTTGGTGATTGTGGCCATTGCTGCTATGAACATTGGGGTACATGTGGCCCTTCTTTGTACTACATCTGCATCTTTGGGGTAAATACCCAGTAGTGCAATTGCAGGGCATAGGGTAGCTCTATTTTTAATTTTTTGAGGAATCTCCACAATGTTTTCCAAAGTGAGTGCCCATACCTCTTGAATCAAATCCATACTCCTTTGTCCAAATGGCACTGTTATTTAAAGGAGCCAATCTATATTTGACTTCATGGTCCTAATCACAGTCTCAGTGAACTGATTAATTATGTGATTATTTAATGTCTATCTACCTAATTACACTATGACCTTCATAATCTAGTGGGGGAAGAGTGTTCCACCTCTAGTGTCTAGCACAGTGGCTGTTACTTGGTGGATGCTCAGTAAATACTTGTTGAGATATCCACTAAGTATATTTGTTGAGCAAATGGATGTGACTAAGTATAAAGACAGTAGGAGACAATTTTGTATATGCTGCAATCAGAATTTCCCTTGTGGTTGTGTCTCACACAGTTTTGATATAAATGCTTATTTTCATTCCTTTAAATGCCTCATAATGGGGTAGAATGGAGAGAAAAGACAGAGATAGCAGAAGGAAAGAAGAGTCACAGAAGCAAATTAAACTATTGAAAAACACAAAATAGTTCATCTTAACATTTAAGTGATATGATTTTGAGAATTTAGTGTTAGAGGATTTTTTTTCTTTTTTTTGCCAATTTTCCAGTGTGTTTTGAATTTCAAGTCTGTCACTGATGTGTTATGGTGAAGGCATTTTCTTTTATTTTCCACATATTTTTTTAAGTTTTAGCATTTACATAGTTATCTCTCAAATATAACTATGCCCGGCATAAATAGGGGAAATCATCTACACCAAATTACTTTTTTTTACCACACAAATAACCAGCATCCTCTTCCTAGAGATTATAGAAATTTCTCAATTTTGTCTTTTAGTTCTAATGTTAGGGTTTTGCCTAATAAGTGATATCCATTCATTGACCTTTTCAATAAAGACTTACTAAGTGTTCAATAGGCCAATGACTGTGTTAGGTTTAGCTGAACTCACATTTAGAGTACAAAGCAGATATTAATGAGTGACTCATAAAAAATAACATTTTTTTGCTATAAATTAAAAATGTGCAGCAACTTTTAAATTCCTTGTGCTCTCTTAATATTTTAAAGCTTAGGGGCGCCTGGGTGGCTCAGTCGTTGGGCGTCTGCCTTCGGCCCAGGTCAGATCCCAGAGGCCTGGGATCGAGCCCCGCATCGGGCTCTCTGCTCTGCAGGAAGCCTGCTTCTCCCGCTACCATTCCCTCTGCTTGTGTTCCCTCTGTTGCTGTGTTTCTCTCTGTCAAATAAATAAAATCTTTAAAAAAAAAAAAAAGCTTAAGTTGACCACACTAATCAGCATGTATGTGTATGAGTGTGTTTGAGTGTGTATGTGTGTGTGTGTGTTGGGGAAGATGAGAAGAAAGGTTGTTTCCCTCTTTGAACTAAAAATATAAAGTACACTGTTTAGGGGTTCTGGGTCGCGCAGTTGGTTAAGTCTCTGACTCTTGGTTTCAGCCCAGGCTGTGAGCTCAGGGTTGTGAGATTGAGCGCTACTTCAGGCTCTGTACTCAGCATGGAATCTGCTTCAGATTCTCTCTCCCTCTTCCTCTGAAGGAGGGAGAGAGAATTTATAAATTCTCTTTTAAATAAATAAATAAATAAATAAACCTTGGGGGGGGGGGAAAGTGTGCTCTTCAGCAGTGTCACTGGTGACTACATTGTCCAGAATAGCATAAAGTGTAACTATTCCCCTCCTCCTTGAATTGTTTCCTAAGAGAAAGAGCTGACTCAATTTCTTTCAGCTCTAATCCTTTGGACACAGATATGCTGAGAGCCAAGATTTTGTAAATTTTGGGAAGAGTGGACAAATTAATTGCTTTTTTACCTTCAGTACTTCAGAAAACCCTCAAATGCATAATACAGACCTCTGCTTCAGAATAAACAATGCTTAAATCTATCATCTGGATGTTATAGCTGTCTCCAGACTACTCCCTCGGTCTTGACTCCTGATGACTTCAGGCAGTGTGGAGCTGAATTATCCCCTTGCTGATGAAGGCATTTCTTGCATAAATGCATGGTAGAAATTGTCAAATACCCTTTCCCCCAATTCCCTCATCTGATGTCCCTATGTAGCTTGAACCATGGTAGAGTCTTATTGAAGCACTGCTTGACAAGCAGCCAGAATTGATAAGGGGCATCTCATGGGGAGTGCTGTGGAGTGAAGAAGTTGAAAAGGATCGTTTTCAAGAAGTGAAGCTGCGCGTGTGGATTGGCCCACCTGCATTCCAACTCACCAGTACAACCAAATGTGGCAAAGGGCCGATCTCAGTGCTCAACAGTCTTTAGCATCCCCAAGAATCTCCTGTGCAACTTACCAGTTCAGATCACCAGGCACCATCACCCACCCTCTGCCTAAAGACCTGTCTTTACTAGGTCAGGGCTGGGGGCTGACTCCGGACCAAGCACTTCAGTAGGGGAAGTTGGGTTTTTCCTAAAGGTATTTTATTTTATTTTATTTTATTTTATTTTATTTTATTTTATTTTATTTTATTTTATTTTATTTTATTTTATTATTTTATTTATTTTATTTTATTTTATTTTATATATATTTATTAGAATGTATGTGTTATATGTTTATTATATATAAACTATTTCCTTCTTTGCTTTGGCTGCCAGGAAACTGATGAGAGTAATGGGAATACCACTCTCTTTTTATTTTGATGCAATCATTTCAGTCAGTGAGAGACAGCATCACAGGGTAGTTAAGAGTATGGATTCTAGATCCAAACCTCCAGATTTGAATACTGGTTTCCCACCACTGGTTTGTGACCTTAGGCACCTTGTTACCTTTTCTGGGCCTCAAATTTTCAAATTGATAAAACTGGAATACTAGTCAAGGATCATAGGATTCTTGTCAGAATTAAACAAAGTAATACATGAAAAGTGCTAGAGTAGTGCCTGGATCATAGTTAACACCCATGTGTTTATTATTTTTATTACGTATGTGTTATTATTTATTCCTCACAACAATTCTATGGCATGTCTATGCCATAGAATGGCATAAGTCTCAGAGAGACTATGGCATAAGTCTCAGGGCAGAAAGAACTGGATTTCAGGAAGAGTTGGTAACTTGCCTGAATTCTTCCATTCTGGGAGAAGTTTCTGGGATCCACACTGTGTCTCAGTCTAGGTCTTTTGACTGTTCCAACAGATCACAATGCTTTCTGTGTTATCAGAGATAAAGGTAATGCTTATCCCCCTTTATTAACCAATGTAGTTGTAATATTTATATTCCCACTCTCTTAGTATAGGTTTTTGGTTTTTTGTTTTGTTTTGTTTTAGATAAAGATTTTATTTATTTATTTGACAGAGAGAGATCACAAGTAGGCAGAGAGGCAGGCAGAGAGAGAGAGGGGGAAGCAGGCTCCCTGCTGAGCAGAGAGCCCGATGCGGGGCTCGATCCCAGGACCCTGAGCCGAAGGCAGAGGCTTTAACCCACTGAGCCACCCAGGTGCCCCTCAGTATAGGTTTTATATCCCCTTTCCATTGCTTTTTGATTTCATTATCGTATACATCTTTCAGTGTAAGCTGCCACAGATATTTTTTTGAAAAAGGCAGGGAATAATTTTCAAATAAAATAAATATATTAAGGCAAATATTCAGTATGTGTGTCTGTTGCCTGAGGGAGTAGCCACGTAAATGTGTTATGATTGACATAAAAGTCTGCCATTGAATGAGACCCAAGGTGAGCATTGCCAGTATTTTTAGAGGAGCTCCTTTGTATAAAGAACTGACTAAGAAAAGCAGTTCGCTGAGTAAATCCAGTGTCATCTCTTTCCATTGTACTGGATTTACCAACAAAACTCCACAAATTATATAGAATGACAACAAGATATAAATTCAAAGAACAAGAGACTGTATTTTTCTTGAATGCGTAAAAATTGGTGCCAGAAACTGTGGTTCAGCTGACTTGATAATTGGTTGAAACTTGGATATTGATTGAATCTAGTTCCTGCGGAGATTTCCCCCCTCACAAAATAAGGAAAGTAGGTCAGAGCAGATAGTATGGCTGGAATGCATAACAAGTTGCTAAGAAGTAGAAGCTAAAATGATTTAGCAAAGACTGTGGTGAGAACCGGCTTACCAATTCATGAGTGCATAGGATGTCTGTTTCTGTATCATCATCCCTATTACCTGTAATGTGAAGGATAGAGACACACACAGCAGAAATCATCTCCAGTTCTTTTGGCTTTTGTCATGAAGCTCACAGTTTTCCCTTCCTTATGGGGATCCGGACCTTTTCTTCTTTTCTGGACAACAGCTGATTGTTTTCTGCTGCTTCAAACCTCAGGAACCACTTGTATGAGGCTGCAGAGCCCAAGTGCACTTTCTGGGATTCTCTAAGACTACAACCTACACCAGATGAGGTAGTCTTCCATCAGGACACCTGAAAATGTGGATCACTAGACTTACTGCAGGAAGTTAGCATGCCTGGAGTGCTGTGGCCGTGACCTTTAGCCCCAGCCTTTCAGCCTCTGCCCTGCTGACAAACAGGGTTCTGCAAACCTTCTGACAGCTGCTACATGTGTAGAGTCTGCTTGGGGATGAGGAGGACCTCATCCCAGGGAGGAGCTTTCTAGTAGTCTGCAGAGTTGTCTTTAGTAATTTGGGAGACAGCCCCTTCAATCTAGACTTGCCATGAGCCAATCACTAGCAGGAGTTTTTAAATCTCAGAATAAATACATGTGATTTGGAGCAATGAGGGACTTTTTGCTGTGCTGTACTGAGCATGGATCTTCCCAGAGCAAAGCCTTCAGGCTCTGGGGATCCCCCTGCCTTCCCCGCCTTGAGTACTTAAAACAGACTGTTATATTGGATAAATAAGAAGAGTTCCACAAGAAGAGTCCCTCTTATTTCTCCTTGAAGTAGTTCCATGGAAGTTCCCAAATGCTCTGGGAAAGTGATCTTCCATTTCAGTGTGGCACAGGGGTGCTTCTGTGCAATCGTGATGGAGTTAAAGTTAAAAAGCTAGAAACAACCTAAATAATAAACAATGAGGCAATAGTTTTATGTTACAGATAAAGATTAGTTGGACTAATGTCCTGTGAGCAAAAATAATCTTCTAAGAAGCCTAGAAGAAATCAGTTTCATGTAAACAGCACCTA
>CM053603.1:20661729-20805052 GCA_028646535.1 Procyon lotor | reverse complement strand
TCCTAGACTCACGAAATGAACTAAGGGTGGCTGGGAGGCGGGGGCGTAGGGATAGGGTGACTGGGTTGTGGACATTGGGGAGGGTATGTGCTATGGTAAGTGCTGTGAAATGTGTAAGCCTGACGATTCACATACATGTACCCTGGGGCAAATAATATATTATATGTTAATAAAAAATAAATAAAGTATCATGAATCCAAGGCCCTGTGCCTACTATATCCAATGGGTAATTTGACCAGCTCTGGTCTCTGCTACCACAGAAATTATATTCTGGTGGTGGAAATAATAACAAAAAGTTACAAATAAAGCAAGGTGAAACTATCAGAAAAGTGTAGTAAAGACAACTGAACAGGATATCTTAGAAAGCGATCAGGGAACTGGGGCTGTACAGAGTGTCCATGGCAGGCTCCCTGAGGGGAGCACATTTGACATGAGAACCTCATTGACTAGAAAGAATCGATCTTCTGGAAGTCTGGAGGACCTAAAGGAGGAACAGATGATGTAAAGGCCCTCAGGCCAGAAAAAGTTTGAGATTTCTAAGGGTAAGAAGCCCAGTGAAGCTAACACCTATCAAAAGATGGAAAGAGGGACAAGATAAAGGAGGTTAGCAGGGACCAGGTCATACAAAGCCTTATAGATAAGAATTTGGGTTTAACTTTCAGCTGCGGGAGTTGCATGGCTTGATGTGGAGGATGGATTAAAGGGAAAAGCAGAGAGACTGCAGCTACTGCGCGTCAACCAGGTGAGAGAAGACGCTGCTTTGCATCAGGATTGAGAGTGGTGATGAAATAAAAAGAATAATGGATGTAAGGTGTCCTTAGAATTTAGAGTCAAGAAGACACTTAATGAAGGAGTCTTGATGCAGGAGAGGAAGAGTAGAGAAGAATCAAGGATAACCTAGGGTAGGAGTGGTGGAGTTGGCTTGAGAACCTGTGGGATGGGGGTGTCATTCACTAGCCCTGGCTTCCATAAACCCTGCCACTCCACTTACATTAGTAACCATAAAATATATTACAGTGACGCAATATATTACAAAACACAGATTTACAATGCTGTAATTCTTGTACATCTTCTCAAGACCGTGTTTGTTGTGAGAGCACACCAAATTTGTGAATTCATGTTATTTTCAGTGACATGGAAATACTGCTTTGACCACCATGCTGCTTGCTGCAAACAGTGTTACCAACAAAACCTTGCTTCTTGATTCCTTATCTGGCCCTTTAACCAACTGTGGGTATTTGACTAGACAACACTTGCTTTTCAAACAAATCTGTCCCTCTAGAAGGACCTAACTGGTTCAAGATTAGCTGCCCCATTTTGTCCTCAAACAATCTTTTGGTCTGTCATACTGAATTTCTTTTCTGTGTTCCTGATAAAAATTTACCATTTGGATTTTGAATCTTTCTTTGTTCATTCACATACATATTAAAGCATCTGAATTCTCATCCAAGTAGATTACTAACCCATTAAGGGATGATAAATTCAAGTTTCTTTGTTATTCCCCTTGCCTTCTCATTCTCTATATAACTTCTCGGGGTCATCTCATGGATTCATTCATTCTACAAATATTTGGCACTGTTTAGATGCAATGACAATGATAATAAGAGCTAGCATTCCCACAGTGCTCACAATGTGATGCCAGCATTCATTTCATCTTCAAAATGATCCTAAGATGGATAATGGGTACTAGTGTTATCTCCATGTTAAAAATTAAAAACAAACAAAAACAAAAAACAAACAAAACAACCCCTGAAGGTTAAGGTATACTAAGGAACTTGACCAAGAGCACAGCTAGTATCCACAATTCAAAGGAGCCACAATTCAAACACAGATAATGGGACTCCAGTGCCAATGTGTTGCAACAACCCCCTCATTAGCTTTGGTCATGCATTTGAATTAGAGACCCGAATATCCAGTTTCTTCATTTCTATTTGGATGGCCCACAGGAAACTAAAACTCAAAGTACTTAAACTTATCTTTCTCACTACAGGTGTTCCTTCCCCTCATAAGCCCCAATAAATGGTGTTTCATCCACCCAACTGAGCAAGCTAGAAACTCTGTTATTCTTGACTTTGCCCCAGCAAATTTCATCCCCAGACAGCATCCAATCATTGATAATGTTCTGTCTCTTTTACCTTTCTGGTGTCTTTCAAATTTATTCATTTCCCTATCCTCACTATTCTAACTTCATTCTAGTACTCTCTCTTTGCTACCTGATTTTACTGCAGTAAACTTCTGGTCTCTGCCAATAGCAAGTGTCATATCTGTGCTGAAAAGACTCTGAGGCCATGATCAGGAGCAATGGAACTAGTGTTGTGGCTGATGGTGATGTTAGTGTTGTGGTTGTTTGGTAATGTCTGTCATGGGAAGAATGGGCAGGTGGTGGCACTTATACCAGGACTTGCTAGCCTTGCCCTAGCATTCTAACACAATACTTAACACATAATAAATGATGCAGAATGAATGCAAAATGACTATGAATGTCTTACTGTCTCTGAGACACTAAGTACAAGTTTGTCAACAGTTGTATATTGGGATGGACGCTCTTTGTTGCTAATTATAATAATAGATCATTTCATTTCTACCAATCCAATCTGACAGTTTTCAAAAACTACTTCTTGTTTTGTGCCATATCTGTTAATGCATGCCAAGTCTCTTAAGTTCCTCTCTTATCTCCACCTACTATCCCTGCCCCATACCACCATATGCCCAATAGCTGGCTATAGGTAGCTGGTTACTTTAAATTTTGACAATCTACCCATGGAAAATTCTATGTATCCACTTTATTATTAGTCCTCAATAATAAAACTGTTCCACTCATAATATGAACATATAACATATAGAAAGAACCAGTGACATGTAAAATGCCAGCCTCTCGGTCCTTTAAAAGTTTAGATGTGACTACCACGTCAGACTTTCACCTTGTTTCAGAGACTGATGTTTTCTTGGCCACCATAGTCTAGACATTAACCTCTTGAAATATGTTCTGACCTTCTTAATAGAGTTTCTTTTTCTTTGTCTATCAGTCTACTCCCTCAACATGTCAGATATTTCCCCTGCATATGATGAATACTTTATATTTAGCTGACTGCTTTATTTTTACTTCTCAGGCAAAGTGAGCTTTTTATATATTAAATTGTCTGGTAGATATAAAAAAAGGTATTATTTTATTCTATATCCTTGTTCTTGATACAGTCAACAAGCACAGTCACTAATTCTCATTTAATTTATAAAGGTTATAGTGTTTTGTTGGGCTGCCTCCCTCAAGATTCAAGGAGCTTACTAATAATGCAGAGCTGCTGAACCATAGCATCTACTGGTCTGTAAAACTAAAGACATTTTAACATTTGCAGGACTCCAGTCTGCTGCAATTAATTCTGATCAGATGTCCACAGTCCAGAGTTATTATTAGCTGGAGAGTGTCCAAAAGTGCTGGCCATTTTGAAGGTGAATCTTCGCAAGCGCACTTTGTTGTTGCCAAATAATTAGGAGTTAACATTCAAGTTTATATAAAAGATTGCAAATGAATAGGAAAAAGTGTTTCTACAATTAGTCAATTTTTTGCTGTTCTGGCTTTTCTTTTACAACGGAAACTCAACCTGCTTATATAATTTCTATATGGCAAGTAGCATAAGTGCTTCTCAAGTTATAACTAACTCAGCTGGCTGAAAGGGAGCTTCAGATATTCAGGGAAAGAGAATGCATAAGCAAAGAATTATATATGTCTAAATCTTTTTCTAACCAGGACATTGGAATCATGAGTAGCATCAGAAATGAGGTATCAAGGCCCAAGATTTCAGACAAGGTCTTCTCCCTTAAGTTTCTGGGAGTAGAACAAGCCCAGAGACAACAGGGAGATTTGAGTCCAATGACCAAGAACTGGAAATCGTACAGAAGTTTGGAATGGGGCCACACAGTGTCGGGCAAGTGAAGGATGAGCACAGAAGCCACTGGATATTATTAGGCCAATGGATATGATCCTTTTTTGAGATTCCCAGAAAGTTTTATTAGTCACTTAGAAGGTGGGTGGGGAAAAGGTTAGGGACACACAAGTCACAAAATACCACAAGGAATTATTAAATCTATTCTATGCAAGGAAACTTAACAGTTGAAGTCGCATATATGAAGCATATACAAAGTAGCATATACAAAGAGATTGTATACATATATATTGTATACATATACAAAGCATATCCAATGCCAACTTGTTCTCGAGAAAGATACAGACTGGTAGGGAGTCAGTGCTGAAGGAGAGCCACATGAGTCAAAAGGAAGCACACAGCATAATGAGGACCACAGCATTAGAATCACGCCATCCTGGATTCAGTTCTGAGTCTGGCATTAACTCTCTACGTAACCTTGGGCCAAAACAAGACAAAACAGAAACCAACCCAGAGCTAATCTCATGAGATTGTTGTAGGGGTTAAATGAGAGATGGAGGGGAGAAAAAAGGAAAAGAAAAAGAAAAAAAAATATATTTACATATATAATGTATCTATAATGGTCTGGGGAGCAGGCAATAAGCACACATTCATTGACAGGTAGCAATAGTAGCAGCTGCAACCATGATATAAGGAGTATGATTTGTAATGAAGTAGAAATATCAACAAAGCATAAGCATCACTGGCAGCACACAGGCAGGAGAAACCTATTTAAACTAGAAAATCTATAATGATATTTCACAATATCCAGTCTTCCTTGTCTCAGTAAATGCTAAATCCATTTGCACAGGCCCAAAATCTCAGTGTTATCTTTGGCTTCTCTTTCTATCATACCTCAAGCTCAACCATCAGCAAATCCTGTTGGCTCTATCTTCAAATATATTTAGAATTCATTCACTGCTCCCTACCTTTCCCATTACCCACTCCTTCAAATACCATCTCTCATCTAGATTCTTCAATGGCCCTGAAGCTGGTGTCCCTGTTTCTGCTTTTTCCTCATCATATGTTCTCAATGCAACAGTGACAAGAGTCCTTTCTAAAATCTGAGATCACATTCTCTCCTGCTCAGAATCTTCTGAAAGTGTCCCATCTTACAGAAAATAAAACTCTAGGTCCTTTTGATGCCTGCTAGATTCTCGGGATCCAGCCCCCTGCTTTGTGTCTGTCCACATTCCCCATCATTCACTCCCTCTCTAATTCTATTCCTGATACGTTGATCTTGATGTTCCTTGACCACATCCACATGTTCGTACTTCAGTCCTTTGCATTTTCTGTTTGTGCTAATTTGGACCCTTCAAGAAGCAGATGCCAAGATGGGATTAGCTGAGAAAGAAATGTATTGAGGGGAAATGTGGATGAAGGATAAAGGGGATGGAGGGGGAGAAGACAGGAAGGGCCTTTGACCACAGTGCCAATCTGACACCCTTAAGGGTAAGGAAAGAGGACTGTCAATGCAGAAAAGTTTCAGACTGCAACGCAGTCCTAAGGGAGTTTCTGGCAAGCCAATGGGGTGTCTCTGAGCCACAGTTGCCTTTCAGAGGTATCCTCATCTCATTGACTAGTCCTGAATTAGTATTCCACACTGCTCAGTTACTGGCTAGAAAAGGAAGTGTGACCTCCATGTGAATGTGGTAGTGGGTCCAGAATGTGGCAGCCAGACTATAGTCAGCTATGTTCCCCAGTAGGAGACCTATGCCCACCACACTGTTCCCTTTACCTAGAATGACTTTTTTTTTTTTAACCAGATATCAGCATGGTTAGCTTCCTCACTTCCTTTAGGTCTCTGTTCAAATGTCACCTCACCAGTAAGCCTCCCCTGATTACCCAAATAAAGCAGTACCCTCCACCCTGGCACTCCCTAGCCAACTGACCCTGGTTTATTTTTCTACATAGCGCTTCTCTCCATCTAACATATTATATAATAATTTGTTTGTTATCTCTCCTCCTCCAAGAGTGTAAGGTTCATGGAAGCAGGAATTTGTTTTGTCATATTCCCAGTGGTTAGAATAACACAAATAATACATGATACATAGAACTTACTCAATACATACACTATAAACAAATAAATTTTAAAAGACACAGGTTGACTTCATTGTTGTGCACACATTTAAATTCCCTGCTGACTTTAGAACCTAATCTCCCCATATAATGTTAATCTTCTATACAATAACAATAAGCAAAACTATTAATACATACTCAAGGCATAGAGGCTTAATATTAAAACATAATGAAATAAATCACATAGTTAAGCAGAATCCTTTAGAATTCTTTATGTAGGGACACCTGGGTGGCTCAGTTGGTTAAGTGTCTGCCTCTGGCTCAGGTCATGATCCCAGGATTCTGGGATGGAGTCCCTCATCGAGCTCCCTGCTCAATGCAATAAAAGTCCACTATTCAACAATTCTATGGGACATGCTCCAAATCATGGCCCAATAATTCTATAGAAGATTCTGCTATCCTGGCCTCTGTTTCAGGGAGTTCCAATGGTCTCCTCAAGGCCTGGGACAATTTTGCTACTGCCTAAACTCACATAACATCATAAAGAGATGAAAACTAACAGTTGTTTGGTGCCAGGTACCATGCTAAGTACATAAAGTAGCTCATATAATCTCCATAATGATATTGTAAGGTGGTATTACTATATGCTTTTTATAGATAATGAACTTGAGGCTCACAGAGATGAAATAACTTATATACTCACATAGCTTATAAAGTCAGAATTCAAACCTAAGGAACATTGATTCTTTCCATTCCGCTTATACAAATGGAAACAATTTCCAGAACAGGAGTTATTTCCAGGAAGCAACACTAAATCCCAATAAAGAGATATTCCCTGTCTTAGTTATCTCAGGCTGCTATAACAAAGTACCACAGACTAAGTGGCATAAAAACAACAGAAATTTATTTCTCACAGTTCTGGAGGCTAGAAGTCTGAGATCAGGGTGCCAGCACGATTGAGTGAGGGCCCTCTCCCTGAGAGTAGACCTTTTGCTGTGTCCTCACATGGAAGAATGGATGAGAGAGCTCTCTGAGGTATCTTTATAAAGGAACAAATCCCATTCTTAAGGAGAATACCCTCGTGATCTAATTATCTCCCAAAAGCCCCACCTCCCAATACCACCCCACTGGGGGTTAGGATTTCAACATATGAATTTCAAGGGACAAAAACATTCATTCCATAACATTCCTTATCCCAGGAAAGAGAATTGATGACATGTACACAGCTAGACTGCTATGGACAACTGATTGCTAAGTGCCCTCTAGTGCCCTCCTGGGGGGACTGAAGTGTTTATACTGTGGTTACACTGTGTCTTTCTCACCATTGCATGTTGTGTATGGGATATAAATAATTTTTTTCTATAGTTCGCAAGCCTTCAGATCAATAAGAATTTGTACTCAAGAAGCTATATTCAATGATTCACATCCAAGGAGACTATCCACACTCAGATCTGAATTCAATGAAGAGATCCTTGACACCTAATGCTGTAAAATGATGTAATTTGGCTGGGGTCTTGGAAAAGAGTGAGTGTATTTCATGTAGGAGGAGGCACGTAAATAATTCATGGCCAGAGAGTGAACTGTGGTAGATTAAGGATTGCCATAAATTTTTTGAGTAGTAATCCTCTTCCCCTGGAATCTCAGCTGGCATTAGTGACTTGTTCAAACAATTAAATTCAACAGAAGTGATATTCTGTGTCTTCCAAGACTAGGTCATAAGAAGGTTTACAGCTTATACCTCTTAGAATGTTTACTCTGGGTTAAGTCAGCCATCAAGTAAGAAATATGACTATTCTGAGATTGTCTTGCTACACAAGCTTGGCATATGGAAAGACTTTGAGAAGAAAGAGAAAGAGAGAGAGAGATGCCTGACCAGCTCCAGGCTATCCATCCCAACCCAAGCACCAAATATGGGACTGAAGAAGTTCTTGTAAACATTCCAACTCCAGGGGCGCCGGGGTGGCTCAGTCGTTAAGCGTCTGCCTTCAGCCCAGGTCATGATCTCAGCGTCCTGGGATCGAGCCCCGCATCGGGCTCTCTGCTCAGCAGGAAGCCTGCTTGTCCCGCTACCATTCCCTCTGCTTGTGTTCCCTCTCTGGCTGTGTTTCTCACTATCAAATAAATAAAATCTTTAAAAAAAAAAAACAAAAAAACAAACAAAAAAAAAAAAAAAAAAAAAAACATTCCAACTCCACCAGACACAGCATGTGGAAGAAGCAAGGAACCCAGCCTATGGGCATGTAATTCCAATGGAGCTGTTTCAACCATCTCTTGCCATTTAAGTACCCTAGCTGAGACTTTAGTCATAAGATGCAGAGATTAACTACCCTCACTATGCCTAGCCTAAATTTCTGATCCACAAAATTATGAGCTCAACAAAATGGTTGTTGTTTTCTAACAAAAACAAAACTAAGGTTTTTTATTTGGGGAGGAGTTGTTAGACAGCAATGGGTAACTGGAATACGCTGTTCTAAGGACTCCCTAAGGGAAGTGATGCCACATCACTAACTAGTTGTTTGCAATGGTCATTTTATTCAATATGTTCAATATCATTCATTATTAATCTTATCATTAAAGTAATGCAGGTTTATTAGAAAATATATAAAAGTATAAAAAAGAAAATTAAAATCACCTACAGTTCCACCATCCAGGGATATATTTGCATTTTTAAAGTGTGTATGTGTGTTTTAGGATGACATTCAGTATATGTAACCATTACCTATTATTGCATAAAACCATACTCAGATTAAAGGCTTGCAGTAACAATAATTTTATGATTGCTTACAAGTCTGTGGGTCAACTGAGTTATTCTGCAGGCAACTGGTAGGTCTGCTGGAGCTGAATGGACTGTGGGCAGGTTGGCTGGTTTCTGGAGCCAGAGCTGTGACATCTCTATTCCATGTCGGCTCTCATCCTCAAGGAAGCTAGCATAGGTTTCCTTACATGGAGATCTCAGGACAGGAAGAGCATAAGAAGATTACAATCTCTCCTGAAGTCTACACTCAGAACTCCTATAACATCATCACTCCTGCTCCATTCTCCTGATCAAAGCAAGCCAAAGGCCAGACAGATTCAAGTGGGTAGAGAAAGTGACTCCAACTCTTGACAGGAATAGAAGCCAATTCACATGGCAAAAATGCATGTATGTAAGAAGGAGAGGAATTTGCAGCTATTAGTATTATTATTATTATTACTATTATTATTTACAAGACCATACTTGAAATTTTCTACTCATATTTTTATGAACTGCTATGCTTGGAAAATATAATCAAAACAGTATGGGTAAGTAAATCCTGTCCATAATCCTCTAAGAAAGACTGTTATTATGTCTCAAATAGATGAGTTCTTGTCTCAATATTGGGAACAGAGTTTCTTTCTTTAAAGAGAAAACTCCTTGCAGCTCTCAGGGCCAATGTTTTTGACTGAACAGGTGAATAAACTCAATTTCCATTTCTCCTGCCCCAAAGTGATGGATTATTTAATACTACCTAAACATCACAGAGAGGCACATGGTCACCACCTGAAGGGCTTTCTCATTCTCTGAACTGGGTAACTGAGTGACATAATAACCATAATGACGGGGACACTGGACCTAAAGATGAATTTTGTTGCCATATTTTGATTGAGCATTTATCTCAAAGATTTGTAAATACCCTAAACTGTGGTACAGAGGTCACCAAGATTATTTTTGAGGGGCGCCTAGGTGGCTCAGTGGGTTAAAGTCTCTGCCTTCAGCTCAGGTCATGATCTCAGGGTCCTGGGATCAAGCCCCGCACTGGGCTCTCTGCTCAGCGGGGAGCCTGCTTCCCCCTCTCTCTGCCTGCCTCTCTGCCTGCTTATGATCTCTCTCTCTCTCTCTCTGTCAAATAAATAAATAAAATCTTTAAAAAAAAAAAGATTTATTTTTGAGAGAAATGGTTATCTCTGTCTTGCTTTGGTCAAAAACATCCCAGGAGCTAAGGTTATACACCCTGAATAAATTAAATCCCAGGGATACATAAAGGTTAAATGAAAAAGTCAAAGTAAGGTGATCCAAGTAAGTGGATCAGTTTGATAAACACCTGGGAAGTGAGGGTGAAAACCGTATCCCTGTCCTCAGCCATAATGTGCACTTCTATTGTCCATGGACATAGCTATTAATCAAACAGGTTATTTTTAGAATATCCCAGAAATGAAAGTGCCCTTCTGGGTTGTTATTGTCCTCTCGTAGGTCAGTGATAACATGACAGACCTATCACGAAGTCTGTTGAGGGGAAAAAAAAAATCTACCAAGTTCTTTGTGTCTTAAAGCACAGAAATTTCAACCAGGGTTAAGGGCCATACTCTGTCATAATTCCTTCAGCAACCTTCTTGATTGAATGCCTTGTTTTGACAGCTTCCATCGTGCCCATTTTGAGGTGACATGGTCTAATAGTCTGGCATAAATGGCAATTGGAGAAAGAGGTGGTGGAGAAAAGTGATTAGAAGTCTGTGCCCTGGCAGGAACCGATCTGGTTTCAAGCTCCTGCTCCACCACTTGCCACTAGGTGTGTGGGCTCGTGTAAGTTCATTCACCTGTTGAGCTGTGGTTTCTCCAGCTGAAACATGGCGAGACGTCACACAGAAAACTGGCTGGGATGATGCAAGTAAAACATTTGGCACAGTGTCTGGCACGTGGCAAGTACTGAATACATGTAAGCCATGCTGGTCATCAAAGCAGTCGGCCCGGTTTGGCACCAGGGACCTCAGTCACAGGGCTGTCGGTGGGACAGAAAGCAATTGCATCGGAGGCTTTTCTTCCCCACAATGAGAGGCGCACGCTCTGCCTCGTTACACGGATACAGGACAGGACATGATCCACACTGCAGCTAGATTCATGGAATAGCTAGGTACACTATAATGAGTTTAACCAAATGTGTGGGATGCTAAGGCTCCATAACTACAGAAATTCATCATTCTCTCTGGATGCATATAATAAAACTTGAAAATAGGGAAACTGAACAAACCCCAATACTACTTATTAAAATTCAGAGAAACAAACCGAATCTAGGTATTATACCTCTGAGGAATCTAGTTAACATCAGAAGTTATTTTTCCTCATTTCCCAAAATATTCACTTTCCCTCACTGGCAGAGGAACGTTGTGCTGCCTGCCACTAAACAAACGGAGGCTTCAGGCACAGATTTCAACAGGTCCAGTTCCCTCTCCTTCCCAAATGAACCACGAAGAAGAGATAGATTTCACTGATCATAGGGTAATTAATAACCCATATTTACCTAGACTCAAAACAACGTACTAAAAAGTAAACATGTAGTTTTATGTAATTTTGTGCAGGGGGCTGTTGTTTTAGTGAATTCTAACTCATTTTCCCTCAGTTCATTCATAGCATCTTATGCATATGTACAGTTCTAATCTGGGAGATTTATTCAGTCGACTGCAACTGTATCTCTCAGGTACCATTCTCCTGTATTGCTCCTTGACTTTAAAATGATCTAGGCCCAACTACCTACTGGGGTTCCCAACTTGCATCCTGTTATCACAACAATGACATTTGTGGAGATTTGGACTGGTGTATGATGTTATGGTCCAGCTCAGCTAAGTGATATTTAAAAAAGAAAAAACATTAAAAGAGAAAGAGGAGAGTAAAATCATGAGTATAGCTTAAGGAGATTCCCAGCTTAGATGGAAATCTTGTACTTCATGAAATACACAGCAGGTGCCCAGTGGTTAGGCGGAAGCTCTGGTGCGGGGAAATTTCGTAGAAGAAAATTAAGGCACCGAGTAAGGGTGAACTACTGTCTTCTGCAGGCACTCACGAATGATGGCATCTGGAGGGCCCCACCATGAGACTACAGTGGAGGCAACCTAAACTCCCTCCTTACCAAACATGCAGATTTCCTTTCAGAGTACCCATCCCTAATTTTATAAAGGAAACAGGATTTACTTTACATGATGTATTTTACTGGCAGCTCCTTGGAACATATCTATTACATAAAAGCAAAGGATAGCCATCCTCCATCTGATCCAAACTTCAAGAGGTATGTGGGTCAAACTCCATGAGTTACAATATGGTCAGAAGGTTTAACACTCCTAGAAAACAGTCTAGAGCCTTAATGATGACAAATACTCCAGCTCGTTTCTCATAAACACTGAAGCTGGAAATGTTGTCAGCCAGCATAGCAACCCCTAGATGGGGTGCAAAAGCAAGACTCATGGTACATGCTTCCAGCAAACATTTCATCAACGATGTCCAGCCTACTCAGCAAGCCATTTCTTTGCTCACTGATCTGTATCCTATTTGCCATGTAGACCCAGCAAAACAAACATTTTCAGTGACATGACTGCAAATGTTTCTGTCACATAGACCCATGGCAAACGGTCTCCAGTTTGGATTTATTCTTGGCAGGCAGGGCTCTGCTCCAGAAGCCTATGAGGATTCCTCTTACTGTTCATATCTCAGAAGGTGTCTCTCCTGGAAAACACATGAGATTTCTGCCACAGCAAAATAGCAGCATGGGATCCTTCTGAGAACCAACGTCTCACCTAAAATATTCACGGCTCAGATTCCCAAAGGCTGATAGAGCAGTCCCTCAAGTAATGATATTTCCCCTGGTACACAGTCGAAAACATGAGGTCCCAGAGATATGGTAAGAATGCTTCACTCTTTACATTGTTATTAATCTTCAGTATTTCACTGCTAGTGAGATATATCTTTTAATAAAAACATATGAAACCAAGAAAAAATTATTCTAGCTCATTTTATGAACTGATCTGATCCTACTACTCATAAATTATGGATGGTTACATCCTGTGGCATTTTAGTTCTGCTCACTTTATAATTTAGTCTGACATTTGGATAGCCCTGGCCCTTTTGCATTAAAGTACTGTTGAATCACTTAATTATAACCATTATATCTTGGGGGAAAATGTGTACCTGTAATGACTTGCCACTGTTAAGTGGCCAATTGAAGACAGTGAAAGTAAGTTTTTGATACAAAGAACGAAGAGTTACCCTATTTAAAAAGAATGGTCTAAAGTTAAAAAAAAGAAAAAAAAAAAAACTTTGGGTGGCAAATTATAGAAACCTATCTGAATGCTTTGAGCACAATCACGGTGACTAACTGGGTGCATCCAATAGTGTGTCCTTGAATACAGAAGCAGCAATCCAGCCAAGGCTGGGAACTAAAGTCCAGAATCTACAAGCCAGTGGGACAGAAACAGATAAATAAAGCAGATGCACAGTAGGAGGTCATATGAAATGAGAAATGACACAATCTATGGAGGAAAGAGAAACTGAGAGACGATGAAAATAGTTACTTCCCACTGGCTTGTAGTCTTCAATCTCCATGCTTGACATTTTCATACTCCCCCAAGCATTCTTTTAGATGATATCATCCTGACAGCCCTTCTCTCCATGCTCTCTGGTTGCTGAGGACCCTCAATGTATGATTATAATCATATAAAATTTGTGGAACATCAAGATGATGTCTAATTCTCACTCTAATTCTCACCCAGATGCAATGCAGTATTTCTATTAACATGGACAAAAAACTGTGTGAGCCCTCTCAACAATGCACTTTGGTGTAGAATTAAAGAGCCCAGATCCCCTGGGTTCATATACTGTCTCCTCCCTTTACTAGCTGTATGACTTTAGGCAAATAATCTCTTCATGATTCAGTTTCCTTACCTGTAAAGGAAGAATATGCACAGTGCCTACTCCAAACAGTTGCTGTGAGAACTGTATAATCATATGTATAAAGGGTGGAAAATAGCACGGGGTACATGGTAATTGCTCAATCAATGTCAGGCATTAGTTTGGAATGAACTGAATACCACTGTCCTTTATGTGACTTTCTAAAGTGGTTCAATTTCATCATGAATGTCTTGATCATATGTTCAGTCTACAGATACCTTTTGTTATGCTGATTATCTTTCTCAACAAGTTAGTTATCTAATAAGTGATTAAGCCAAAACTAAAATCTAAGAACCCTTGTTACCTCAGTGTTCTTCAGATACAATTGATCAAACAGCTAAAAACTCACATCAACTTTATCTCCCACATTTTTAAAAATCTTCTCCATATGGCATAAAGGATGCTGAGTGAGAACACCAACTTGGGAATGAGACAAATATGTTTTGGAATCTCACAGTTACAGCGCTGAGTCACTGAGATGACTAGGAACATGTTAATTTCCCTAAGGTTCAGTTTTCTCATTTGTAAAATCGGTACAATAATAATATCTACGTCATAGGTTTGTTGTAGGATGAAATGAAGTAATATATCTGAGGTGCTCATCACAGTACCTGTGCATCCACTATATGCTACCTATAATAATTCCCATTCTTAATAACACTATCCATGAGAGATCATCAAATACCTTACCGAAGGCACAAGAGTTACTTCTTTTGGCATCATTCTGATTAAACTGCTTGTTTTAAAATAAAGTAACAACAACAAGATCCTTGAAAGTCAACCCATAGGGAGATCTGGGTTTTGGGACTACAATTCCAATTTCCAAAGTTATATCCCTGAATTTTCCCGAAGTTAAAAATTAGTGTCAAATGATAGTTCTTCTCCTCACACCATTTCTACAGCCAAGATTTCAAAACTAATGAGGTTTAATCACTATTATTATTATTATTATTATTATTATTATTACTAGAGGCTGAACTGTGAGGCTGTAGTATGGTGTGATGACCAGATCAGATTAGTTCTGACACAGAGCTGATCCATGACCAAGCTGTACTCCAATTTTAGTCATCCCATACGTGTGGACTGTGGTCACTAGTTGTAAGAGGGACTGGTGAAAAAAAAAAAAAAACTGTGGATGCTAGCAGTTACCATTCCCACTACTGAAAATATAAATTCAGGGGCGCCTGGGTGGCTCAGTGGGTTAAAGCCTCTGCCTTTGGCTCAGGTCATGACCTCAGGGTCCTGGGATCGAGCCCCGCATCAGGCTCTCTGCTCCCCAGGAAGCCTGCTTCCCCCTCTCCCTCTGCCTGCCTCTCTGCCTGCTTGTGTTCTCTATCAAATAAATAAAATCTTTAAAAAAAAAAAAAAAAAAGGAAATACAAATTCAAAGCATGTTAGTACCACTTGTGGGTCTCTGGCATCAACTGGACACCAACAACTGTAGATGAGAAAGGATTCACTGCTCCTGTTTGGGTCTCAAGAAATGGGGGGATAAACCTCATTAACAGAAACAATTTGCCCGGATACACTATGAGAACCAGGGAGCTCATATTCATCCCAATATTCATGCTATAGACTGTATGTGAGAAATGAGTAAGCCCACAATAACATCTTAAGGAGACATCTTGAGGAGAAATAATAACTACTTTTATTTGCATATATGCTCTTACTTCGGCCTTATGTCTGAAAAGTGATTATCACTTGACAGAAATAAAATTGTAATAGCATGAATATAAATTTAATGGGAGATTCAAACACAATTTTAATATTTATTTTGTGGAGATAAACAGTAGCAGCACATATGAATATAAAATGTATTATAAATCAAGCCAAGGACTCACAAACTAATCCCATTTTAAATATATTTATTCACTGTGGCAGAGAATGAGTCAGTGTCAATAATTTGGCACCAAGAGCTTCCCGTGCCAGACTGGGAAGGAAGTCCTTGAGAATATCAATATTCTACCTCCATGTATGGACTGTGCCCTGGAGGATCCTTGAAAAATAAAGCTGATTCTAGGGGCTTCTACTCTGAAGGTTTCTGGAGGCAGAGAAATGATAAGAAGGGGACATGTTGTAATCTGAGAGTCATTTTCAGTTGGCTGCTCTCTGTAGACAAGATTGAAAACCAGCCTGCCACCGTGTCACCGAAGACATGGGTGACCCCAAGCATACAGACCACCACTATCTAAGGGAGACTCGAGTAGGTGTGGCAGAGAGTTCCAGAGGAAGCAAATTATACCAATGTCCTCCTGTCACAGGATAGAAATGTACCTACAGTGAGTGAAAAGGCAAGACCCACCCCAGGCTGCTGGGAATGAGTTTTTGGACTGGCTTGGCTCCTACCAGAGCCTCTCCCAACTACCAGGGCTCCACCTCTGCGAGTGAATATTTGCAAGATGAGAAATTGCCATTCTCTATCTCAGTTTCATGTCTGTTTCCTTCCTAGGAAGCAACCTGCCATTTTGTATGCATTTTCCTTTATTTTTCTTTTGTTACTCCCCCCAATTAGTTTCAAAAAAAATAAAAAATACCTCTTTTCTTCACTATTATATCTGTAGACTCCTGACAGAGTGCCTGGCATCTACCAACTAAATTTTCATTAAATAATAGCAAAGTAATGAGCAAATTCCTTACCAAGAGTACCTTAAAAGGAACATCTTAAGCCAGGGATGCCGTATTTGCTTTATTTTGTGTGTCAAGTGCAAGGAGTCACCAGTGACTTCCAGGAGAAGGTAAATCTAGGCTCCATGGAAGCACACCTCTTAGCTCGGCAGCTGAGAGCGAGGCGGCAGAGCCCTGCCACTCCCATCCTCACCCCTACTGGAGCAACTACAGTGGATACAACTCCAGGCACATGTTAATTTGGAATGAGGTGTAGGAAGGGGCTGTGGAGGACAAGAATCTGTAAGTTTTAAATCTCCTGGGTGAATCCGATGTTTAGCTGTGGTTAAGAGCCACTGAGCTATCTGCTTCTTGGGAATTCGACTGGCCAATCCCAACGGCAGGCCCTGATTGAGATGGGAAGAGGGACAACTGAAAGGAGAGGTAGCCTCCAGACCAGACACTGCTCAGAGACTGAGGCCAGTGCACCTGGCTGCACAAGCATCCACCTGTGCCCCCAGCAGTCACAGAATCACTGCTCTTGCCTCTGCGTGCAGCCCACATGCCCTCCACTTTCCACAATAATCACTGCTTCATAACTGCAAAGCCATGGATTTCTCAGTGCTAAATGGGAATAGGAAAAGAACATTTATTCAGAAATTCTTGATTTATGGTAAACCAGATGTAAACCTCAGGAAGAATGAATCTCGTGTGTACAGTGAAAATTTTTATACAAACCCACAAAATGTCCAAGAAAAGTAAATAATGAGTGTCTAACTCCCTTTGTATAATTTGGCTAATTATACAACTTTCAGATTATAACAGCGCTTGGGTAAACATAATGATATCTTATTTGCCACAAATTCCCTAAGTTTGGTTAACCAGTTACTTTTCTAATGCTTCAGGTATCATTAAAGCCATCCTATACTAAATGTTGGATCACTATGTTATACACCTGAAATTAATAGAATATTGTATTGTCAATTATACTTCAATAAAAAAGCCATCCTCATTTAAGAATAAACAGATGTATGTCATAACACAGCTCCAAATTTAACCCCAGATACCTAATAAATGTATAAAAGGGAAAAAATTATCTATTCCTAATATGATATTTAATTACAAGGTTTGAAAAAGAAATAATACATGCTAATGATAAAATTAAAGGCTTTAAGATCTAATTTGATTACATTCTGTGAACATTGGTTATAACTTGACTTGCAGCTAAATTTATCAAGACGCCTCTCCCATGTGCATGGGGCTAAAAGCAATTTTCAAGCAAGAGGCTAGAGTCACGGTGGATGGTTAGTGTTGGATAACTCTTATCAAATAGCACCTCCCGCTCTGGATCTATTAGCTGGCAACAAGCATATACCAAGCTAAGATGATGCCCATAAATAGTGCCATTAGCTTCTTGTATCGAAGACAAAGGTGTCTAATGGACCAATATTCCACACTTTCCCACAGCAGCGGGGCTTACTTTACAACGGGTTATTATGCTAATAGATTGTAAAATAGTATACAAGAATGTAGCTTTAATGTATTTACCCCTGTAGACAAGGAGGGGGAAAATGCTTTGCAAGCAATTATCATGACTTATTACACTATCTAAAAAACAATTACTGTAGACTCATGTGTTTCCGTTTTCTAAGTTTATTACTGTTAGCATGCACACCGTGAAAATAATTGAGCCAGCCACTCAAAACCACACTTACAGAGTACCTGGAGTGAGGGGATGGGAGGATATGTGCATCCAGCCCCTCTCTGCTCCCCGCCCAACCCCCGCCATTGTTTTCCCACTCCAGAAAGGACTTTTCTTCTTGAATGCACCAAGTACTTTTAAGAAAGGAACTGAACAATGGCTGTAATTTAGAATGCAATTAGGTTAGCCACGTTGCCTTTTTTTACCTCCAATTACCCACAGCAACCTGCACACAGATACCACCACTTCCTCCTTTCAGTCCCAGCTGTTATTCTTGAATATCAGATCAGGGCAATGTAACTCAGCCAGAGAAGCTGAGTCTGAGGTCCCCAGAGGAATCTGGCTAAACCAAAGCACTTCTCACCCTTTCTGCCTTGCTGACAACATCTGTTAGGCCAGTTCCCCGGGGCCTCTTGCATCTTCACTGAAAACTCTCCAGACTTAAAGTTCACAATAACTAGTCCTCCGACACTCTTATCTAGTATGTCTCAAAAATGTGTGCCCCATGAAAGGGAACTGACTCTGTGAAAATGGACTAAATGAACAGAGTCTTTTCAAAACACAAGTCTGACAATGCCCTCCTTGTCTACTCATTATGGTCTGTAAACCCTGCATGATCCAGTCCCTATTCACCTCTATCCCTTTCTTACCAAGTCCTTCAATCTCTTGCACCACAGGGCCTTTGCACATGCTGTTTTCTGTTGCTCATAAAACTCCCCCTGCATCTAGTTAACACCTAACCAAAACTTCAGACTTCACCTTGGGTTTCCCTTCCTCTGACCTCCCTAATTAGTTAGATTCCTTGCTCTACCTCCTCCCTGCCCATGTTCTTCTCTCAGGATACCACATTCCCCCTCCAAAACCTTTACCACATTTGCAAATTTAACCCTTATTTGTTTAACATTGGTTTTCCACACCAGACTCCAAGCTCTATGAAGGCAGTAATCCATCTACTTATTTGCCATTATATCCCCACTAGAACAGTGTCCAGTGCATAATCAGTTCTCAGTAAATATTTCTGAATGAATAAATACATGAACAAAGTTGGAAAGATTAAAAAAAAAATAAAAATCATGTATGCAGGCACCAGAATCACTAACACAAAGCATATGTACTAGGACCCAGTGAGAAAGAGAAACCAGTGTAGATAATGTAGAATCAACTGTACTAGTTGTTGACAAAATAGGATAAATCATAACAATTTGGAAGCAAGAAATAAACAGAGATGAGAGAATGTGGAGGATGTTGGAGACAGAAAGCCTAAAAATTTGGTGACAAATTGAGTTTTAAATTGGGTGTGTGTTGGGGGTGGTAATCAATAGTGTCAGTAGCATGAACCAAGAAGAAAAGCTCAGGAAAGAGGACAGAATTTGTCTAGGAGGTGAGCGAGACAGCTAGACTCTCTACAGTTTTCAGGAGAATTCTGGGGATAGGTCCCAGATGTAAGGTGCAGAGACGTAAGAGAAAATTGAGGAGAGACAGAAATTAACCAACACTTGCCAGCCAAAGCATTAAGTGAAGTGCTTCAAGATGGGAGAGATGAACGTGTGTGAGAGGGGAGAGGAAGAAATCCAAGGGGAGTGTGGTAGGCAAGCAATAAAAAGACCAGGAAGAGCCTACATGGCCAGGAAGCAGGCAGGGAGCAAGGATCATCAGAAAACCACAGGAGGCAGAACATGGACAAGAAGATTAGCCAAAGAAAGATGCAGACTGCCTCCCAGGAAAGTACTAGCAAGGAGAGCGAAAAGGATAGGAACAAAGAGGTGACGAGAGGCACAGAACAACCAGGTGGGGCAGCCAGGAGGCAGCCTTAGTCTGTCCCAAGAAGGAAGAAGCAAGGACTTCATCTGTAAGCCTAGTCTGGGAAACAGAGAAGGCTTGTGGCTTGGCTTTTGCACATTCCCAAGAACAGAAGATCGGGGCACAGGTTTTTCATGTTTTGTTCTGCAAAAAGAGGAGGGAAAAGCAATCTCTTCCGCTTATGTTAAGAAGGCAAAGGCCTATTTTAGGGCAAGGGAGGAAGAGAACTATTAGAAGCTGTTTGTTTGGAAGCACCAGTTGCCACCGGAGTGCTGAGCTCCCCTGGAAGAGTACTCTGGGCCATCTGTCAGGGGCAGGCCTGAGCATCAGTAACAAGGACGGCAACCCAACAGCCCAGTGCGTCTCCACTGTGGTATCAGGCGCTTTTGCTGGGATGCGTCAATTCGGGAACCTCGCTCTAATGAAATGATGGATGGCCAGGCTGAGAAGGAGAACCACCACCGTCCCTGGGCGCTGGAAGGCCTGGCCATCTGGGCGGCACTCAGCCCCGAGGAAGGCCTACCCGGCTCTCCTCAGGTGGAACCACCATCCTTAGGAAGCATTAGGAAAGGAGGGTACACGTGGTGGAGCCACACACAAGTCGGCAGCTTTAGAAAGGGGAGCTGCGGGGGAGAAGACTTACTACCAATAGCCCCAGAGTTTTTTCCAAACATACTTTTAATTGATGATCCCATTATATCCTTTCTAAAGGCATTTTTAAAACTTAATAAATGACTGCTTACTATGGAACACAATACAATCCCTTACAAGTTAAGCTGTTCTCGTGAATCACTTGTAATTACTGGGCATTTTCAAGCCCAGGGGATGTATAACTATATTATTGTATTCCTGTGATTTTATGAAGTCAAGACAAGGAAACAAATCATGGTAACTGAATTAATCTCTTCACCAAGAGCTCATAATAATCAGTGGAAAACTTAAAAATCTCATAAACAAACAAACCAAAAAAAATCACTATTAAAACATCAGGTCTTTTTCTAACTACTACTTGGTTTGTTTACTCCCAAAAGGGGTGGGTAAAAGGAGAAATGGAAAGGGAGGTAGAAAAGGATGGGAGGAAGGGCTGAGGGCCAGAGAGAGGGAGAGAGAGGGGGAAAGAAGGGAGAAACCTGCAGGGGGCAGGGTAAGAAAAAGGAGGGGCAGACAGAAGGGAAGGAGGAAGGAAAGAGAGGGAAAGAGGCAGGAAGTCATATTAGTTTCCTAGGACTGCTGTAACAAATTGCCACAAACTTAGTGGCTTAAAACAAGCAAATTTATTCTCTTACAGATCTGGAGGTCAGGAGCCTAAATCAAAATGTTGGCAAGATTGTGCTCCTTCTGGAGACTTCTCCGGGAGAATCTGTTTCCTTGTCTTTTCCAGCCTCTAGCAGCCACCTGCATTCCCTGGCTCATGGCCTTTTCTTCCATCTTCAAAGTATATCACTCCAACTTCTGTTCCCTTTGTCCCATCTTCTCCTCCTGCCTTTCACCTTCTTGCCTCCCTCTTATGAGAAGCCTGGTAATTACACTGGGACCGCCCAGATAATCCAGGATAATTGCCCCAACTGGAGATTATTCACTTAATCGCATCTGTAAAATATTTTGCCATGTAAAGTAACATATTCACGTGTTCCAGGGAGTAGAATATGGACATGGGGGGCGGCATTTAAAGAAAGAAGGGGAGAGGTTCCAACTGAACATAAAAGTCATGTCAAATGGGACCTCTATGCCATTTTTATTTCAAATGACCTTCAAGTCATGTTGTAAGAATGGCTTTTTAAAATCACCCTCTCTAGAAAAGATGCAGAATTTCAACAATTTTTTCAAAACACATTCATACCTGTAATCTGATGTTCTCCACCAAAGATATCTTGTCAGATAAAAAAGACAGCTTATCCCTAGTTGCAAATTAGAAAAGCCTGGCCAACTTGCAGCTCCTCCCCTCCACCCCCATCCCACCCCAACGCCCACCCCCCCACCCCCCCACACCCCGTCCCCCCACACCCAGTCACCACCAAGGGAGCCACCAGCAGTCAACAGGACCAGCCTGCCTCAGGACAACTGTCCACTTCTCTTTCCATGGCATGACACTTAGCTGCATTTTTATTACAGCCTTTTGTAAGGAAAAAAAATAGATGAAATCAAAGGCTGTTAGATCTTTCAAATCATTTGAAAAAAAGATCCTATAGTTTGCCCTCCTCACCCACATGTTTTTCCTACCAAGCCCATTCCTGTGATCCAGGTATGGTCACTCTGCACAGATACTTCCAGGGACATGGAGCTCACTATTCTTCAAGTTAACCCACTCTCAGGCACTCTTCTGCAGGATCCATTTCCAAAGATAGCCCTAGCAAGGCCTGGGGTCAGCACGAAAGTGGTCTTACAAGGAAGTAAGGGTTAATGCAGGATGGCATACAGGTGTGGCTCAGGCTCAAAAGTCATCCTGCAGGACACATCTCCACAAGCGGTCCACTGTCAATTCACTGGGCAATCTGAACCCCAGAGTCCTTTTCCCTTTTATTCATCTGCCACGAACTTGTTGAATGGTGTTGCTTAAACTGCCCCCCTTTTATATGGAGCTTGGTCCAAGCCAAGCTTAGCAGGAGGCTTTTGCATGATAGTCAAGAAGATAGAGCATGAAGCCAGCCTGGCTGCTACCCTCTTGATGTCAAGCAAGTTCCTTAATCTCTCTGGGCCTCAGTTTTCTCAACTAAAAATTGGGAGAGTAAACGTCACCTGCATCATAGGATCATGAAGATGAAAAGGGAGACTGTGTGTGCAAAGTGCTTAGAACAGTGTCTACAATTGTAGTCTTACTCCAGGGACCAGAGCTCTTGCTATGTTTGACTCTCTAGCTTTTGGTCCTCGCACATCATATGACATTAGGACTAAGTATATCTTCCCTTAGCAAAATCTCTTCGCTCCACCTTTGTAACCTCTCAACACATACAGACACACATCATGAGGGCCGTGCTACTCAATGCTCTCAGGATGCTTCAAGTTCATTCAGCACTTTGCTGGGCTGGGTGCATTGGGGCACACAAAGAAAAATAAGAGTCTGCCTTCTCAGAGTTTTAGGTTCAGGTCAAGAGGAGGTTCATGGACAAGTAACTATAATGCAAAATAAAATATTATAAGGTTCTAAGACAGATTTGTATAAATAATGTGCTATGAAGTTTCAGAAGTTGGCAAAAACAACACTGGCTGAGAGTGGGGAAAAAGGAGATTATAAAAGTCCCACTCACTGGACTTGACCCAAAGATGTCAATGTGACAAAAGAAAGAGCATTGCAGGCCAGGAGGATACTTATTGGGAATGGACATTCTTGATATATTTCCTAGGACCCAGTCCAGTCATCCACTTTGCAGACCCAAAAAACTGGTTTATTCAGGAGTCTGAGAGTGGAGCTGGCAGTCAGGATAGACTCACATTAACTACACTCAGTAGCCTGATGTATAACAGCAGATGGTCAACATATTGCTTCCTTTGGGCAGTACTTGGATTACAGTAATCATATCAGAATGGCCATAATATATTTTCCCTGAAAGCAAATCATACCCCAAAAAGTTAATGATTGACTGTGAAACCAGACCAAGGAGAGTTATGTAACAGGATTGTTTTCAGACATGATGGTAAGAGGTCTAATGAACTTAAGTTTCCTCTAACAAGTACAGAGGACCAAGATACCTTCTTTCCTTTTTCTTTTCTTCCTGACTGACTAACCTACCTCTTTCTGACTGATGCACTCTTTTTTTTCCCCTAAGTCAATTATTTTAATTACATCATAACCACCTTACTGATCTGGGAGTCAGCCCATCTCTATGAAACAGTTTTGTGTATCTCTAACCAGACTCATAACTCTCAGTGAGAAATAGAGAGTAGTTCAAAACGGTTCTGGGAGATGGAGCGGCAAAGGTCTGATGGGACCAGGCCACCGGAAAGGTGCAGGACCTCACACAGTGGGTGGTAAACGGGAAGATGACTCAACTTAGCGATAATGACACTGACGAGCCACTCTGCTGACCCTCCTAGTTATCCATTTGCTTTTCCACAAGTAAGGGATTTCCAGGACCATGTCTTTCCAAGACGCAGGCTGCTGGGAGGAGTATTTGGGGGCAAAAATGACTTGGAGTGCTCCTAAATCAGAAGAGCATTTTTGATCCGTAAGACATTGTGTCTTAGTTCTGTCCGTATAAAACTCCAAAGAGCTGTGCTCTTGGAAAAGGAGATGGGGATGAAGAGATGTACAGATAGGATGGGAGAGAGAGTAACAATAAAAACGGCAAAATGTTCCTGTACCCCTGTGTCACCCTGTCATACTCCTCTTTGGCCACGACGTGACAGCCTCTGGGAACCTTCCTGATACCTCAGAGTTAACCCTTCCTTCCTCTGTGCCAGGGGTCAGTAAACATTTTCCAGAAAGGCCTAAATAGTATGTCTTTTAGGATTTGTGGGCCATATGGTCTCTGCTCCAACAACAATTAATAACACTGGTTTCGAAAACATGAATTTGTCCCAATGTGATTAATATATTCAGGAAAATGTGAGCATAACACAAATTTCATGTTTGTGTACAACTTCCTCTCTGAGAAACACTAGGTGAAGGCGGCTAAAACAAGACGCACAGGACTCCACTGGCGGCGCGCACACACAAGCGTACCTCAAACATCCACCCTCGGGCTCTGGTCTCCACGGGACTAGGAGCCACCTCATCCGCAAACGGCGCCACAGCCTCCCGTCAGATTTCAAAGAGCCTTCTTCCACCACTGAACAGCTCACAGGCTGAAGCCGTTCTGGAAGATGCCAGGTCTTTTTAGGAGCAAACTGCCATATTTATTGTAGTATATGTTCCTTTGATGAGGAAAATCTGTCTCCCAAGATGGCTGACCAAACCAGCGCGGGAATCCCAGTCCCTGCCCAGGGCCCTTCCGGGTTCTTCTTCCTGCCCAGCTTGGCGCACGCGCCGAAAGTGCGCCACGTATAGGGAACTAAAGTGTGTAAATTATCCCCCTTGCTTGCGCTTGCGGCTCAGACCTTGGGAGATCACGCTCATCGGAGCACCGCCCCCTCCCACGTCAAATAAACCTCCTATCTTCCAAGATCTCCAAGTGTCTCTTGGTTCTTCCGTCCGCCGATCCAGTCCAGGTTCCGTAACACATTTAATATGTGTAAAATAGTGATGCCATCTTATCAGCTTCCTGTCCGTTTTTCATATTTGTCCCTGACCGAGTGTTTGACTCTTGTCCTCAACGCCATTTTTCCCATATGCCCTGCAGATTTTATTGCACAATCTTGCATAGTGTAGTGATTTTTAGGAACATGTACATGTTAAACCACAACAGACAGTACTCAACTCTGCCATTTTAAAGCAAAAGCGGCCAAAGACAACACATAAACAAATGCACATAGATGTTCCAATGAGCTTTATTTACAAAAACAGGCAGCAGGCTAGATTTAACCCATGGCCTCGCGTTTGCTCTGGGTTATCTCTCTACCCTGTACATGGTTTAGTTAATGCCCTTAGTATCTCCATGGTGATTGATTGATTGATTTAAATGTCCCTCTCTCCGATTAGGCCATAAGCTCCGTGGAGGCTGGGGTTCTTTTATTTGTAGCTTTCCTCAGCACCAGGCACTGGGCCTAGCAGGCCCCAGGCTCACAGAGAGGTCTGCTGAGTAATCTATCCCAGAGGAGAGGTAATCCCCTCTTCCAGCAGATATTCTAACCCCAAAGAGCAAAGCTGTCACCCTCTATCACCCACCCAAGCATGAGCCTTTAACATTCAGATTCAGATATAAGTAATATTTATTAAACCCCCTCCTCTCAGCATATAGGAGTAAGACTATGATTTTATGTAATTTTATGCCATTCCTCCAGAGAAAGCTGAAGGATATATACGTTCTTTCCATTTCATGAGTGAGGAGATGACATCTCTGAGTGGTTTCCTAACTACCCCAAGTCACACAGCAGAGCAGGGTGTGCTCACTGGAATGCTGCAGCTCCAAGGGAGGAACCTTGTGTGGGGATGATGCCCTCACACCGACTTCCTCTTCCTCCATCTCCTTGGCAAACATGTTATGGAGCTGACTTGTTAGGTTGGCCTCACACAAAGAAATGCAAAAGGAGGAAACCTGAAGAAGCCTACAGAAAGTTTCTTATATGATGCCATCGGCCTGTGGGTCCCATATTCACAGTCCCACAGTCCTCCTGCCTGAGCCAGCATGCACAGCCTGCCACCTGCTCAATGCCAAGTCAAGACGCCATCACCACAGATTGCCAAGGGCTCCAAACTGGCACTCTTCCCCTCAAATTCCAGACCCTGTGCTCAAGTTTGTGCACAAAAGTGGGCATAATTATAACACCAGAATGAAGCAACCCAAACAGTGCCACTAATTCTGTGGAATATATAATGGATAAAAGGAGTGTGTTACGCTGAGAACATCTCCAACAAGAACACCAAAGAACAATACATACAGCATGATTCTGGTTAGTAAAAGAAACAAAACCAGGAAAAATAAAACAAGAGGAAATCAGAGAGGGAGACAAACCATAAGAGACTCTTAAGCACAGCAAACAAACTGTGGGTGGCTGGAAGGGAGGTGGGTGGGGGATGGGGTAACTAGGTGGTGGGCATTAAGGGGGGCACTTGATGGAATGAGCACTGGGTGTTCTATGCAACTGATAAATCACTGAACTCTACCTCTGAAACTAATAATACACTATATGTTAATTAACTGAACTTAAATTAAAAAAAGGAAACCCGCAAAAAAAATCTATTGATGATGTAACAGTAATCTGAACAAGGAAGCTTTAGAAACAAAACATGAGATTTCTGGGACCTAGAAAATGTAAGAAAAAGGCAGTACTTGGGGCGCCTGGGTGGCCCAGAGGGTTAAAGCCTCTGCCTTTGGCTTAGGTCATGATCTCAGGGTCCTGGGATCAAGCCCTGAGTGGGCTCTCTGCTCAGCGGGAAGCCTGCTTCACTCCCACCTCCCCGCCTGCCTCTCTGCCTACTTGTGACGTTTCTCTCTCTCTCTCTCTCCACCCGTCAAATAAATAAAATATTAAAAAAAAAAAAAAAAAAAGAAGCAGCCAATACTCAACCCCAAACAACAATTTTTAGAAGGCTCTAGGATTTCTTTGGTTCTTACTCAATTGATTTGGTTTTATAAGATCACATTGGTTTTTTCTTGGTCATAAGCAGCTCCTATACTCTCTTTACAGAATGACAAAGGGCTTTAGTTTCATCAGATTTCCTTTAACATACCATAGCAAGAAAGCATTTGTTCAGCCCATTCTTCATTTATATAAGAAATATAAGCAACTATGAATACCATCTTGTCTGAACTGGCAAAATTACCATCTGGAGTCTGCACATGTAAGTCAAAGAGAAAAAACTGAATGTTCAGAACCCACCTGGCCCCCAGTATCGCTATGGAGACTTGTTCAAAGGTATGTGATCCAGCCAACTCCCAAAGGTCTGCGACGTCCAAGTGGTCCAAGGCATTTCCTTGTAGACCACCCTGGCCATGCCTGGCTCTTAGCAGAACATGTCACCAACAACCCCAGGGAGGAGAAGGTTTTCTCCTCCCTGGTATGCTTCTGCCCTGGCTGGATGCCTGGAGAGCAATGTGCACACAATCCATTTTATGAGACAGATGGAAATTGAGTTATAGCAAATAAATCATATGGCACTCCTTTTAGCGATGTCTTTCTACAGAGAATCTTCCTGTTGACTAAGTGTGGCCTTGTACCTCCTTGATTAGGCACACAGATGTTTTCTTGATATTTGACTCCTATGAGAAGTTTCTTATTTAAAGACTCTCTGGAGCTTCTCAACATGCAGGGCTCTGCCACTTAGATACTGTGAGGCGGTTTGTGAATTGGTGATATAACTACAGTCCTTCTGCAGACACACACCCACTCCAACACAGGCACAAATATACAACTATGCCACCAAAACCATCAACCAAAACCCTCCCCTCCCCAAATGTTTCATGCAGCAATTGGGAGCTTGTGACAAGCAGGTAACGACTTGGACAGTATAGTTCAACCATTTCCCTTGCCATTCTCCAAATAGATGCCCCCTCTAAAAGCCAGACAGTGTTTACCAAAGAAGCAACAACGCTGGAATCGATGAGGGAGCAGAAGGCCAGCTGAGGACAGAGGACAAGCTGACACCCCGCAACCCCGATCCCCACTCCCAGGTGGGATCTGTGTGTCATTCCTCAGGCATTCCTGGCTGCTCTAAAGCTAAGGGAAGGGAAAACAAAGGGTTAACTGACAGAGATCACAGTCCTGCAGGACAGGAGTCTCCATCAGTTTACCAAAGTCTTAAGGATTTACAAGGAAAAAAGCATTCTTATCAACAGCCTAACTTCCAGAGACCCATAACTCATTTTCCTGGAATCCTAACGACGCCCTCCATTCCTGAAGTGGGAAACAAAGGTCGAAGGAAATGTAAATAAAATAAAATTTCCTTATAACCCACAGCCCACTGACAAGTACTTGAGGCAGGCAGAGTGCAAGTTCGTCCAGGAAGTCCCCAACTGTGTTAATGTTAATGCCTGGCTAGGAGGAAAAACAACTTTAGCTTGACAATAGCCAGGCCTCCAGTATCCTGAAAGTCTTCTTTAGCATATGAAAGTCCTTTTGGACACCCCCTCCCTTTTTTCCCCTTTCTTCCCAGACTCCTGAGTTTATAATCAGCTACTCCTCACCACCCCAGTGCAGCTGCTCTTTCTGCCTGCACGTCTTGTCCCCATGCTTTCATAAAATCACCTTTTTTTGCACCAAAGACATCTCAAGAATTCTTTCTTGGCCATCAGCTCCGGACCTCATCCACATTCAAATATTACCGCAGAATCAGACAGATCTGAGATAGAATTCCAGTTTTCTCAATGCCTTGTTGAATAGCCAGACCCACTTAGTGAGGGGAGAAGATCCCACAGGCTGGGTTAGCAATGCAACTGTCTTGAAAAGAGAATATCAAATCCCGGAAAGCAGACTAACACAGATTGTGAGCACCCATGGGATGCCAGGAACTTAACAAATTATTTTATTTAATTCTCGAATCAAATGAAGAAACGGAGACTCAAAGGGTTGGAGTGTTTTGGCTCAGAGCTCCCGGCTCAGGAGGGGCAGCCCTGTGATTCCAACCTGGCAGGGGGGACTGGCTGTCGAGAGTGGGCTTCACTGTGCCTGGGTGTCTCTTGCCTCCTCAAAGCCAATTCTTCAAAATGTAGGCAGTTACACGAGAAGAGTACACACAAATAGACCCAGACAATGAAGGACCGGAATTCTGAGGAGGCCTTTGAGCAGCAGAGGCGAGGCATAATGAATCAAGCATCGCCAGTGGTTTACAAACATACATGAAATTGGCCCGCTGCACAGACCCCACTGGAGTCCCAGAAGCCCCCTCAAGATTAAACAACCCTGGTGCATGGACAGCAGAGAATTCTGCGCTTTTCTGAGACCAGAGTATGAAAAGGAGCCATACAAGTGAAGCCTTTGGATGTGTGCCAAACCCATTCCAGATGAGACAGAAAAGACAAATAGAATAGCCAAATCCTTGCACTTCAGGACATTAAACAAAGAGTGGAGACACCGAATGGAGTCAAGTCTTTTGATGAACCAAAAGAGTCAGCCTTGATTAACATTCTTTTGCATCATCAAAAGGAGATAGGACAAAATAAGGTAATGATAAGGTATTGATTGGCCACACATTGCTGTTAAAGGAGTCACCTGCCAGTGAGAAGGGGGCAGCTTTCTTCCCTGAGGGGGTCAGACCATAGCTAGAAGCTTCTGCTGTTCCATAATTCTTAATAAAAAGCTTAATCTCTCTGCAATGACTTTTAAACTCCCATGATTTTCTCTAATGACATAGAGGGAAAGCAAAATAAAGTCATCATTCTTTTCTATTTTTTTAGCTAAACTGTTTCTTTTCTTGATTAGGGGCTAACTGCATATTGTTTCAAACTACCTAGGGAGACTGTTGGAGAACCCTCTAACTGCACATTAGGATCTCCTGGGGAGCTTTTTAAAAATAGATAGATAGATAGATAGATAGATGATAGATAGATAGATAGATAGATAGATAGATAGATAGATAGATAGATAGATAGGCAGAGATTCCTGGCCCTACAACAGACCAAATGGCATAGGATCCCTGGGAGGGGTAAGCCCAGGAGCTTGTGTTTTTTAATAAGCTCCCCAGTTGATTGGGATTTGAATTCTGACTTCGCTGCCCACCAACTGTGACAATGCGCAAAACACTGCCCTTTCTAAAAGTCAACTTTCTCCCCAGTGAAAGAAAGATCTTCAGGGTGCAAGGGACAAATCACACAGTGTGCAGAAGACTTTTATAAGCTATGAAAACACTAAAAATAGGAAGTATTACCATTATGATAATATAATATTGTACTATCATATATATTAATTAAATAGAATATGTTTTAGGGATAAATATAATGTAAAACACCTTTAACTCCTGTTAAGACTTTTTTATTCTGAGGCTTTGAGTAAGGCCATCTGACACTGGCCAACGTGGGTGAATAAATAAAAATTATTGGGATCTCCTTAAACTTTTAGAGGCAAGAAAACACCGAGGATAGTTCTGTGAAAGATGGAAAGGGACATTCCTTGAAACTAATGAGTCACTGATTTCTTCTCAGACTCCTAGTACTAAGGAGCTTATCCTCTAAGGAAACTATTTCTCCTTGGTTCACAGCATCAAGTTTGCATGCCAGTAACTGAGGGATCTGTAGGTGTTGCCTGCTAGGAGGTAAGGACACTTGATTATTCCTAAACAGTCACTTATTGATCACTGGGTAGAAAGAGAAAGCAGATGCTTTATCTAAATTACCTCTGATCAATTGATTTGAGAGGTGTTGAAGATTAAGTGATAGGCAGGGCTTTGCATGAAATTAGCAAAACAAAATAAGCTATATTCCTGACCAATCAGCCAAAATCTCCTAAGGGGGGAAAGAAATCACAGATAGATTCAGCCCAAGCATGTCCTATGAGAAGTATTGAAGTACAATAGTCAACAATGTTGGATGATGGCTTTGAATAAGAAAAGAAATACAACACTTGTTTCCTGCTTGAGTCAAATGCACCAGATGGAAAAAGGACAGGGACAACCAGGATTTCGGAGGCTAAGTGAAGTGTGTGAAGTTAGTGAGGGAGCCAGAGGCCCAGAGATGATCCTGCCAGTCTGTCAATGCTGGCAGGAGAGCCTGAGCCGTGCCTGCTCGCCTGTTCTTGTTGCAGAGTTGTTCCACAGGACGGAAGAGAGAGTACAAGGAAGGGTTGTGTATTCCAGTGCCCAGATTTCCCTGAGACGCCATGTGTTGTAACATTTTGCACACCAACAAAATGTGCGTCAACAGGGAATTAAGTAAATTGTCATGTGACTCTAAAGTGGAACATCAAGGAGCCATCATGGAAACTGTTACAGAAGAATGTTCTTGATATGGCAAGTTTTGACAATATATAAGCTTAAAAAAATACCTGTTTTATATGATGCCTTTTTATACAAAATGACATATGTATATAATATGAAAAATACTGAAGTCGTTCATTTATTCATACCACAAATATTTACTGGGTGCCTGCCACAATTGTAGACATTGTGGAAATAATGGTAGAAAAAGAAAAGCCCCAGCTTGATGGAACTTAGGTTCTAGGGACAGGATACAGGAAATAAACAAATGAGCATGTAAATATATAGTATGCCAGATGATAATATGTGCTATGGAGAAAAATAAAACAGAGGAGGGGGAGTAGGGATTGCCAGGGGCAAAGCTTCCCTGCTTGTAAGGAAGCCTCACCCGTAACAGAGACCTGAAGAAGTCAGAGGCAGAAAAAGCCATTCTGATGATTGGAATGAGGTGCTCAATAAAGAGAACGGCAAATGCCAAACTTTGACAGGCAGGAGAGTGCTTAGTATATTCAAGGGACAGCGAAGAGGGGCAGGAGAGAGTAAGCAAGAAGAGTGACAGATGGGGTCCCAATGGGCTTGCAAGTGGTCATAGCATATATCTATATCTGTATCTATATCTATATCTACTCCATCCACAATGGTTCAAGGTCTTCCCACAGGGAGATGGGCAGCCACGGGAGGGTTTTGAACAGCTGTGGGATATATGACCTGCATTATGATGAAAAGAGTGACTCCGGCTGCTATGCTGAGAATGTGCTGGGAAGAGGTGAAAGCAGGGGAGGGGTTAGGAGGTCCCTGCAGTAATCCTGGCTGGCCATGACCATGCTGGCACTGCGGTGGGGGGGAACACGGGCTGGGAAGGGTCAGATTCTGGGGTATTTTGCCACTGGAGCTGATGTGGTTTGCTCAGCGGCGTGGGTGTGAGGTAGCCGAGGTAGGAGGACCAGGGTGGAGGCGTCACAAGCTCCTGATTAAGCAGATAGGAAGAGGGCTGAGAACTGAGCATTGGAAGTGGGGACGCAGGCGGTGCGGTGGAAAAGAAACCATGACTGAAGAGGACTGGAGAGACAATAGGAGGAGAGAAAACCACAGAAAATTAAGTGTAGACGACTCTTCTGAAGAGTTTTTTCAGGTAAAAAATGGGGTGGTATGAGATGCAGGCTCCAGCAAGTGCTACAAATCAGAATATTAGCAGTGACTGGTTGTAGCTAGTAGGGGTTTCGGTAAACTTACTACCCTATTTGGCCCCCCAGTTTGTGCGTTGTTGTTGTTTTCTAAGTCTTCTGAATGAGCCTGCATTCTATTCATAAGTAGAAAAATAGAGTATTTTTTAAGAAAATACTAGGTCCTAGGGCGCCTGGGTGGCTCAGTGGGTTGAGCATCTGCCTTTGGCTCAATCATGATCCTGGAGTTCTGGGATGGAGCCCCATCTGATTCTCCTGCTTCTCCCTCGGCCACTCCCTTGCTTGTTCTCTCTCTTTCTTGAATAAATAAACAAAATCTTGAAAGGAAAGGGATGGAAAGGGAAGGGAGGGAAGGGGAAGGGAGCAAGGGAGCGGAAGGGAGAGGAGGAGAGGGGAGGGGCAGGAAAAGAGGAGAGGGGAGGAGAGGGGAGGGGAGGGAAGGGAAGGGAAGAGAAGGGAAGGGAAAGGAAGAGAAGGGGAGGGGAGGGGAGGGAGGGGAGAGGGGAAAAAAAGAAAATACTAGGTCCTCTCGGGCAGCTGTCTGACTCAGTGGGTAGATCGTGTGCCTCTTCATCTCTGGGTCTTGAGTTCAAGCCCCACATTGGGGATGGAACACACTTAAAATTGAAAAAATAAAGAAAATACTACCTGAAAAACACATCTTTCTCACTTAGAGGAGATAAGATACACAAAAAAACCCAAAAAACAAAAAACTAACTCAGAACCAAAAACGGAAGAAGAGGGGGAAAAGGAGGAAAAAACATTGTCTATCTGTGAATCCTCTTCTACATTTGCATTTATGTAACTTAAAAAATGCAAGCTAGAAAGTGATACTATATCTGCATGTGTGTGTGTGCACACACACAAATATGAAAGAATAAATCGGAAGGATTTTCATCAAATCCACATTTGTGGCTGTAACTGGATGATGGTTAAAGGGGAATGGGCCAGGGTGCCCTTGGGCCATCTTTTTGGTGGACCAAAAGGATACTTCAGTTTTATTTCTGTTTATTTTTGGTTAAAATGCAAAGACTTAAAGCAAATGTGAAAAAAAGAAATGCTCAAAGTAACTATTTCCGGTAGTGAATACATTGTTTTGTTTGCTGTCGTGTTATTATTTTCCAGGCTTTAAAAATAATCTCAGGGGGCGCCTGGGTGGCTCAGTTGTTAAGCGTCTGCCTTCGGCTCAGGTCATGATCCCAGGGTCCTGGGATCGAGCCCCGCATCGGGCTCTCTGCGCGGCAGGGAGCCTGCTTCTCCTGCTACCATTCCCTCTGCTTGTGTTCCCTCTCTCGCTGTGTTTCTCTCTATCAAATAAATAAAATCTTTAAAAAAAAATAAAAATAAAAATAATCTCAGCACATACACCAGAGCATCAGACTGCCCCTCCCCCACCATGTCCTCATCCCATTCCATCTCTTTCCAACCCTCCCTTGGTTTCTGGTAGAAATCTGCTTATAATAAAATCCTATGATGGGCATCAAAGCAATCCATGAAATTAAGATTAAAAAATAGTGCTTTTTAGCACTATTCACTTATTTATTCGTTTGCTAAATATTGTGTACCCATCGTACACAAACAAGATATTTCCATTGTAATTATATCATGATGATCAGGATAAACAACTCTTAAAAACCAAATGCCACATTCTATTAAGAAGCTGAGAGTTGAAAACATAAAAGGCAAGGAAGGAAGAGTGAGTAAATTCACCAATAGGAAGTGAATTCAGGCAATTCTCTGCAGCAGATAGGATTCTGATAAGATTATGACTTGTGATAAATCTTATGTAGATAATAATTTGGAGTATACATTAGCTGCTAAATCCAAATGCAAGAGCAAGAAATGTGTATACCTTCCTGAATTTTTTTCAAGACTCCTTTCTTCCATTACAGGAATAACTGTTTAGTTTCACAAGGCAAACATAAATTGTTTCTAGTGTGAATGACAGCAGCAGCCTTTATGGCCAATCAAAGGGAAAGGGAAAAATGATTAGTGGAAATGTAGAAATGTTAAAATTGTCTTTTTTTTCCAAAACAAAAATTAGAAGCCAGCGAATTTCAGCAGGACTGGAATGGAGGTATGCATCTCCTACCAGCCCCAGAATTTCTAATCACTTTCACTGACCTCACTGCAGACCAGAATTTTCCCAGAATAAAGCAGACAGAGTTGTAACTGATGTTTTCAGAACAGCATGGAGCTCAGCAAACAAGAGAATTTTGGTCCAGAAGCTTGTGAAATCACATCCTTCCAACCTTCACTAATGGAGGAGAACACCAAGGAAATAATAACTTTGTGAGGGTCAGGCCACAGAAAGAGCTACAGCCAAGACTGGGAGCCCATGCCTTCTCCAGACTGAGTGCATTTAAATTCTGTCTCATTGAGGTGACTATGTAACCCAATAGACAAACTCTTCAGCATAATAAGAGAACCAGGACTCTCATATATTTACAGTTTCTTATCGGCTCATCACCCCACATATCACTCTCACTCTGTCTCTCCCCTGCTCTCTTCTTTCTAAATAACCTTTTCTCCCATCGAATGTATACTCACAGACTATGAAAAGAGCAGTCTTATAAGGTGTTCCCCTCAAGAGCTTTAGAGTATTCCACAAAGATTAAAAAGTCAAAATTTAGGTGATGTAAGATTAACTTGAAAGAATATTCTCAATGACAAACATTCCCTCCACTGCCTGTGATTTCCACCATTAAAGTCAGAGTTAAGGTAGAGTCCCTCAGATGAATTCTCTGTAAGAAATTATGATTTGTTTTTCAATTCAAAAATTCAATATTTTTTAAAAGTATACCCTGGATCTCCTGGATGACCATTATCTAGCCAAGTACAGCTATGGAAATTCAGAGCCAGTATTTTTATTGGGATCCATAGTAATATTTTCATTGTCTTGGGCAAATAAGAAAATTAGCAAATATTCAAGAATGGTAAAAAACAAATTATGTCAGAGAATCCTCTATGAACAATGACTGCAAGGGAAAAGAAGGAAGGATTGAGTCATCACACAACAGACAATATAAGTGTGTTACACTTGGGAGAAATCCAACTCCCAGGGTCAGCACTATGCTCAAATTTTCTCAGCAATTCCACTTTCAGCAAAACCACATCACTACCCGCATGAAATTAGTGTAATTTGAATTTTATTCACTTATGAATTGTATTTAATTTGTAAATTTGTTTTTTTATCTTCACAGAAGAGCTGCAAACATGAAGCTTTTATAATCAGTTTAATGTTTATATGCATTGACGTAACAAATTAATAAACATAAGTCAACACAGCGCAAAGTCTATAAAATTTTATTCCTTAAAAAGGAGTCTATATATTGCTCCATTTTGAGAAACACTGAGTTAAAGAAGTATCTACACTGAATATTACTTATAGGATGAAAAACCGCCACCCAAAGATGTCCTCATCCCAACCCCTGAAACCTGTGAGTACGTTACCTTCTACAGCAAAAAGGACTCTGCAGGGAAGATTAAGTTAAGGATCTTTTGACAAGAAGATTATCCTGGATTATCCAGGTGGGCCTGATATAACCATTAAGGTCCTTACAAGAAGAGACAGGAGATCAGAGGGAGCGGTAGCTGTGAGGATAGAAGCAAGAGTTTGGAGAAACCCAAAAAAGCTAAAAAATGCAGGTATCTTCTAGAATCTAAAAAGGCAGGAAACATATTCTTCTGAAACCTCCAGAAGGAGCACAGCCCTGCCAACACCTTGATTTGGGACTTCTGATTTCCAGAGAATAAATCTGTATTGTTTTAAATTTTCATTAATTTGTTACCACAACAATGGAAGTAATACACTACTTGATCCATTTGTGCAGAATGATCTTCATATTAGCACATGCCACAGTGTTATCCAGAAAGCAGACCTGCTGCCCTAATAGGGTCTGTAATCACCTAATAGGCTCTCAGATTATGAGAAAGCAAAGTCAGATTTCAATGGAGGAAAGCAGGTGGGAAATGCAATAAAGTCCAGGTGGGGTGCCCCACTGGAGGCTCTTCGTTGGAAAAGACACGGTGCACAGGTACTGGGTTTCCAAGGACTGAGTGGGGGCTGGCAGGAAAGGAAAACCAGTTGGGAGACACAGAACAGCCACCAAAAGGAGAAAGGTGACTGGGCAGGAGAAAACAGTGCTGGAAGCTCTGACTGCCCAGCCACCTTTGCAGTTTCTCCGAGGCCTGACCCTTGTCTCTGAATCTTTAAATCTATTCTCAAACTCCTTTCCCAGCATTTATGTTCCCAGGGCATGTGAGGCTCCTCAAAGATCTGCTCTAGAGAAGAAAGCAGATTCTGACAGCACTTCAGAATCAAGGCAAATCAGAGCTTCCCCAGGTTATAAGCAAGGCCAGGGCACCAGAGACCAACAGAGGAAGTTCTTCTCTTCCTGGTCCTGACTAAGAAACTGGGAAAAGAAATCCACTCAAGAACCAAACGTGGCCTGGGATAATCGTGCAGGAAGCAACAGAAACTGAATGTGACACACCACTATTTTGTTATTTTACCTTCCTAAGGAACTGAGAAAAGTGATTATTCCCTTAGGGTCTTCAATGATGCAAGCAAAACCCAAACAAGACGTCATAGTAGCTAACAGAGAGGATAACAGCAACAGAGAAAAGGGAAATGCAAGTGTCTAGTAAGAAATTACGGTGTATCTTCTGTGCCTGAATTCTCTTGTCCACACTCTGGCCATTTCCACTGCTTCTCGGGTCTCCACACCCTCTCCAAACCCCATACTCCAGGAGGCAGAATGAAGTTGTTTTCATGATCAGTCCTCTGATTCTCTTAGGTTTGATCTCCTCCTGAACACACTCAGGCCAGAGCACACTGGTTCACTGTACAGAGAACCACATTACAGCTGTTGGTTTTAATGAAATTAGAGTTAATGATATTCTGTGCTGTCACTTAATACTTTCTTGTTGTACCTTACATTGGTATTTGATGGGAACCCATTATAGGCCCTCAAGTACCATCTTATTATGACTATCACTTAATAATTAAGAATAATGGATTACAGGGTGGCTGGGTGGCTCAGTTGGATAGGCAACTGCCTTCGGCTCAGGTCATGGTCCCAGAGTCCTGGGATCGAGTCCCAGGATCAAGTCCCACATCGGGCTCCCAGGTCCATGGGGAGTCTGCTTCTCCCTCTGACCTTCTCCCCTCTCATACTCTCTCTCACTCTCTCTCTCAAATAAATGGATAAAATCTTAAAAAAAAAAAAAAAGAATAATGGATTACATAAAAAGACAGAGATTTCAATTCTGTTCTAGAGCTTACAATCATCTATCAGGAGCTTACTTTAAGTAATGGAAAATCTAGCGAGACTATAAGTACCCTCTCACAACATAAAATATTTAGAATACAAAATGTTGAATAGGGAATTCTGAATCCATTCTAAAGATGCTTTCCACACTTTAAAATGTAATATTTTATTTTTTTAAGTGTTTAAAGTGGTTAGTGAGGGGCACCTGGGTGGTTCAGTCGGTTAAGTGTCTGACTTTGGATTTTGGCTCACGTCATGATCTCAGGACCTTGGAATCCACCCTGGAGTTGGGCTCTGTGCTCAGCGAGGAGTCTGCTTCTCTCCTTCTCCCTTTCCTTCTGCACCTCCCCCAGCTCAATCTCACTCTCTCAAATAAATAAATATAAAGTGGTTGGTGAGTATTAACACCTTCACCACGATCTATCATTTCAGAAGCAAATTCCTTAGATTTTAGATACTTCAGAATCCATGATAAATATAAATTCAACTAAAGTATGCTTATATCATAGGATCTAAGAAAAAAACATTCTGAAGATCATAACAGTAGTATCTGTAAGGTATTTAGGAAAAATGATTTTCTGATATAGCACTGGCATTCATTTGGATGATATTAATTGCAAAATATGTCTCATCCTCTTGACAAAATAAATGGAGTCTCATAAAACCACAGCACATTTCAATCGGAAGGGACCTAGAGTTACTTATTTACTTTCATCAATCAGACTTGAGTATGTTGCCTCCACCATAATTCCAACTAATGATTGCCCAGACCTCCCCTGGACATCCCTATAGAAATGGGATGCTAATTTTGGCAGCTCATTCTTCCTTGTTTTGAAATAATAGTCCATCTGGGTCTTTCTTTTCACCTTTAGATCCTATCTCTGCCCTCTGCAGCCAGGCACATTGCATCTTCCCAGATTGGGACTCCTCAGAATTCCCTTCTTTGACTTCTGCACACAAAGTCTGGTTTGATGTCTCTCACCATCATCGTTTCAGTTCTCTGGGTCACTCCAATCTGTTACTGCCCCTTTTGTCATCTGGTGTCCATGACCCAACCTGGTACTCCAGAGAAGGTTTGGCCTTCTACTTGCAGTATTTGTTGGGCTTCAGGATTTCTGTAAAAAAGAGATTCAATTACATTCACTGGATATGATCTGTAAATCAGATTTGCCATTGAGAATGGCCTACCCTCCAATTAGCCCAAAATTTGAGGGATTTTTTTTTCTCTCTTGTTCCTCTCTCAAGTCCAAATTGTCTCTTTAAGTCATCCCAAACTATAAAAATCAGAACAAATCAAAATTAAGATTTCCCAAGTATCATCCCCAGCAATACAGAAATAAAAACTCAAACATTATCAAGTGTACTGCTTCTTCAATGTAAAAATCACTGCAAAACAAACTGAAAAAAAGAGACTCAAAAAACAAACTGAAAAATGATGAGACTTTTTTTTTAAAGATTTATTTATTCATTTGAGAGAGAGAGAGTGAGAGCAGGCATGAGTGGGGGGAGGGGCAGAGGGAGAAAGGGGAGAGAGAGTCTTAAGCAGAACCCAATGCTGGTCTCCATCTCACCACCCTGAGATCATGACCTGAGCCAAAACCAAGAATCAGACACTTAACTAACTGAGCCACCCAGGTCCCCCAGAAGGTGGATGGAGGGAGGTGGGCTGGGAATGGGCTAAATGGGTGATGGGTATTAAGGAGAACACTTGTTGTGAAGAGCCTTGGGTATTACATGTAAGTGCTGAATCACGAAATTCTACACCTGAAGCCAGTTTTACCATACATGTTAACTAACTAGAGTTTAAATAAAAACTTAAACAAATTTTCAAAATTAAAAAAAAAATTAAAAATAAGATGAAAAAGTCTCCTAACTTGATAAAGTTCTTTTTACAAACTTTTCCATCTGAGAAGCAATTGAAAGTAGAGTCATTCTTGTGAATGAAACACAGAAAAGATTATTTTAATATTTCCCACTTTCAAAACAAAGCCCTAATTTATTAGCAAAATATTTGCGAGGCCAGGTTTCAAAACTATTTATTTTAAAAAAAACCTATTTATTTAAAACTCTTGTTCTTAACATTCAGGACTTACGAGGCATAGAGTGGCAGGAGAGAGAGGGAAGCTGACCCACGACATTGAGGTGAAGTGATGCAGGCCCAGTGAGCCTGCATCCTGATGGTGGACATAGTGGTGAGACCCAAGCTCATGATGGGAGCCAGGGGCAGCTGTCTGGCAGGTGCCCTGGCTCCAGAGAGCAGTTCACTAGTGTTCTAACACTACATTTTTGTAGTGAAACAAAAGACAATTACTCCCCTTAGAAGCTGGGTGTTTGGGTTTCACACCTTCTCATTTGGGCATTCTTTGGTTGGCCATCAACAAGAACTGATTGAAAAGAAATACTCACAGAGATTTCAATTACTGTTAATGTGGCCTAAGTGTTTTCACTGTCACAGTCTAGGGCTTCAACTTTTTAATAAGTTTCCCATAATTATTACAAGTTTTTGGTCTAATTCCAGCTGAGGATTTAATGGGACTCATTCTGACAAGATATAGGATATTGTCCCAATAGATGTTCATTTGGAAATGGGCCACTTGCAATTTCGAGTGTGCAGAGCTGTGCAAGATTAAAAGCACTGGCAGTATAATTTCCACCTTGTGTCCCAAGCTCTGTGGATTTGTAGCTCATCCAGCCTGTCCATCTGGGGAGCAAACAGCATGTACTCCTTGATGAGAAACTCTGGCCAACCAACCAGCTGTGAAAAAAATAGATTACTCTTGTCATTTTTTTCTCCTAGGTAATTTGCTGGGAGTAAAAATATAATTTCTTAGAAGGTGTGCAGTTAAAAGCAAATACTAGGGATGTGTCTGATTTATATTTAAAACTTCACTACACTTTTATTTGTTAAATTTAATTTTCAACAATGCCCTGGCTGTGATAATATTTTCTAATTCACAGGAGATGGAAAGATTGGTTTCTGATATTTGTACACTAAGCAAACACAGGAAGGAAGATGTGGATGAGAAAAGAATATAGGAGAAGGACTCAGCTGGCAGGCTGAGCTGAGCGCAAAGAAATGCACTGTTGTTCTTCCTAAGGTAAAGAAGATATTACGGTAGAATTAAGTAACAGTTAGGAAAATAAATCTTCCTATTGCCCCCAGGAAGCTAAAATGGTAAATGCATCTTTTTAAGGCTCTGACATATAACTTCATCCTTGTGAAAATTCAGAAGATCGTGCTAGATAGCTAATCACTGTAATTCTAGATCAATTGAGCTTCAGAGCTAAAAGAAATTGTTAATAACAGTATGAGTTTTACTATGTAATAGCTATAGGTATAACCTATATATATTTCAGCCAGCCAAAGGGAATGTATTTTCAGCCAGCCAAAGGGAATGGAAAGATATATGCCAAGTAAAATTAAACTCTTCCATTTGTACCAAGTGGAGAGTTAATGATACAGTTTGAAATAAAAGAATTTCAGTAATACCTCTGCAATGTGAGTTACAAAATATGTAGACATAAATAAGTGTTGCACAGCAACTCACTGTCTCGAATTTAAAAATTACAGCACTGTGCCTCATATAACCTTACCCAGAAATTGTTCTGACCCAGAAATTATTTTTAGAAAATTAATTCCAAATAGGTGTTAGCATTTTTTAACTGATATATTAATGTTAAATATTACTTGATATATTTTGACATTGGCTATAGTTAGCTATGCATTAGTATATACATGTACATACACATATACACATACACACACACACGCATGACATAAGACTTGCATCCATAGTCATTTTTCCTCCAACTAAAAAAAGAAGGAGTCTTACAATTTGATAAAAGGAAGCCAAACAAACCAATAAAAAATAATGGGCAAAGATATGAATAGAATCTACAAAAAAGATACATTGATAGGTAAGAAGCACATGCAGAGAAGCTTAACATCATGCCTTATCAGGGCATTGCAAATTAAAACAATAATGAGATACCATTCCATATCCATTAGATTGAATACAACTTACAAGCTTGACATTATCGAGTGTTGATGAGGATGTGGAGCAACAGGAACTCTCCAACATTGCTAGTGGGAAAGCAAAATGGTTCACTTTTTTTTAAATAGTTTGGCATATTTAAAGTTTAATATTCTTTTACTATATGACCCAGATATTCTACTCCTAGATATATATTCAAGAAAAATGAATATGCATATGAAAAGCATATGTCCACACAAAGACATATATGCATGTTCATGACAGCTTTACTCATAACAATCAGAAACTGAAAACAACCCAAATGTCCTTCGCCACACCCAGTGAATGACTAATTAAAGTGAGGTATACTCACACAATAGAATATTATTCAGCACTAACAAAAGAATTATTAATACACACAACATGGGTAGATCTCAAGACATCATGCTGGGGCACTTGGGTAGCTCAGTTGGTTAAACCTCCAACTCTTGATTTCAGGTCATAAGCTCAGGTTTCTAAGATTGAGCCTCTCATCAGGGCTCAGCAGGGAGTCTCCTTGGGATTTTCTCCCTCTCCCTCTGCTCCTCCCACTCTCTTTCTCTCTCTCTCTCTCTCCTCTAAAAAATAAATAAATAAATCTTAAAAAAAAAAATCTATGCTGAGCAAAAAAAGCCAGACACCAAAGGGTACTGTATGATTCCATTTGTATAAAGGTCTAGAAAAGACAAATCTAATCTTTAGCCATAGGAAAAAAAAAGATTAGTGGTTGCCTGGAACCAGATATGGGAGCTGGTTACTGACTAAGATGGGTACAAAGGAACTTTCTGGGTAATAAAAACTATTTATATCTTGATAATAGTGGTATTTATACAAATATATAAATGTTTCAAAACTCATCAGAGTACATTTCATTGTATATAAATGTATACCTCAATAAATGTGATTAAGTGCATTTTTTAAATTGCCAATGGCTTTCCAATTCATTTAGAGTAAGCCTTTAAATGATTATCAAGCTTCTCTTTGGCTTCATTGTCTTCCTTTCACCTCCTTCTCTATCAAACCCACCACCTTACTCATCTTGATGTGTAACTTGAACATTCCAGACACACTAAAATCCTATACAAACCCTTCTTTCTGCCTATAAAACTATACTCTCAGATCCCACTTGACTCATTTCCTCATCTTCAATTATTTTCCCAAATGTCTTTTTCTCAGTGGGACCCACTCTGCCCACTCTACTTAAAATTATAACCTTCCTAACATTGCCCATAACCTATTTTATTTTTCTGCATAACTTCTATCACCTTCTAATATACTCAATATTTTACTGATTTTTTTTTTTTAGATTTTAGCCTCCCCAAACTACAGTGTAAATGTCATGAGTTTGGGAGTTCATCTGTTGTATTCATTGTTGAATCTCTAGAATATTGTCACATAAGAGGCACTTAACATATGTTTGCTGGATAAATGAATAAGTAAAAGCATAAAAGAAATGAAATCAACTATATAGTCACAATACTAAATATGGCAGATCCAAATTCCCACATTAAAAATAACAGATGGTCATATCACGATATTAAAAAAAAACCCAACTACATTCACCCAAATGAAAGTAAATAATCAAGGTTTAAAACCACCTTATGTTAGATCAATACAAGCAAATAAAAGCAAAAGCAGCAGCAATATTAAAATTACTAAAGACTAATCTAAGAGAATATCATGTTGTACAACTTATGAAAAGAACGTAACAGTTATAAATCTATAGACATCAAAAAACACATCAAAAAAGCAAAAATAATACAAATGAAGCAGAGCTTGATAAATAAGAATAATAATGGAAATCTTTTCAGAGTTGAACAGATATGGTACACAAAATAAGTATGGATAGAGGAATTGAATGAAATAATAAATTTATAAGGCATTTATTTCTCAATGAACACTGTCATTTCATCAAAATATAAACCCCACAAAGCAAGGTATGTATCTATGCTGTTGACTTGCTATATCACCAGCACCTAGAAAAGAGCCTGGCACAGAATTGAGCTTGATGAATATTTGTTGAATGAATATTTGCATTCACAATACTTGACTCTGTACTTGATTAACAAAACCTTCAATAAAATATTTTTAACAGATGTGTTTAAAGCAAAGTTTGTACAAATCACATTATAGAAACTGTGTAGGATGAAACATTGGAAAGAACATATTAGCAATGTAATCCAACAATGCAGCAAAGAATAATAATATCATGTGTTCAACTAAGGTATATTCTAGGAATGCAAGAGTGAGTTACTAACAGGAAACCTATAATTATAAATTCATCATATCATTAAAGGAGGAAAATCACATGATCATATCAGTATTTGTTGAAAGGGCCTTAGATAAAACTAAGCCACTATTGCTGACATAAAAGCTAAATAAAAATAAAATAGACAGGGCGCATGGGTGGCTCAGTCATTAAGCATATGCCTTCAGCTCAGGTCATGATCCTGGGGTCCTGGGATCAAGCCCCGCATAGGCCTCCCTGCTGGGTAGGAAGCCTGCTTCTCCCTTTCCCATTCCCCCTGCTTGTATTCCTTCTCTCGCTGTGTCTCTCTCTCTCTGTCAAATAAATAAATAAAATCTTAAAAATAAATAAATAAATAAATAAAATTGACATCAATGACTTAGGTATAATAAAGTTCATCAGTGATTAAAAAATATTTTCCTAGATTATGAAACACTAAACACATTTTAATTTAAGTAAGGAGCTACACTGAGATGCCTGTTACTTATCTTTAGTGTGTAATACTAACTTGACAGTTTGAAAAAATAAAATAGAACCAGTAAATAAAAAAAGAGTATAAATACTGGGGAAAAAAGAGATAATATTTTTTTGTGGATTGTAGGATTCTGTGCCTTGCAAACTCAAGAGACTCTGAGAAACTACTACTAAATTTAACAAAGAACTTAGCAAAGAGCTGCGTACCACAGAAATAAACAGAAGTCAACATCTCTCTGAATAAATACAAAGATGTGTGATGTTCTTGAATGGGAAGATTTAAAAAATCACCAAAGAAATCCAAAAATTAATATATAAATTTAATACAATTAAAACTGAGGTAAGAGACTTTTAAGAATTAGATCCATTTATTTTAAAGTTTATATCCAAGATGGGTGGGAAAGCCCAAAAGGAATTAAGAAAAAGATGAAGAACAGGGAATAATATGTCTTACCAGATATTAGAACTTTAATATTCTACTGTAATCAAAATACTATCATAATAGTACCAAAATATTCACTGGGTGGTCAGTGTAATAAACAGAGAATCCACAACTAGATCTCTCTAAATTTGAGGATTAAATATATATCAGAAATTTTATTTCAGTTCAGCTAAAAAAAGAATGGATGGTTTAAGCAATGTAGACCAAGTTGATTATTCATCTGGAAGAAAATACAGGTGAATCTTTCTCTTGCAACTTAAACAAAAATAAGTCTCAGATAAAGATTAAACCATAAAAAACAAAACACAATAAATCTAGACTACATGTATAATCTAGAGAGTACAGAAGACCTTTATAATAAAGACAGAAAATCCAGAGATAACAAAAAAAAATAGATGAAACTACACTACAGATAATTGTTAAACATTTGTGTGGAATAAAAGGTGCAATAAACAAAGTCCACAAAAACATGTACCGATTTGAGGCTGTATTTCCAATAGAAATGAGAACTGGAGGGTTAATATCTATAATACATAAGTATCTTTTTAAAATTAACAGGAAAAATAACTATCCCAATTAAAAAAATGGTAAAAGAATATGGAAAGAACAAATCCAAATGGCCACAAACATATAAAAAAGATACTCAACCTCATTAAAAGTAATGAAAAAAAATCAATAAAATATTTTCTACCTAGTAGAAAGGCAAAAATTAAAAAGTAATAACATCCATTGGCTGTAAGAATGAGAGGAAAATGGATATATTTCTACATCGCTGATGAAAATATGAATTGGTACAGTCCTTTTGGAAATGGTCTGGCAGCATTTATTAAAACTAAAATACCAATAGCTTTTGCCTTGGCAATCATATACCTCAGAATTTCCTCTAATAAAAGCACAAATATGCAAAAAAGTATTTATAAGAATTTATACCAGCACTACTTGAAGTAGCAAAATACTACAAAGTAAGTGGTGCCCTTCAATAAAATGAAGTTAAACTCTGGTCACGTCACAATAACGACTATTATGTCTCTATCAAAAAGAATGAGTTAGAGCTAAACCAATACACTTAGATGACTATCCATGCTTACTATTAAATAATTTTTTAAAGTTACACAAAGTATTATATAATAACATAATCCCATTTTTATGAAACAATGACCTAGAAACCATGTGTGTTCATGACACTATGGCCACTGAGAATAATACAAAGGATATATACCAGGTTGTTAACATGGTTAACATGTTAACCTGGACAGAAAGTTTGGTGATGTGGTACAAAGGGATGGGAGAAAGATGAGAAGGAGGAGGAAGCCAAGCAAAAACAAACTACTACATTTTTAAAGCAAAGCATAAAATACTACACTTTTAAAGTACAAAGCATATAATCCCATTTGTGTATTTGTGGTGAGTGTGGTATATGTGTGTGTGTGGTGTATATGTGTGTGTGTGTGGTGTATATGTATGTGCCACAAAGAGAGACAAAGAGAATGTGTGAGAGAGAAATAATTCACTAGTTTCCAAAGGAAAATAATTTTTTAAACTATCTTAAAATTATTTACTTCTTTTTTGCTTGGATGAATCTTTCAAAATGTTTAGAAGATGAAAATAGATATAAATTATTTAAGCATTTTACAACCTTTCAGAAGCATACATCCATACTCCTGAAAGGAGGAAACACTTGTTTCCAGAAACTTCCTTATGACTGAAATGGTATGCACTTTGTAAAGACTGATAAAATCACAGAACAAGCTACATAAAACAGAAATAACTTAAATTCAATCTCTTTATTTTTAGGCTATCCTTATTATCCTTATCCTCTATCAGAGACAGAATTGTGAAAACAGTAGGTATTTCATTTAAAAAAAAAAAAAGAAGTTCAGGTTAGCTGTTTCATGAATAAACTGCAAACCCAAGGATTTAAAATAGGCAAAAAAATGAATTTTTCAACATTCAAAGAATCATGAAATAAGAAGGTTCAATTTCATCCTGAAGACCATGAAAAATTTCCATTGAAGAGAAGGAACTATTCATTTTCATACACTATATTGGTTTCCTGTGGCTCCTATAACAAATTAACAAAATTTGGTAGCTTACCACAATAGAAATCTATTCTTTCACAGTTCTAGAGGCCAGACATCCAAAATCAGTATCACTGGGCAAAAATCAAGATGTTGGCAACCATGTAGTGCCTCTATCGGCTCTAAAGAGAACCCATTACTTTCCTCTTCCAGCTTCTTATGGTTGCCAGCATTCCTTGGTTTGTGACCACATCACTCCAGTCTCCACCTCTGTGGTCATATTGTCTTCTCCTCTTCTGTTTGTGATCTTCCACTGCCTCTCTCTTATAAGGACACTTGTGACTGCATTTAGGGTTCACTTGGATAATCCAGGAAAATCTCTCCATTTCAGGATCTTTATTTAGTCACATCTGCAAAGACTCTTTTCCCAAATAAAGTAAATTACAGGTTCCAAAGATTAGGACTTCATACTATAGGGACTATTGTTCAGCCTACTACAAATACTGTAGTAGAATAAATGAGTACAGTCTTTATGGGGGATGGCTTGTTAAACTGCATTTAAATACTTAAAAATGTATGTATCTTTGATGAAAAATACCGGGGTGCCTGGGTGGCTCACAGGGTTAAAGCCTCTGCCTCTGGCTCAGGTCATGATCTCAGGGTCCTAGGATCAAGCCCCGCATCAGGCTCTCTGCTCAGCGGGGAGCCTGCTTCCCCCTCTCTCTCTGCCTGCCTCTCTGCCTACTTGTGATCTCTCTCTCTCTCTCTCTGTCAAATAAATAAATAAAATCTTAAAAAAAAAAAAGAAAAATACCACTACTAGAAATGTATTCTAACCAAAACAATTCATTCAATTAACAGTTATAACACATACAATCATGTGAACATGGATGTTTGCCTAAAAGAATTATAATAATGACAGATTAGAAACAGTTTAAGCACTTAACAATAAGAGTCTGGGTTTATAAATTATGCATCCATGCAATAAAAAACAAAGCAACCATAAAATAATAATATAAATGGGGCGCCTGGGTGGCTCAGTGGGTTAATAAGCCTCTGCCTTGGGCTCAGGTCAGGATCCCAGGGTCCTCGGATCAAGCCCTGCATCGGGCTCCCTGCTCGGCAGGAAGCCTGCTTCTCCTGCTACCATTCCCTCTGCTTGTGTTCCCTCTCTCGCTGTGTTTCTCTCTGTCAAATAAATAAAAAAAAAATCTTAAAAAAAAATAATAATAATATAAATGTGTATTTATAGACATGGAAAGATATATATGATATTTTAAGTAAGAAAATCCAGTAACCAATCAGTGATCCCACTGAATATTTGTTTATGTCCTTCTGTGTCTGTATTTACTTATATGCATGTATGTATGTATGTATACTGAAGCACAGACAAAGAATGGAAGTTTGTACCTCAAAATATCAACAGTGATTATCTATAGGTAAAAGGATTAAAGTTTATTTTTCTAAAGTGAATATGTATTGCAATAATAATTTTTTTTAAAGTCAAGTAAAAAGACGTGTGCTTCTGAGAATAAATGACTAAGAGACTACTCAACTTCCACGTGTGCCTGTGTTCATGCGCGCGCGCGCGTGCACACACACACACACACACACACACACACACACACAATAACACCAGGATATACTACAAAGAGCACCAATCTTTATGGGGCATGGAGAATGAAGAGAAAAAAGTACAAATATCTTATTTGCCTTTAACCTGGAGTGAAGTGTACTTGACATCAGCCTGCAAGGGGGCAGGGTGCAGAGTGCAGTCGAGAAAATTGCAGTATCTCTGGCTTGAGAACTAGAAAGACAAAGCTGGGGAAACCACAACTATACAAGGTAGTGGGGAAATCCCAGAAGGGAAAGGCCCAGAGAAAGAACTGTCAAATTCCTGACCTATATTTCTAACTGACCCCTGAACTGGATCAAAGTAGCTAAGCTAGTGAGGAGACATCTGAACTGAGGTCTAAGCTACCACCGCAAGAAACAAGATTTGCAAGGCGAGTCAACATAACTTTCTACTAAAACAAAAGAAGCAAAATTCATGTGAGTAAGATAACATAATACAGAACCTCCACAGCTTAACAAATAACATCAAGGGCACAATTCAAAATTACCAAACATGTGAAGAACCAAGAAAATGGAACACTCTACCAAGAGAAAAGAAAATCAACCAAATCTTCCTCCAAGTTGAACAAGGTTTTGGAGCTAGTAGATAAGGATTTTTAAATGGTTATTATAATTAGTCTAAATGAAGTGAGATAAAATGTGCTTACAGGGGCACCTGGGTGGCTCAGTGGGTTAAAGCCTCTGCCTTCAGCTCAGGTCATGATCTCAGGGTCCTGGGATCGAGCCCCGCATTGGGCTCTCTGCTCAGCAGGGAGCCTGCTTCCTCCTTTCTCTCTGCCTGCCTCTCTGACTGCTTGTGATCTCTCTCTGTCAATAAAATCTTAAAAAAAAATGTGCTTACAAAGAATGATGGTGTTCCTGTCTTCAGTGGTTAGTATATGAAGTTAGTCAGGACAGTTCTTACACACCATCTGCCCTATACCAGCAGCCTCGAACTCATGCAACCACTAAACCCCACATCTGTTGCATCACACTTCAATTCATTCATGCCTTAAATGTCTGAAATTCAAAAGCTTTTTCTTTATTCTAGTAAACTTCTAACTCATTAATATATCTCAAATATCATTTCTAAAGTATTGACCAAGGGAAGCCTGAGTGGCTCAGTTGGTTAAACGTCTGCCTTCAGCTCAGGTCATGACCCCACAGTCCTGGGATCGAGCCTGGCATGGGGCTCCCTGTTCAGCAGGGAGCCTGCTTCTCCCTCTATCTCTGCTGCTCCTCCTGCTTGTGCTCTCTCTCTCTCTCTCTGACAAATAAAATAAAATCTTAAAAAAAAATCTTTAAAAATAAATAAATAATAAAATATTCATTAAGCATCAGCTGTGTGCAAGAGTTAGTGCTAAGGGTAGAAAGTTAGAAAGATGACTAAGATAACCATCTTATAGCCTTTGTTAAATGAAGTAGGAAATAAATGAACAAGTACAGCTCCTCTTTGCTTGCCATCTGGTAAGGATAAGATAAGTACACACTAATTATAAAAATTATATACTATAGATGAGGCACCATAATGCTCAATATCCAGGATTTTCAACTGGAGCGTGAAGAAGGGTATGGCTTTTTTTTTAACCCAAACACAACCCACTAGAAACTCTGATATGCCCACTCCACTCCCACTGCCTACGAAGAAATGGGAAGAAATACTGCCATAGTGGTTTACTGCCTCTGATGAAAGAGTTCCATATCCCTCATATCTGTTAGAGCTAAAAATGGTCAAAACTTCAGTTATATATAATTATTTCCTAGTTAAACAAACATATATTAATGGTATATTGGAGTTTCTTTTTTTTTTTTTTTTGGAGTTTCATAAGAATAATACAGAAAAAAATATGATGTGCTGATTGTGTATTCCATTATTTTGAATTTTTACTCCTCTGATTCAAATTCCATAGAACACCAATGACTGACCCACTGATACATATAAAACTCTTAAGAAAGTCTTAAGAAAAACATTCATGGATTAATTATTCCCACAGTTATCCATAAGAATATTATCCAAAAATGCCTCCCTTACCTCACCCTAGTCCTAGGGATGAGAAAAAGCCTACTTGATGGATCCATGTAGGTGGAAATCAAACTTGTACTATCCACCTGGTGGCAACCATCCCAATAATAAGGGTTACTGCTTTTGTCTAGCTGCAGACTCAACCTCTTGCACTTGCTGTAAAAAAACAAAATAACAGAAAACTGAAAGAGAAGCAAGAATGTTAAAGAGACTCTGGTTGATCATTAATAGGTTCAAATATTTGCAATTAATTGAGTTGTACTTACATGACATAAGGTCATCAGTTGATTGGGTTAATCTAGTCCAAGAACTGGCCAATCCAAAAAAAGAAAGAGAAACAACAAAAAAGAGTGAGAGCATCTATTTTATTGAATTGTAGTCAGATAGGTGTCAGTGCTTTGGCCATGGGTGTAGAATACTAAAAAGGAATGGAGGCTCCTATGAAAATGGTAACTTCAGGTATTAAATCAATATGCACATGTACATGGCAAGGCATCTCATAGAAATTAGACATTTTTTTAGTTTAAGCTGATTTTTAAATGTTGAATCCATAAATACATATGACCATTTACATTTTAAAACTTTTGCCTTTAAATGTTAAAATCTGGTATTTGCAACAAGATGATGGTAGGAAGCTTCCTATTAAATTGCTTTCACTATTTTAGTTTGTTCAGGAGAAGATATTTTTCTTCCTCTTTTCTAATTATAAATGTAGCATATTCTCACATAGATAACTTGAACACTACAGAAGTTTCAAAAGGCAAAAAGAAATCTCCCATAATCCTACCCCTCAAAGGCAACCACATTGTTCATTTAGATACATTTTCTACCAATCTTTTTTTTTTTACATTTTAAACACAGGTAAGATTATGGTGGGCCATTCATACATTATCCCCATGGCTTGATACCATCATTTCCCTTGTGCTTACTTATTTTAAAAAGGCAATCACTTCATATTTGCAGATGTTATTAGTTAAAAATCATGATAGCATATACTTGGAAAAACTCTTGGAAGAAGTATAAGATAATGTTGTTAACAAAGGACTAGAAATATACTGCCAGCAGTCTATCGTGCCAATTCCATGCTTGAGAAATCTGAGATCAGGCATGCATTTCTCTCTCTATGCAACTATGACCAAAAAATTTATCTCCAAAGAAGTGTCAGAAAAAAGTATTCATGTATGTTCTCCTATTTCCTTGCATGGACTAACTAAAATGATTCATTAGCAATAAGCTCTCAGGATAAAGGATTTTTGTTGTTAGATAATTTGTATTTTTTTAAAAGAGCTAGTTAGGAGGGACAGTGCATACACATGTTTTCTTATCAAAATCAAATATCCCAATAATATCAATTTGGTGGACCTAAATGACATCTAGAAGATGACTATGTCTTCCTCATCAGAGCCAGAGTATAATTATTCTCCATAACAATAACTTCAGCTCAGGAAAGCAGGAAAGAAAGTTGAGAATGAGCTAGCTGAACCCCAGATGTCAAGGTTGGGAACATTCCAGAGAGTTACATCTGGAAGCATCTACAGCCAAATCTGTCCTATCTGTAACAAAGGCGATAAATTCCTCCCTCAGAGGAGAGAAAACCTGAACAGGTAAAACAATGTTGCTGAGTCAGGTTTTTGGCATGCTGGTACCATTCTCTGTGAACCTTCGAGGAAGGACTGAAAAGAACCAAGGAAATCATGAATTGAAACTAGAATGCTACCAAATTCAAAAGAAAACACAAATTACAAGGATATATGAAATTAAGTTATTTGGAAAGAACATTGCAGTTTTCTTTTTCTTCCCCTCCCACCCCAAGCCATAAATAAGATACAACAGTGCACCCTTCTGGTCAAAATGCAAAACTAACTTTCCAATAAGAGTCTAGTCTCTTCTAATTTTGGGGGGCTAAACTCAAGAGTTTCTGGTTTCCTCATCTAGTGAGGGGGTTCATAGCAATGACCTCACTTGCAGACTTTTTCTTAAATGACAAAAGCAAGAGACTTTCAAACATGGAGCTTATTTCCATAAGGGAGCTTTGTCACTCTGAATGAGGGGAACACAAAGGCAAAGAAAACTGAAGACCTTTGATGCTGTATTTACTCAATTTTTGTATGAGTATCTGATACTCTATTCCTTTGGCTTCCTAGGAGCTTTCCCTAAATGTGATAAATACTTATTTGTTGAATAAATTAATCAAGCAAATTTCTGAAACTTTAACCCTCAGCGAAATCTGAAAATTAGTTGTATTTCAGCCCATATGCAATAGGTCTGAAAGTTTCAGTAATGGGAAGCCCAAAATATTATGCAAAGGAAAAGCGAAGTATGAAAATGCCTAGCCTTTCTTGTTACAAGTTTGTACAAATGCATTAGCATCAGCATAGAGTTTATACATAGCAATGAAATCTGATCTATGTAGAACCAGTTGCTATCTTTATCATTAAGTGAAGGCTATCATAAATTACTATGAAGAACTCTGCACACTTGCTTTGATGGAGCAATGACTATAAAAGGTAGTTCATAAATAGCTTTGCATTAGAAAGGCTGTTTCCAGACCACCTGTCCACTTCTGTAAGCTTTAGGTAGTAGAAGGCACCAAGGGAAGTACTTGAGCATCTTCTAAATTAAAAAAAGAAAATGTTTCAGAAACTCATAGTCCCATTTTTGGAAATAACTATAAGTATGTTGTCACCTACTTTCAAAAAGTTGACAGCAGTCAGGACACAGTTTCCTGAAAAGTAATTGATATTGCAAGATTCTATTTCTCCCTAACCCAACTAAAACTATACAACATAGTAAGCCTTCTTGCCCTTTAGAACGCCCATTTTAAAACTTGGAATGTTCAGAGCATGTCTTCACATATTATCCTTTTTTGGTTTTATAGTCAAAAGTATCAAAAGACTTAAAACAATATTATAAAAAGTCAGCAATATTTATAAAACATCATTATCACAATACAGCCATGTTTCACATCTCTATAAAAGCATCCATGGTTATCTTCTTATCCTTGGTCACCTTGCAGCAATCTATCTCTTTGAGAACTGTTTTCTGCCATGACCACAATCTCTTAGAATTAATGAGGCTAAGAATTAATGTTTCAGTAAATGGGAACTCTTTCTTTGGCACTAGGTTGACATTATGCTATACTTATAAATGCCACCAGCTGTATCCCAATATATAGTGCATTACATGGTCTGCTCAAGTCAATGATTCATCTGACAGACAACACCCTAAAAGCATAACAGCATGACTCAGTGTTAGCAAAAATAAGTTTTATACATCGATCATAGTTTGAGGACATTCCTATAGGGACCTGCTATACACTACTTTCCAGGCATGCCAGTTAAGAACCAAGTATATTGACCACATACAAAGAATCATTAGACATTCTAGAGATAAAAATAGTCTCAAAGAATTATGAATGCTGATTTCCAAAAATAGGTGTTAGTCTGAAACTCTTTGCAAAAATTACTGCAGCCACAGAAAGTCAATGAAAGAAGGAAAGAAGTCTTCTCCTAAAATCTACACACACACACACACACACACACACAAGCTTTCCTAAGACACACTTGGGATTCAATTTTTAGTAATATGTCATCTTGCTTATAAAGATTTCTTTCAGCAAGTTCAAACCAAGGAGGTATCAGACACTACAATACTAGCATAAAAATACAATGGTAAGAAGCAAAGTTCACGGACAAAAGATCCAGACTTGATAGGGACAACAGCAGGATGTAATCAGAGAAGACGGAAGAACAGAGATTTCCTGAAGAAATGAAAGACTGTTCTTCTGGCTTGTCAGAGCCATGGAAGAAACACATTTAAAACTGAAAAAATGTAGCCAAAGAAAGCAACCAAGGGTTAATGTTTCTTGAAATAGAGATGAAACCGAGAGCCATGAAAAGCAAAAAAGGTTTCCAAAGCAGATAACCTGCATACCCCAAATCTTGAGAATGCAGGCAGTGAAAGTACTCATTTATCAGAAAACACCTTGCCTATCACAGAAACACCTGGATCCATGGGCAATAAACCTGAAATGGTGTCCATATCAAATGCAAGATGAAAGAGAACATCAAGAAATAGCAGACCAGCTTTGTGGAGTTAGAATGTTAGAATCAGGAAATAATATAAAGTGAGGCACTTGCAGAAAATCCATGGGGAGTAGCCATGGGTGGGTAGGTGGGAGAGATTTATCTGGAGGCCAGTCTTAGTAAATATTTTGTAAAATTAGAGGTCACCCAGAAATTAAATTGACGATACAATAAGCTAAGACTTAAACGAGCCACTACATAATGCTGTATGAAATATTAGGGGTGGGGCGCACAAGTACGAAAATGACAGCAAAATCCCCAACAAGATATAAAAGTTTGCCAACAAACAGAGGCCAATCTATAAGGCTACCTTGTGTCTAACTAAGCACGGTGGAGGGTGTTGACAGCATGGGGAGGAATAATAAGACACAGTCTCCACACCCCAGGAGCATAGGAATGAAAGGTTCTAGACTGCTTTAATCCTTATGAAAATCCTGTGCGATAGATATTACCACCTCCATTTTACAGATAAGGAAACTGAGGTTAGGAAAGATTAAATATCTTGCCAAAGGTGCACAGCTAGAAAAGTGCTAATTCAAAACTCAAAGCATGTGATCTTTCCACTAAAACACATATTCTAATACATTATAGAATAATATGCAGCATTTTTAAAAAGTAGCAACCAATACAAAACAGCAGATTTTGAGGGTCAAATGCTAAGAAAATCTGGTAACGTACACCACAGATGAAATGTAGGAATATAGTGGAGTGTTGATTGTGTACCTAGACAATAATGCTGAAGCTAATCAGAAAGTAAAGGGCTCAAAGAGGGCAGATGTAGTCAAGAAAAGCAATGGACAAAGGGATAACTTTCTTGGCAGGATCTTTATGTGCAGGAAAGTGAGCACAGTGGGTTCAAGGCACAGGAAGGAGAGTGGCCTACCAGAAGTGGAGCTCGGAGGGGCCACCATGGAGAAATGCACCATGGGCAGGTCACACAGAAACTGGAGAACTGGGCAAGAAATTTGAGATTCAATGTGGTGGGAAGGAGGGAACACTTAAGATTTCCGAGCAGAAGAGTAAAATTCCTACTGTCCCATTGTAGTCTAAATTTCTCCTTATGTTAGTTTTCTAGTGTCACTGTAACCAATAACCACAAGCATAGTGGATTACTGCAATACAATCACTATCCTACAGTTCTGTCCAACATGGATCTCACTGGGCTAAAATCAAGGTGTCAGCAGGGCTGCATTCCTTTGTGGAGACTCAAGGAAAGAATTCCTTTCCTTGCCTTTTCCAACTTTTAGAAGTTGCCCACACACTTTGGCACTTGGCCCCCTTCCTTCATTTTCAAAGTCAACCACGTTGCATTTCTCAGACAATTCTTCTGCAGTCACATCTCTATCTGACCACATGCATAAAAGTTGTCTGCTTTCATGGATTCATGTGATTAGAATAGGGCCACCTGGATAAACCAGTATACCCTCTCTTGTGGTTAAGGTCCTTAACATTAGTCGCTTCTGAAAAGACCATTTTTCCAGGTAAGATCATATATTTATAGGTTCTAGGGATTAGGACACAGACATTTGGGGGACGATTATTTTGCCAGCCAGGCTCCTGTCTATCACATGCCCACTCATGCATCTCTAGCCCCTTCTGGTTGTCACACATCCTCTCTTCTGGTCCCTAGTTCTTTTCTGTTCCTCTGCTCAAAAATCTCAATGGCAAAAACTACTTACTGAATGCCAAAATTCTTAGTTTGGCATTTCTATTAAATGACTGGGAACCAAATAAAGGAATAAAAGCACTGTGTGAGGAAGCCCTGAGAAAGATGAGGGCAAGGCAGAGGCAATGGGCTGACGCTCAGGAGATGGTAAGCTTGGCCTGGAGTTGAGGTCAGTGAGGCAGAGAAGCACACTGTGGCTGCAGAGCCAGACTCCATCCCTGGGAGGTGTGATATGGGGAATTCACAGCACCTCTTTCAGTTCTGTTACAGATCTATAGACATGTGGCTACTAATAGTACTTTCCTCACTGGATTATTGTGGGAATTGATGAAATAAATAAAATTAAATACACGGCAAGCACTTATCACATAGTAGGCACTCAGTGTTACTTCCCTCTCCTTTCCCAATATAAGGGAAAATAAAGCAACTGAATTATAGTGAGTGATTCGTGAGAACCAACAGAGAGATGCAGATGTATTAAATGTTAGGCTTAGTTCAGGGTAACTGCTCTTTCCACATGGGTAGAAAATGCCATATTGCTTCTCTTTATGATGTGTGACCATATTTCTATACAGAACTAATGAAAAGATGTCATTAGCAATGAATATTTCATTGAAAAATTACAATCTAGAGAAACAGAATTTAAATGTAAGTGATAAGTACAAAATGAAAGTTCTTAAATATGTGTGTATGTATAATATCATCACTAAAAATCAAAAGCTGTATTCATAATTATTGAGCATTAGAAATCTATGAATTATTTATTCACTGAAAAGTATTCATTGAATGCCTTTTATATTATATGTCAATATATATCATATGCTAAACACTTGAGATACACTCTGCTCTCTTAGAACTTATATTCTAGTGGGGTGAAACTAATATATTTATATATAATTAATATGCATATATAGTAAATAAAATAAGTGAATAATTCTCTTCCCCAAGGTTTTTCTCATAGATGCCTAATAATTAAAAAATTTTTCATGGGACCTTGATAAATATGCAGATCTAAATTATATTTTAACTTGATAAGTTTTCTCATCTTACAGCAAGAAGAACTTTTAAGAAATATTATACCTAGACAAAACCTATAAATAAAGGAGAGAGAGACTCAATAATCAACTACTCTCAGGACTACGTGTATAAAAAGAAGTACGCTGCTTATTTTTATGCCTCCACATCATTCTAAAACTCAATCCACATATGCAACAATACAGATTTTAAGAGAGAAGAAAAGAGGGAAAAAGAAAGAGAGAGAGAGAGAAAGGAGGAAAAAGAGAAAGTGGGGGCAGGTGGAGGGAGGGAGTAGTTGAAGGAGGGAGTGAGAATGGAAGGAAGGAAAAGTAAATAAAAACAACAGCAGTTAAATGAAATTAATACTGTAACACGTTTCTTTTCTGGAAAGGGACTAGAAATGAGAAACTCCAAGCTACTTAGCAGTCAAAGCAAAGAAGGAATACAATTACCCACAATCATCACAGAATTCTAAAAATAAATACATGCCTGAAGAAAAGCATACCTTTACTTGCTCAGAGACTAAGAGAAATCTCTCCCACAGATTCTCCTCATACCTGTAATACTACATTTCAACAACAATTTTAATGCTTCAGCACACTGGAAGGCTGCAGGTAAGTAGCAGAGAAAGGAGTAGAGTTCCAGCAGCCCTCCAAGACCGAAACCTCACACCTGTCCCATATAGCACACAGTGAGCCGCTCAGTGACACCAGTGTGTTGCACCATGAATGCTCTCCTCTGCCCATGTCTGAGGAGAAAGACTGGAAGCCTTTGATCTTGATAAATGGATGGAGCAAAGATCCTTTAGTCATTCTTTTTTTTTAAGATTTATTCATTTGAGAGAGAGCACAAGCAGGACAAAGGGAGAAGGGGAGAGAGGAAAGCAAAGTTCCCACTGAGCACAGAGGCTCCATCCCACCACACCGAGATCATGACCTGAGCTGAAACCAAGAGTGGGACGCTTAACTGACTGAGGCACCCCCCTTGAGGCATTCTTTATTTTTATTAAGATTTTTATTTATTTGACACAGAGAGAGAGAGAGAGAGCACAAGCAGAGGGAGCAGCAAGCAAAGGGAGAGGGAGAAGCAGGGTCCCCACTGAGCAGGGAGCCCAATGCAGGACTCCATCTCAGGAACCAGGGATCATGACCTGAGCTGAAGGCAACCGCTTAATTGACTGAGCCACTAAGGCGCCTCACCCCTTTATGCATTCTTAAGTGTGAATATAGTTAAGTAGCCAAGCTTGGTAGGACCAGAACAAAGGGGAATTTAGAGTATGTCCTCTGCCAAGAGTCTGAAAAATGAATATTCTGGTCAACTGGATGTGTTGGGGGTAAATTTAGCATCTTCTTGTTAAAGGCAAGAAACCTTCCAGAGCACTAGCCTGGCAGAAGACCACCTTCCCTGTGCACCGAGGCCTGCTGAGTCCTGTAGCACCCCATAATGGACATAGCTATAACCTAAATGTCCTTCTTTTTTTTTTTTTTTTAAAGATTTTTTATTTATTTGACAGAGAGAAACACAGCGAGAGAGGGAACACAAGCAGAGGGAATGGTAGCAGGAGAAGCAGGCTTCTTGCAGAGCAAGGAGCCTGATGCGGGGCTCGATCCCAGGACTCTGGGATCATGACCTGAGCCGAAGGCAGCCGCTTAAGGACTGAGCCACCCAGGCGCCCCCCAAATGTCTTTCTTGAATAAAACATTAAAGTGTTCAAATGAATCATACATTTGAAGAAAACAGTTGCAAGATAATTTAATTCTGCTATCACAGTTTTATTGATTTTATATGTTCCTTTACTTTTAAAATACATTGGAAGCAATTAACCCTAGTGGATTTTGACATTTGCTGTTCCTTAGAGTACTTCAACTTTAATTAGATTCTAGAAATGAAGTAACAATATCTTATCATCAGGAAGACATTTTGACGATGGAAAAGCCAACATCAGACACCACCGACTTTAAGAAATATTAAAAGCCAAATTTGTAAAACAGATAAGTTAGTGGGATATAATTTACATTTCTAGAATTATTCCTGACTTTACAAAAGCATTCACTGCAGGGATCCTTTAAATAGCAGATTTTCCCTGTACATTTGAAATATTAACTAATTTACAAAAAATTCCCTCTTCAGGGCGTATTTATGGTGTTAATCTAGGCTCAGGGCAATCAATGCAGTTAACTCTTCCCTACATGTATGCAGAGTAATTGGAGGCAAATCACTTCACTTCTCTGATAGTGGTTTCCATATCTCTACTTACCCAGACTAACACTCAGAATTGTTGAAAGGGGTAAACATCTTATTCTTGAAAGTGTTTTGTAACTTGAAGGAAGGAAGGGCTCTAGCATTCAGACAGTGCCTCATGTACACCAGGGGCACTCATACACATTATTTGATTTTCTCCTCACCACATTGTTACTTGAGTCATATCATTACCACATGAGGCTTCTGTGACTCAGAACTTGCTCACACAGCTTCTCAGTGATAATTCTAGAATACTAAGCCTGGTCTGTCTCACTCCAAACACCACAGTTCATTCTACTACGTCACACAAGTACAAGTACTTGCTCCATCATAGTGTGACTTGAGCAAGTTAATGAACCCCCTCTGAAATGCAGTTAGCTTGTCTCAAAATTAACATGAAAATATGCCTTACCTCAGAGGTTTATTGTGAGGATTGAATGAGCTGATACATATAAAAGCCTTGGAACTGTGCCTAACGGACTAAGTACCCAATATATATGGATTATTAGCAGTTTTTGAGCCTCCTTTCCCCGCCCCGCAAAAAAAAAAACAAAAAAAAAAACAAAAAAAAAAAAAAAAAAAAAAAAGCTTTCAAACCCAAACAAAAGTTAGGACACACCTTAGCACAAGCAGGATTTAAATATCTATAAATGGAAAAGAATGTTTTTTCTAAGCAATATCAGAAGAATATTATTTATCCTATTACTGTAGTATTTCTATTATGCATGCTTAGTAAAAGCACTAGATTTAGTACGAATAAACAGGAAACCTGGATTCTTAGCTAAGTTATTAACTAGGAATTTTGCTTGAAGCAAAACTTCTATGTTTCAGCTTTCTTTACTATCAAAGAGAGATTTTAAAAAATGAGAAAATAACAGAAGTGATAACAACATATAAATAAATCCAAATGGTACTGATTTTTTTCCCTTCCCCAAAATGGCAGACCATTTTATTTATTTTTTTTTTAATTTTTTTTTAATTTTTTTATTTTTTAGACCATTTTATTTTAAATGAACCTTATTTCCATCAATCACTATAAAAGCTGGAGAAAATTAAAACAAGCATCTATTTGAAGTCAGTCAGAGAGCTACCAAGACAGTAAAGATTTGAAGGACCAAGATCTTTAAAAGAAAATAAACCCAGAAAAGGCAACTGGCATTTGGCACCACTTTTCCCCTCTGAAGAATTTGTGAATTCTCAAGAAGCATCTAAAAGATACAAAAAGCTGAACAGAAAATCGTGTCTGAAAGCCTGTAGAGCTGAACAGAGTTTACTGCAGTCTCACAAAATTTGTGGTTCTCAGTTCACCCAGCAGGAGGGGCCCAAGTAAACACTTCAGGCTTTAGTTGGTATTTGTGAAGTGCAATCATTTAGGAGAATAAACTCTAAATAGAACAGCTTTCACAGAACTGAAGCCCAGCTTTGTATCTGTTCCACACAGGAATGGATTAAACTGATATGCAGCCTAGGCTAGCTTCAGGCCAAAAATAAATGTAAATCCTCCCTGAAGTAAGATATGATCCAGAGATTCAAACTATCTCTAGTTTATAGTTTATAATCTTTATAAACAATGACCCAAGTTCAACTAGAAGTAACAAAGCATGACAAAAAGTTAGCTAAAAATAAAAATAATGAAAGACCATGGAAATAGACCCACAGGAGATACCAATATTAGAATTATCATATAAGGACCCTAAGGATTATGTTTTTAAAAGTACATGACAAAATGGAGAATTTCAAGAAAAGACCTGAAAATTATAAAGAAAAAGTCAAATGAAATTATAGAACTAAAAAACCCCACAAAATCCAGTAAATGAAATTAAGGACTCAATGAATAGGTTAAAAACCAGAAATCAGGGGCGCCTGGGTGGCTCAGTCGTTAAGCGTCTGCCTTCGGCTCAGGTCATGATCCCAGGGTCCTGGGATCGAGCCCCGCATCGGGCTCCCTGCTCGGCAGGAAGCTTGCTTCTCCCGCTACCATTCCCTCTGCTTGTGATCCCTCTCTCGCTCTGTTTCTCGCTGTCAAATAAATAAAATCTTTAAAAAAAAAAAAAAAAAAAAAAAAACCAGAAATCAATCTAGCTAAAAAGAGAATCAATAGACTGGAAGAGAAATTTGAAGAAAATATCCAGCCAAAAGAGACAGAGTGAGGGGAAATATAAAAAAGAGTGTCCGGGTCATGTGGGATATGTGCCGAAGGCCTAATATGTTTAATTGGAGTCCACAAAGAGGAGAGAGAATGGGAGCAAAAGCAAAATCTGAAAAGGTAACATCTGAAAATTCTAAAAACTGAAAGATACTAAGCTATAGACTCAAGAAGTGCTACTTCCAAGTAATTCCAAAGTAAAATTCCAAGTAAAATAAATACAAAGAAAACTCACACCTAGTCACAACAGGACAAAACTGCTAAAAACCAAAGACAAAGAGAAAAATTTAACAACTAGAGGGAAATATCACATTACTTCTGGAGGATCTACAGTAAGATTAAGAGTTTATTAACAATAGAAACCAAAGACAACGGGATTATCTCTTCAAAGTGCCAGAGGAAAAAAGGTTACCAACCCTACAATTCTAATCCCAAATTGTCTCTCAAAAATGAAGTTGAAATAAAGTCTTAAATTTACAGACAAATTACTTTCCATTGCTGAGAAGTCTCTCAATGTATGGATATATCCTATTTTGTTTACCCACGGATCTATTAATAGTCATTTGGGTTTTCAGTTTTTCACCATTATAAATAACACTGCTGTGAATGTTAGTATGCAGATGTTTGGATGGACACATGCTTGCTTTCATTTCTCTTGATTATACCAAAGGTGGCACTGAATTATAGTAGGTAAAACTGAGCCTTTATTTTAATTTATTTTTTAAAGATTTTATTTATTTATTTATTTATTTGACAGAGAGAGAAAGATCACAAGTAGACAGAGAGGCAGACAGAGAGAGAGGGAAGCAGGCTCGTCACTGAGTGGAGAGCCCGATGCAGGGCTAGATCCCAAGACCCTGAGATCATGACCTGAGCCAAAGGTAGAGATTTTAACCCACTGAGCCACACAGGCGCCCCAAAACTGGTCCTTTAAATACATGATGCTATGTCAATTATCCATATGGAAAAAGTGAGTATCGACTGACCTCCCCCAAACTCACACCATACACAAAAATTAATTCTAAGTACCTTGTAGAAAGAAAGAAAGAAAGAAAGAAAGAAAGAAAGAAAGAAAGAAAGAAAGAAAGAAAGAAAGAAAGAAAGAAAGAAAGAAAGACAAAGAGAAGAGAAAAAGAGAAGAGATAGGGAGGGAGGGAAGGAGGGAGGAAGGAAGAAAGAAAGAAAAGAAAGAATAAATGTACTAGAAAACCACATAAGATAATATCCTCAGGCCTTTGGGTTAAGCAAAAATGTCTTAAACAACATGAAGCCCTAGCCATAGAAGCAAAGAATGATGAATTTTGCTACATTAAAATTAAATATTTCCACTTATCAAGAAGTACCAGTAAGACAGTTAAAAAAAAAAAAGGCAAGATATTGAGCGGTCATTTTTTTCTTTTTTTTTTGGAATTCATATATCCTACAAAGGTTCCAGAATAAAGAATTCCTATGAATCAATGAGAAAAACCAAAAGACAACCTAAAGAAAAAATTGGTAAGAGATACTTCATAAAACAGGATATCCAAATTGCCAATGGACTTATTAAAAGATAGTAAACATCATTAATCATCAGGAAAATGTAAATTAAAATCACGGTGAGACAGCACCACAAAACCACTGCAATAGCTAAACAAACTAGAATACTCAAATTGTTCTGGTGGAATATGCAGCCCAACAGAACTCCCTGAGACTGTCGTATGCACACCTGATGACTCAGCAATCCCTCTCCTAGATACATACTCAGTTGATATATATTTGTCACCAACACAGACAGACAAGTAAAAGAATGTTTATAACAGCTTTAGTCAAAACAACAAAAAAACAAAAACAAAACTAGAATCAATACCCATCAACAGGAGAATGTGGTTTATACCTATTAAATACTTTAAAGCTATTAAAATTAAAAAAGTACTATCACATGCAACAACATGAATGTATTTTGCTGAGAGTAATGTGGAGATAAAATGCTCAGACTCACACACAAAAAGTATACTGTATAATTCAACTTATATAAAGTGCAAAAACATACAAAACTAATATGGAGTTAGAAGTTAGGAGAGTCATCGATGATCTCTGTGTGTATAATAAAATATATGTAATATGAAATGAAACATTTTAGCCATTTTTAAGTGTACAGTTTAGTGGCATCAGGTACAAAGTATTATGCAGCCATCACTACTATATTATCTCCAGAACTCTTATCATCATCATAAACTGAAACTCTGTATCCATTGAACAGTAACTCCTTATTCTCCCTTCCTCCAGCCCCTGCAGCCTTCTGTCTGTATGAATTTGACTACTGTGGATATCTCATATAAATGGGGTCACACAATATTTGTCCTCTTGTGTCTGGTTTATTTCACTGAGGATAATGTCTTCAAAGTTCATCCATATTATAGCATAATCAGAATTTCCTTCACTTTTGGGGCTGAATAATAAATATGTACCACATTTTTTTATCCATTCATCTGTCAATGGACATTTGAGTTGTTTCTATCTTTTGGCTATTGTGAATAAGGCTGCTATAAATATTGATACGCAAGTATCTGTTTGAATCCCTGCTTTCAATTATTTTAGTATATACCCAAAAGCAGAATTGCTGGATCATGTCATAATTCAAATTTAATTATTTGGGAGAACTGTCAGACTCTTTTCCATACTGGCTAGACCATTTCATGTGCCCATCAGCAATGCAGGAAAATTCCAGTATCTCTACATCTTCACCAACACTTGTTATTTTCCTGAGTTTCTGTCTTGGTTTGGTTTGGTTTGGTTTGGTTTGGTTTGGTTTGGTTTGGTTTGGTTTTGATTAAGAGCCATCCTAATGGGTGTGAAGCAGTATCTCCTTGTGGTTTTGATTTGCATTTCCTAATGACCAGTTATGTTGAGTATCTTTACATACATGTTATTTATTGGCTATCTTATATCTTCTTTAGAGAAGTGTCTATTCAAACCTTTTGCCCATTTTTTGATCAAGTTGTTTGTGTCTTTTGTTGTTGTTGTTTGACTTAGGAGTTCTTTATATATTCTGAATATTAAGCCCTTATTAGATAAGTGATTTTCAAATACTTTCTCCCATTCTGTGGATTGCTTTCTCATTCTCATGATAGTGTTCTTTGATGCACAAAAAAGTTTTAATTTGGGGGGTGCCTGGGTGGTTCAGTGTGTTAAAGCCTCTGCCTTCAGCTCAGATCATGATCTCAGGGTCCTAGGATGGAGCCCCGCATAGGGATCTCTGCTCAGCAGGGAGCCTGCTTCCCCCTCTCTCTCTGCCTGCTTGTGATATCTCTCTGTTAAATAAATATATAAAATCTTTTAAAAAAAGTTTTAATTTTGATATTTTTTTTCCTTTTATGCCCTTGAAGAGTCATCATTGATGATGAGAAACCATTAGACGATGATTGAGAGCTTCTAAGGTGCTACTAGTGTTCTACAAATTTATAATTCATTTATGATTATGTTTGACTGAAAACCAGAGAACCAAAGGGTACTCAATTTAGTGGGTTTGGTCTGGTTTAATGGTCAATTCAGATCAGTGATATGCCAAGTCAATTGACTTTATAATTTGTACATTTTTCTGGTTACAATTTTTTGTGTGTGACTAGAAATATGACTGGAAAACAGGATGAAAAGATAGCCAAGTTAGTGAGTTTGGTTGATTTAATGATCAGTTCAGATCACTGCTGTGCTAAATCAATTAACTGTGGGTATTGGTCATTAAGCAAAACAAAAAATCAAGCTTACTTAAATATTTATTTTTAAATGCTCATTTTCAAAGCACTAAAAATTAATAAATGTTAGGTGTTTACTTTATTGTTTAAGTAAAGTGGTGACAATATTGTTAAATTATAGTAATTAACTATACAAAATATAGCTAAGCATCATCTTCCTAGGTTGTCAGGTTCCTACAGTCAGAGATTACCTGCCTCCTTCCCTATTATAGTGCTATTAGATAATTAATTATGTGCAGGTATGCATATCATTTCTAAAAGTCTATTTCACAAAACGTATCCAAAAATATTTTAAATGTACTTGCTCCTTGACTCATCTATTTCAGTTTTAGAAATAAATCCAGAAGAATAACTGAGCAAGTAAACAAAACTATGTGGGATATTCCCTGAACTAATGCTTATAATAGTAAATAATTGGAAACAACTGTCCAACAATGGGGTATTGGTTAAATAAAATGTAGTCTGGTTAAATAAAACACCGTCTACACATGCTATAGAAAAGTATATACATCCATTAACTTTATATTTTAAATTTATACTAATGTGAAAAGATAAAACAAATAATTATATTAAAAGTGCAGTTTAGGGGTGCCTGGGTGGCTCAGCTGGTTGGGGCCTCTGCCTTTGGCTCAGGTCATGGTCTCAGGGTCCTGGGATTGAGCCCTGCATCGGGCTCCCTGCTCGGTGGGGAGCCTGCTTCCCTCTCTCTGCCTACTTGTGATCTCTCTCTCTCTCTCTCTGTCAAATAAATAAATAAAATCTTTAAAAATAAATAAATAAAAATAAAAAATAAAAGAACAGTTTAGAAAATCATGTGGATGGTATAATCTCATGTTCTAATGTGAGAAGAAAGTTGAGAAGGACATAACATCTTAGTAGGACTATCTATGGGTGGTAAAATTACAGCTAATTTTTTCCCTTAATTTGCCTACTTATAATTCTAATTTTTTTTTTTACAGTGAAATGTCTTACTTTGTATTAAACACACTTAAAAGGCAGCTTTCCCTCCAAAAAAGAAATTGGTCATCTTGGATCAGATTTATCACAATTTAATTATTAGTTTGTGAGATGGCATTTTGCAATTTTCATTAAGTGGCTATGTTTACACATGCACAAGCACACACATATATAAATATGATGCAGTAACAGTCTTCATAGCAAGCCAACACGTTTCAACTTTAGATTAAAATGTCAATGCAACCTTGCAAATAATATTTTCTATCTACAAGTCCACACCAATGCATCACCAGCACATTAACAGAATAAAGAAGAAAACAAAACAGAACTATTTTGATATATCGTGTGAACACCAAATGGAAAAACAGTATTTCAATTGTGTTATCCATTTTATACTTTGCTGGTTTGTTTTTCTTTGTTTTATTTGTTAGTTGGATGGCTGTTTATCTGATTTATGATTATGTTTGACTGAAAACCAGAGAACCAAAGGGTACCCAATTTAGTGGGTTTGGTCTGGTTTAATGGTCAATTCAGATCAGTGATATGCCAAGTCAATTGACTTTGCAGAAATTTGCCCTTAAGCAAGACCAACAGTCAGATCAACTCTGCCGAGTCCAATTTGATTGTACTGTCCAGACACAGCCTTTGGCAAAAAGAGTTCACTTCCTCAGCTTCTCCAGTCTTGCTTTCTTTTACTTTCCTTCATTTATTCCAATTTGGTAAGCTTTCTGCCACAAAGGAGAAAAACCAAGACTAGAAGGAAAGAATTACACTTTTTTTAGTTTCAATTATAAGAGCTATACAACTTAAGCAGAGATCCGAAAGGAGCCTTTAATATAGCAATTGATTCTTTTCTCTCACTGTGGGGAATGGCTACCATTGGTGTATCATTAAGATGGACAGTTTCTACTCCATTTAGTTCTGCCAGAAGCCAGGAAGTACATTCAACATGGTAACAAAAGAGTCTATGTAGTCTTTACCAAAATGTCAACAATGTAGTATGTCTCTGTGCCGTATAACTTATTGGACTTCATGCTGGGAGAAATGTTTGGAGGAAAGCCTGAGAAACATTTTTGAGTTACTAAAAGTGCAGAGCTGAAATTCTGTCGATCTAAAAAGTGCAAGATCTATGTCTTCGGAGGAGACACTCTCATACTCCGAAGTGGGCTGAATGATAGAAAGCTCATTCGAGGCTTACGACACTGTGGTTTACACCTAAGCTATCTCCTGGATGTCTTTCTAATGAGGACTTCTAAATATAATAAATGGTAACATTTGTCACTGAAGTAACTCCCACCTCAACTACATTCTGGAATTTATCATTTCCTACTTTGTAGGCCATGTGACTGGTATATTCTTCTGTCAAAAATATGACTTTCAACTAATAATTCCATACCATTCATCACTGGACTTCTCTCCATCACCATCCAAAAGGACAAGCCCATTTACAACACTATATTTTGAAAATGAATAATTTTTATAAGTCCAGTTAATCTTTTAATTAACCAAACTTTTCAAAATTTGGTGCATTATATTCAAACAATAGAATTACATTTTAAAATAATTGGTATTGACCTTACTTAGAAAACTAAGGAAAAGTCCAGAAAATGAACTGAAGACTGGCCTTGTGAATTAAAGCTTTGTTCTGTTAGTGCTTTTGTACCAGCTTCTGAGATGAGCAGCACGATGCTGACAGTTTGGTCAGACTGGCAAAGGGCATCTCAAGAAAGCTCCTATTGAAAGATATTTGGGAACACTATAAACAATGCCTATCCCCAGGGAAATTAAAATTGCAAACTAGCACATTAAAGACTCTGTGAACCCAGCAATAAACTTTTAAACCTTTGCTTAACCCAGTGTCCCCATCTATGAAAAATCCATACTTGAGAAATATAAGCTAAACATAAGGGAAGTTTCTGGAAGAATACTGTTCAATAGAAATATAACATAAGCTATATATGTAATTTTAAATGTTCTCATAGCTACACAAATATAAACAAAAAGAAAAAGTTAAAATACATTTTATTAATGGGGTGCCTGGGTGTCTCTGTGGGTTAAAGCCTCTGCCTTTGGCTCAGGTCATGATCTCAGAGTCCTGGGATTGAGCACTGCATAGGGCTCTCTGCTCAGCAAGGAGCCTGCTTCCCCCTCTCTCTCTCTGCCTACTTGTGATCTCTTTTTGTCAAATAAATAAATAAAATCTTTTAAAAAAAAAGAAAGAAATTTTATTAATATCTTTCACTTGATGGAGCCAAAATATTTTTCAACATATAAATTATTAAATAATATGCATATTACTAAATAATATTATTGTATTACTAAATAATAATATAAATTATTAAAGAGATTATGTTTTGGTAATAAATCTTTAAAATTCAGTGTGTATTTTATACCATCTTGATTCAAGGTAACCATGTTTCAAGTGCTTGATAGCTACACATGACTAGTGGCTACCTTACTGGACAGGGCACACATCAAGGATTAATGATGTCATGAATTTAAATATTTAAAATGTCATAATATTTTACAAATTGATTATAATTCAGCTAATCAATAAATGATATGTAAGGTAATTACATATTAATAATTATTATTTAGACAACAGTACTAGGTTGAATACACGGTAATTCTTGTTACCAACTGAAATCAGAATTGCTTAGTTATGTTCAATGGCTTTTTTAAAACAATGGGATTTTTTATGTATTTTGTTAATTGCTATATCCTCAGAACCTAGAATAGTGCAAAACATATAGTAGATAGCCAATAAATATTTGTAAAATGAACACCATTCCCACTTAGGAGAAAGTCATATTTATATTACCTGGTCAATAAATGCTTTAGGTTTGCCTTATTCAAAATACTATATACTATTCAGAGCATCAACTATATGCAACTTACTAAGTGGTATAGTTTAACAATTGAATAAGCCCTCAAAGAAGGAGATGATAGCAGGGGTTAGCATATTTTTTCCCACAATGGTCATATTTTGCCTGAGAGCTAGAGTTTGCAATCTCTGCCTTATACCATATAGTAAGCAGCTTAGATACATAAAACCTAATTATAACCCTACTTAAAATAATGACAGAAAAGGTTAAACACTAAATAATAAAGAGTCAACTTAGAAAAGAAATGGGCAGAAACCATATGGAGAATTTTGAATTCTATAAAATATATGTGATCCATATCTCCCCCCAAAAGCTAATTTCCTGAAACTATTAAGAACTCTGAAAATGAATAAATTAATATAGTAATGCAATAAAAATTGGGCAAAGTGTATAAATAAGTCAAAGAAACACAAATGGCTCTCAAACACAGAGAAGATGAGCAGCCTTGTTCATAACAGAAAGATGTAATTTGGAACTACAACAATTCTGTTGGCAAGAATGTGGGGGAACAGGGAATATGAATTGGTATCACCCTTTTGGAGAGAAACTTAGCAACATCTATCAAAATTACAAATGCATGTGTCAGCAATTCCACCTCTAAAAATGTTTTTTCCCTGAAGATAAACACACTCTTGCTCATGGGTGAAATGACATAATACACAGGGTTATCCACTACAGCTTTGTTTAAAATAGGGAAAGATGTGGAAAAACCTTAGTCTATTATTAAGGGATAGTTAAAGAAATTATGATACAGCCAAAAAATGGACTATTATGCATCCCTAAGAGAGGAATGAGGATATACTTGAGGTAGGTAGATGAAGGGTTCTCTAAAACATTTGGTGGACAATAAAAGTACACAACAGTGTATATAGTTTGCTACCATTTGTGTAATGAGAGGAGAAAATAGATGATAGATAGATATTAATATATATATATATGTGTGTGTGTTCTTATATAGATCAAAATAACTCTGAAAAGATACAAAGAAACTAATAACATTGGTTTCTTATGGGCTGGGGAAATGAATGTGTTGGTAGACAATGGTGTGGAAGGAAAGCTTTTCAATGCATACCTTACCTTTTGAACTTCCAACATATTCAAAACTAAAAACTATATAAAATAAATAAGAATGAAACAAAGCAGAATGAAATAAACATTAGATAAAGTGTGAATAACATGATACACAAGCATAAGAAAATGAAGGTTAATTTGATGGGATGAAGCATCATTCTGGGATCAGTGTATGCCTCTTACTTGTAAAATCAGTTAGATATGTTTCACATGTTTACAGATAGAATCACAAATTAAGTAAGGGAATCAGAAGATAGCCTCTGTCCCTGATCTCTCTTGCAACTATCCCTATCCCTTAGTCTGAAATGTCTACAATAATTGGTAGCTATATCACAAACTGGAAGCTATAAAACCATCCCATAAATTTCTCCATCTCATTATCAAGGAAATTTGGTCACTTGGCCAAATACCTTGCCAAAATAATCACTATACCTCACATTTACATTTTGGACAGAATTTATACAAAAAAACAAAAAACAAAAAACAAAAACAAATGTATTTAAGCAACATTTATTTATTTAACAGGCACTTATCGAGTGCTTACTGCTAGGGCACTGTTTAAGATGGTCGGAGTACAGTAAAGGTTAAGATGCTTGTGATCATAAACCCCATGGAATTTGTATTCCAGTAGGAAAGGAGCCAGGCAATAAACAAAGTCACAGCAGTGTAATTTTATATATCAATAAATGTCTTAAATAAAAACAATAAGGTAACATTTTATGGCTATTAACCAGGATAGCTGCTTTAGACCAAACACTTGGGAACTGCCTTTCTGAAGAGGTGAAGGCCACACAGAGTCCCAGATGATAGGACTACACTGCCTTTGGCATTTCCTCAGTCCACTGGTCTCGTGAATAATCAGAAGAAAAAACAATACTATTGTGGCCTATTCGAAAAGCCCGTGTTCAGAATGAGTCATCACCACTTTTTTTTTTTCCCAATTATGCACAAAAAGTAATTTTTAATTATTTCAGATCCAGGTCAAGGTTATTAGCCAACTGCTTTTTTAATAATCTCTTTTTGAAAATTAGGATGCTAGCCCCTACCCAGGATCCTGGAAATTCACCAACATTCCATGATTTCTCAGAGATTACCAACTACAACTGCAGTTCTTTGATCAGGGCCCTGAAATGGGAGTTGCCTATGACTTTTGATCTAAGCTCTAGTTAAGGGCCAAGTGCTCTTCTTCTAAATCTCTCTTGGACTTGAATCCTGTTTTACTGATTTTCAAGCCATCCTTCTGGCTTGAAGATCATTCTCCTTCTAGAAAAACAAAGAAATCAAAGCAAAATCAAAGTTGAGAGGCACTGCCTTTTCTTTTCTTTTATTTTTTTATTTATATGACAGAGAAACACAGCGAGAGAGGGAACACAAGCAGAGGGATTGGTAGCCAGAGAAGCAGGATTCCTGCGGAGCAGGGAGCCCAATGCGGGGCTTGATCCCAGAACCCTGGGACCATGACCTGAGCCAAAGGCAGACACTTAACGACTGAGCCACCCAGGCACCCTGCTCTTTCTTTCTTATTTGTTAAACATTACGTTATCTGCCCCAAGCAGGTCTAGCCTTTCTTTGTGCTGCAAATGTAGCTTGAAAAATCCTTTTGGCTGCTCTGAATTATCCTGTAAGAGTAGATCTTCTAAGAAATAAACTCTCATTTGTTCCTTTCTATGAAATTTTTTTAATCTTTTGAGACAAGTTTACTACCTCTTCAACTCTTATAATTTGCATAAACAGATCATTTGTTGTCAAATCACTGTTTGTTATGATCACACACACACAAACACACACGTACCTCAAACCAATTTCAAAAAAATAAAAGTCATCAAAGATGAAAGCCAATAGAGCTGTAGTTTTATTCACTCTAGTGGCCTTGTATGACTTTTCCCTAATTACAACAAAATGCCTGGTGGGCACAAAATGCCTCCAGAAATATTTTTATTCTTTTTTCGAGCCTGAGTTTTGTTGGTTGAAACAAAGCACTGTGATCTTTCTGTTTCCCTCTGGAGGTTTCTTTCTTTCTGGTTTGATACTTTATTAAGATAAAAGGTGATTAGATTTTCCTCGTTTCTTCTTCTTACAGAAGTTCACAAGACCTATCCAAGAGGATAATATATTTGGCCTTAGGGAAGTGGTTGGGCCTCAAGCATTTGCACACTTTCTTGCTGGCTCTCTCTGGGTCATTGCAGATGACCACCTGAGTATAGGAAAGGAAAAAAAACCCCTCACATGAAAATAGGTTTTTTTTAAAATTGAGCTAAAATTACCTGAAGGGACCATCTAAATACACTCTCAGAAAAGATAAAGCTACCTTTTTCTCATGATCTCTCAGCAGGAAGAAAAAAATTTCAGCATAAAGAACTAGAGGGCTGCCCATTCCATCTCAGAGAATTTATTGCCCAAAGCCAGCTGTGAATGTATAGACCAAAGATTTATCTTCCTATCTGCTTGTCCAATATTTTGCCCATCACTGAGGTTCATGCTCTCTATTCTCTCCCTCTCTCTCTAATACAAGTAGTTTTCAATACTATAAAATAACCAGTGAAAAGAAAAATCTCTAAGCACTTTGATTTACCATACCAGAATCTGACAAGATAAAACTGCACAAAATTTTACTTATAAGCAAACAAAAATGTAATGCAAACTTCAAATCAGAATAATATTTTTCCTCTGGAAATTTCTTTTTCTTTTTTTTTTAAAGATTTTATTTATTTATTTGACAGAGAGAGAGAGATCACAAGTAAGCAGAGAGGCAGGCAAAGAGAGGGGGCGGGCGGTGGGGGCGGGAAGCAGGCTCCCTGCTGAGCAGAGAACCCGATGCAGGGCTCCATCCCAGGACCCTGAGATCATGACCTGAGCCAAAGGCAGAGGCTTTAACCCACTGAGCCATCCAGGCGCCCCTCCTCTGGAAATTTCTCAACAAAGAGATGTTATCTAGTAAAATAAGTTGGTTTTTTAGCTTGATTTTACTGGGAAATAAATTTCTCTTTTCAAGTTTTCCTCTCCTCAAAACAGTTTCTTCTTTTTTCTATGCTTCACTTCTTGTTTCCTTCTTTCTTTCATTTTGGCTTTCCTTGTTAGAGACAACCTAACCTACAGTGGTCAGGCTAAGGGTCACCTAATTAGTCCAACTTGGAGATGTAAAACCTTCGTTTCCTAATAAGCCATTTTTATTTTTCTGAATTTTGATTCCACTAAAACACCACTGTGCACTTTGGAGAAGAGAAAATATATATCAAAGTTAAAGTCTACAAGGAAAAATTAAAAGAAATATTCCCAAATTTAAGAATAATCAAAAGTTTGAAAGAAAAATAAATAACTGGAGTGAAAAAAGATATTGCAAAGGATCCTAATATAGTAAATAATCAAAAGAGTAGAGTCTACCCAAGCATCTCATTGTAAAATAAAACAGTATATTTTGTTAAGAGTTGCAGAATTGGCTTTTAAATTCCATTACAATGCATTTAAATAGTCCTTTTTTTGTTTCGTCTTTTGGGTTTTTTTTTTTTTTTTTTTTTGCATTTAAATAGTCTTAAGAGGACATGCTAAACCGGTGGGATTTGGGGATTTATTAATGTAGCAGAATTTAAATGCACCTACTTGTTAAAATAGGGATATAGTGAAGATTAAATAAGATTATATATATTGAAAGCACTTAAATTATCATCATCAGGTGGTGCCTAATATGGTGCAAAATAATAATAAAGTACTTTGCACATAGCTAAGACTTTAATAAGTGATTGCTTTTGTTACTGTTAATGTTTTTGCTTAAGTCCTGCTGCACCTCTTCCCATGTCACAGGCTGCTCTTGATCCACTCTGATTCCCACTATGAGAGAATTTATTACTATTGAGGAAATGTCTCAATCTCTTAGATATGGAATATGTGTCAATTGGTTTACTGAAGGAAGTGTGGCTTTGTGCCAATGTAGCCTGCCACATGCCATTTGGAATCATCAACCACTATGAGCCAGAACAGGTCTTTCCTCTCTCTCTCTCTCTCTCTCTCTCTCTGTCCTGACTCTATGTCTCTTGCCACTTCATCTGCCTCTGAGTTTTGCACCCTTGTTCCTTGCTTCGTGATAATGGATGTTTCCTTGCCTACTTCTTGACAAAGAGTAACTGCCAAATAGACCCAAGTTGAAAAGTGTTGGGTAGGGACAAAAAAATAATTCCATGACATTTTTTTTTTTAAGATTTTATTTATTTATTTGAGAGAGAGAGAGCACGCACAAACAGGGTAGGGACAGAGGGAGAAGCAGACTCCCCGCTGAGCAGGGAGCTGGAGGCTAGGCTCAATCCTGGAACTATGGGATCATGGCCTAAGCTGAAGGCAGACACTTAACTGACGAGCCACCCAGGTGCCCTAATGACATTTCTTGCAGGAGTTCAGGAGTTTTAACTTAACTATTTTATACCCACTATCATATGGGACATAAATGCTCACTATAGAAAGACGGCAATGATGTTCAAAAAAAAGGGGGGGGAGAGGAAGGAATTAAATATAGGGAAGGAAAATTACAATTTGAATATTTATTTATTAGCCCCTTTGATAAGCATTGTATATACATCTGTTTCTGAATAGAGGACTTTAAGGGGCAACTCTAAACAGTTTTCCAGAACGTCTGGTTAAATCTCTAAGTTCCATGCAATTAAAGCAAAGAAATGTGAAAAGAGCTATTTGTCAATGGTGTCAAAAGTTCCATGTCCCGTGCAAGGTCGTGGAGAAATTAAAACCCTTGTGCATGTCTGTGGCTATGTAAAATGGTGCAGTACTGTGGAAAATAGCATGGTAACTCTCCCCCTAAATTAAACATTCAATCACCACATAATCCAACAATTCTAATTTCTAGTGTATACTAAAATAATTGAAAGCAGGGACTCAAACAGATACTTGTACACCAATGTTTATAACAGTATTATTCCCAGTGGCCAAAAGGTGGGAAAAACTTAAATGCCCATTACAGATGAATGGATAAACAACATGGGGTACATACATAGCATTCAGTCCTAAAAAGGAAGGAAATTTGGCATATGCTACTCCACTGATGAACCTACTCCACTGATGAACTGATAACGTCCTTGAGGACGTTATCCTAAGTGAAATAAATAAGCCAGTTACAAAAAGACAAATATTGAATGATTTGTTTGTATGTGGTACCCAGAGTGATCGAGTTGCCGGTGGCTAGAGGTAGGAATGTACGGTGTGTGGTTTAATGGGTATAGAGTTTCAGTCTTGTAAGATGGACAAAGTTCTGAAGATAGATGGTGGTGATGGTTGCAGAAGAACGTGAATCTATCTGATGCCACTAAAGGGTCCACGGAGAGATGGTTAAAATGATGACTTTTATGTTACATACATTTTACTGCGATTTGTAAAAGAAAAGTTCCACGTGCCATAGATGATCCACACTGAGGTCTCCAGGAAGGACGTGTCTTTGGGAGGTCTGTGCTCTTCCCTCTGATGTGTGGGGAACCGCAGAAATGAGGAAAGGATAATGATGTGGATGACACCAGTTAAAGCAGAGCAGCCAGGCAATTCAGTTGGAAGTATTTTGACATTTAATTTACCTGCAGTCTCCCAAGCATTTGATGCTTTCTTCCTTCAGGGAGAATAGACGGATTCCATTGCCTTGACTGTTCTGTCCAGTAGAGTGTGTGAGTTCTTTCCAGCTCTGCTTCATAAGGGAAATACAGATGGTAGTTGCTTTCTTCCTGTCTTCATCACCTTGCCAATAAATGCAGCTTCCTTTCCAAAGCGTCCGTGTTGCACATGTCGTTTTTTCCCTCTTTCCTCTCGCTTTTCATTAATTTTTTCTCTTTCAGACATATGGAGAGACATGTGTTGGTGCAGACCCAGTTTCCTGTACCACTGCCAAAGTTAGGGGCAGCTCTGAAACTTAGGGAATTGATCTTAGGCCTGTAAAACTGATGAAGAGGGTAGAAGGAAGTCTGAAATGCTAAGTGAGAAATGGTATGTGAGCAAAACGTAGTCTGGTAGAACTAGAAAATAACTCAGGCCACGTTGGCAAAGACACCACAAGTTAATCTATGTCACCTGGCATTAAAATATCACAAGGCTGTTCACTGCTGCACTGGCTGTATTGGGGGATGGGATGCGGAGAAAGTGCGACCAAAAAACTGTATTGATCAATGAGAGACCCATTAAATATATTTTGAAATATCCAAACAGGGTGCTCACAAAATGGCCTTGCGTGAATTAGAAAAAGTGTGCCCCCTGGTGGTGGGCCCACTGCAAAAAGGCAGACCATCTCCCACCCCACCAACCACTAGGTCAAACAATTGAACAGGCTGCCAGCTCTCACAGCCCCATGCTGCCGGGGCATAGGCTGGATTTTTAGCTCCCAGACACAATTTGCTCCCAACCTGCAAGGCATGGAACCATTTAAAAAGAAAATCCTCTGAGATACATTATTAAGTAAAATGAAAAACTCAGAATTATTTTTTATATACAAATGTATGCATGGGATATTTCTGTGGGAAAAAAATCTGAGAGACTGGGTGCTTACCAGTAGTAACTCTAGGGTTTGCTGTTTCAAGTGACAAATGAGTGAACCTTTGTACATGGACTGGAATGCCAGACATGCTGGCTGGGGTAGGAGTAAGCAGTTTTTTTTCTTCTTCCCCTTCCTCTTCCTCCTTTTCTTTTTGGTCACATGAGGTTGCTTGCTTTGAATTGGAGAGCATGAGATCTCCATTAATGTCATTTTCCTTAGTTTTGGGGATAGCACAGCACTCAAACCAGAAGAAATGTTAAAAATCCTTAAAAAGTTGGGGTGCCTGGGTGGCTCAGTCGTTAAGCGTCTGCCTTTGGCTCAGGTCATGATCCCAGGATCCTGAGATTGAGCCCCACATCGGGCTCCCTGCTCAGTGGGGAGCCTGCTTCTCCCTCTGCCACTCTCCCTGCTTGTGTTCCCTCTCTCATTGTCTTTCTGTCAAATAAATAAATAAAATCTTTAAAAAAAAAAGACCTTAAAAAGTAATCTGGATCTTTCTTGCTAAAGAGCACCACTGGCTAGCAGTTTTCACTTAAATTAGTAAGAGCTGAGGCCTCATTTTGGTTCACAACCTTAAAAATTATCTCCAAATATTTAATTGAATTATTTTTCTTTGGCTTAAAATCAATACCTTCCTTTGGAAGAGACAGTGGGAAATGTTAAGGCAAAGTAGGTCAAGTCTCAGGTTCCCCACTTCAGTTTGCCACTGACAGTTACGAGGCATATGTGTCACCTGTTGGTTTTGTTACTTCAGAGAACCCTGAATAAATACACTAATAGGCTAGTCTCTCTTTATCATCCAAAATTTTCCTTATGAACTTATATCCAGCTTGTCTAGTTAAAATTAAAACCTGTTGTTATTGTAATGCTATTAAGTGTATACCCTATAGCATAATTTAAATTTAGAAGTTGAAAATGTAATTTGGGGAGAATAGAAATCTTTGTGATACTATGGAGTCTTCCTATGATTGAGTCTAATTTTCTATCCTCCAGGGGTATTTCATACCTTTTTCACTCATCCAAACATTGCTTGTTAAGATTATTCCTGTATGTTGTCCTTTTTGATATCACCATAAATACTATCTTTTGTCCATTATATATCATGTTTGCTAATTGTTTGCCTACAAGAAAGCTACTGCTTTCTGAATAAACCATTCCATCCCCCACAACTTTTTGAAATTTCTTTTTCATTTGTGGTAGTTCTCTAGTTGATTTCTTAGGTTTTCCAGGTATAGGAACCTATCTTCTGCAAACATTGGTAGTTTTTCCCTCCACTTTCTCTGATTTTATATTAGTAATTACATAGCTTTTAAAAATTGCTTTGGTTTAGCCAAATGTAGTACTATATTAGTGATGGTGATGGGCATACAATCTGTCTCTAACCTCCGTAGGAATACCTCTAGAAATTTTCCTCAAACCAAAATGCTGGCTTTTAGGCTGAGATGGAAAAGTATTACATGTTAAGAAAAAATTCACCTGGTTTTATTTGTATATCAGATTTTTAAAAATTGCAAATAACTATTGAATTTTCTCAAATTATTTTTCAGTAGCTATCAAGTGATGAGAGGGTTTTTTTTCCTTAGGTCTAATGATTATTTGTATTAATAGATCTCCTAATAGTGAGCCAACCTGGCATTTCCGGGAGGGAAGGGAATGACTTCATCATGATATATTCTTGTATTTTGTTTGGTATGTGTGAAACATAGCATACATACAGAAAAGTGAGGACATGTAATGTGTGCTTCAATCAGGCAATAACCATTAACCACCATGCAGGTCAAGAATCAGAACATTGTAGTATTGAAGAAGGCTCCATGTTTCCCTTCCTAGTAACAAACTCTCCCCTTTCTTTTTGGAGGCAACCACATTCCTGATTTTTCTGATAACAGTTTCTTTGATTTTCTTTATAGATTCAGTGTCTTCTCAATTTTAAATGACTAGAATCGATAATACATATGATGTTTATCTAATCTCTATCTAGGTAAGATTGATGTGTTATGGCAGATAGCTGTGAGTTTTCATTTTCATTGCTATATAATATTTCACTCTATGAATGTATCAACATTTGTATATTCATTCTATTGCTGATGACCATTTGGATGCTTTCTACATTTGGGTTATAAAAACACCACCTGTGTCTATGAACTATCTTATACATATATATGTATATAGCTGCTTATTTTTCTAAGATATATATCCAGGAACAGAAGTACTGAGTCATAAGACATGCATATCTACAACCATGCTTGATAATGCCAAATGGTTTTACAATGGTTATATTAATTTACACCCCCATGAAATAGTGTATGATAGTGCTGATTGGACCACATCATTTTCAACGCTTTTTATTGTCAAACTTTTTAATTTAAGACAAACCATTAAGTGGAAATTATATCTCATAGTGGTATTAATTGTATTCCCTTACTACTAATAAGAATGAGCACCTTTCCACGTGTTCACTAGACATTTGGATTTCTTCTTTTTTGGAATTTTCATTTTTGAAGTTTCTACTTCCAATTTTATTTGTTTTTCTTTTTCTTACTAATTAGTAGTTTTTTTTTTCCAAATTTTTATTTAAATTCTAATTAGTTAACATACAGTGTAATACTGGTTTCAGGAGTAGAATTTAGTGATTCATTACTTACATATAACACTCAATGCTCAATACAACAAGTGCCCTCCTTAATACCCATCGCTCATTTAGCCCACCCCCCACCCACCTCCCCTCCATCAACCTGTTTGTTCTCTATAGAGAACTATATATATATATTCTCTATAGAGATATAGATTTATATATATAGATCTATATCTATATATAGTTATAGATCTATATCTATATATAGGTTATATAGATATAGATACTATACATATATAGTTATATCTCTATAGAGAATATATATATATAACTCTATATAAGAATTTCTTATGGTAAACAAAGTGAGGAGTGCTGGGGGTTAGGGGGGTAGGGATAGGGTAGCTGGGTTATGGACATTGGGAGGGTATGTGCTATGGTAAGTGCTATGAAATGTGTAAGACTCATGATTCACAGACATGTACCCTGGGGCAAATAATACCTTATATGTTAATAAAAAAGAGAGATTAAAAAAACAAAACAAATAAACCTTTAAAAAAAAAAATCAATCTCAAAAAAAAAAAAGAATCTCTTATGGTTTGCTTCCCTCTCTTTTTTTCCCTTCCCCTATGTTCATCTTTATGTATTGTATATGAATCATTTGTTGGAAAGATGTGTTAGAAATATCTTCTTCTGTTCAGTGGCTTATCTCTTCAGTTACTTTGTAATATCTTTTGATGAATACAATTCATAATTTTAATGTAGACAATTTTAAAAAATATTTTCCTTTATAACTAATAAGTTTTGTGTCCTCTTAAATGAAACTTTTATGTACTCTATGATCATTAAGATATTCATCTGTACTGTCCACTAGAAGATTTTGTTGTTTTGTCTGTTATTATAGATCTTATTCCACCTAAAACAAATTTTTTGTCTAAGAATACAACTTTATTTTCTTCATATGGATACTTAATTGTCACAGCAAACTTTACTGAAAAGATTGTCCTTTACCTACTGCTTTGCAATGAATCCTTTGTCATATATCAAGTGTCAATATGTGTATAAGGTTTTTATTCAGTACCCTTGGTTGATCTGTCTTTTCTACATTAATGCCACACTGACTTAATTACTCCAGCTCTTTAATAATTTTTAGGATCTCCTAGAGCAAGTCTATCACCTTATTTTTTAAAGAATCTTTTGGTTATTCATGGCTCTTTTCTTCACGTATAAATATTAGAACCAACTTACCAAATTCCTCAGAAAATACCTTTTAGGATTTTGATTTTAATTGCATTAAATGAATACATCTATTTGGAGATAACTGATCTTTTAAAAATATTTAAATCTTTAGTTCATAAACATGATATATGCCATCCTTTAAGTCTTTTTTAATGTCTCACAATAAAGTTTTATACTTTTCCCTATAAAGGACCTGCATATATTTTATTATGCTTACTTCTAGGTGTTACTGTAAAAATTATATTTTTTGATCATATAGTACATATTACTCATTTTACAGGAAATTGGTTACAATCTTAATTGGCAGATGTCAATTTTTTTAGTCACTTAACATAAAATTAACCATTTTTTCTTAACCATTTTTCTTTCATTTTTTCTTACCCATTTCGAAGTATACAGTTCAGTAATAAAAGTATTTTGCAGCCAATCTCCATACCTTTTTTATCTTGCAAAATTGAAACTCTATACCCATTAAACAACTCCCATTTTCCCCTCCCCCCAGCTTTTGGCAACCACCATTCTACTTTCTTGTAAACAATATCTTTTTGCTTACTTGATTTTTTAACTGTTTGGTGCTCATACTATTTTAAGTCTCTTATTTCTTGAGGATTTCCTGTGTAGTTACTCTCAATTATTGGTAAAGGTATACAAATTCTGACTATTAATTGTGGATTTGTATATTTCTCCTTACAGCTCAATCAATTTTTGCTTCTTATAAAGTCCTGTTATCACGTCTATAAATGTTAACAATTATTATGTCCTTTTGATGACTTTTATTATGATGATATGATTCTCTTTATCCTTGATAACATTCTTTGGCTTGAAATCAACTTCAGTATTAATATATCTACCCCAGCTTTCTTTTCATTAGTGACAGCCAGCTGTCTTTTTCAATCCTTTTTGTCTTAATTTTTTTATGTTTTTATGTTTATAGCATCATTTCGGTAACTACTCTCAGCAAACTAAACATAGAAGGTAACTTTCTCAACCTAATAAAAGGTGCCTGTGAAGAACCTACAAAATCCAAATACTCAATGGTGAGAAACTGAACTCTTTCCCCCTAAAATCAGGAACAAGGCAAGGATGTCCACTTTAACAATGTATTCAACATTACACTGAAGGTTCTTGTTAGTAAAATAAAATAATAAAAAGAAATAAGACATGTAAGATTGGAAGGGAAAAAGTAAAAATGCCTGAGTAGCAAAAAAGTAGAAAATGTGATAAAATATAAAAAATACTCTAGGGAAAAATAACTGGCTTTAGCAAGTTTACAGGATATAAGATCAATATACAAAAATTAATTCTGGGGCACCTGGGTGGGTCAGTGGGTTAAGGCCTCGCCTTCAGCCCAGGTCATGATCTCAGGGTCCTGGGATCGAGCCCCGCATCGGGCTCTCTGCTCAGCGGGGAGCCTGTTTCCCCCTTTCTCTCTGTCTGCCTCTCTGCCTGATTGTGATCTCTCTCTCTCTCTGTCAAATAAATAAATAAAATCTTTAAAAAAATTAATTCTATTTCTATATAGTAGGAATTTACAATCAGAAATTGAAATATTAAAATATCATTTATATTGCTATCAAAAATGTAAAATATTAGCAATAAAATTGAGAAAAGTTATGTAAGACCTATACACTGAAAACTACAAAACACTTGTCAGAGAAACTAAAGAATGCATAAATAGATGGAAATTTATTTTCATACATGTCTATGTCAGAAGACTCAATATTGATAAGACGTCAATTCTCCCTAAATTGGTCTATAGGTTCAATGCAATCCTAATAAAAAAAACCCAGCAGACTTTTTTAGTAGAAATTGACAAATCTACTCTAAAGTTTATGTAGAAATACAAACGTTCTTGAATAGCCTAAACAACTTTTAAAAAGAACAAAATGGAAAAATTCGTATTACCTGATTTCAAGATTAATTGTAAAACTATAGTGACCAAAATAGTATGGCATTGGTATAAAGAGAGGCAATGGAATAGAATAAAAAGTCCAGAGACAGACTCACAAATATATCAAATCTGACTTTCGACAAAGGTGCAAAGACAATTCAGTAAATAAAGGATAGTTTTTTCAACATATGGCACTAGTATTGGATATCCATGGGAATAAAGAAGAATTTTGTCCCTCATCTTGTACCATATACAAAAATTAACTCAAAACAAAACTGACAACACAGTTGTCAGAAGAAAACACAGAAGAAAACACAGAAGCAAATCTTCATGATTTTGGATTAAAGGTATCTTACATATGACACCAAAAGTATTACCTATAAGAGGATAATCTGATAAATTGGACCTCATGAAAATTCTACTTTTCAAAGGAGACTGTTAAGAGAATGAAAGATAAGACCCAGATTGGGAATAAATTTTGCAAATCATATACCCGATGAAAGAACTTGTATACAGAATATATTAAGAACTCTCAAAACTAAATAAGATTATAAAATCAAAAATTTTAAATGGCAAGGTATTTGAATAAACACATATACCAATGGTAAATAAACACATAAAAAATTCTCAACATCATTAGTCATTAGTGAAATATAAGTTAACATAACAATGAAATACTCCTACATACCTTTTAGAATGGCTAAAAATAAAAGGCCTAACTATATCAAGAGTTGGCAAAAATATGAAACAAACACCATTGCTGGTGAGAATGTAAAATGATACAACCACATTGGAAAATAGTTACACAGTTTCTTAAAAAGTTAAGCATTCACCTTCCATATGATCTAGCCATTTTAGTCATAGGTATTTCCCCAAAGAAATTAAAGCATGTATCCATAAAAAGACTTACATGCAAATGTTTAGAGTAGCTTTAGTTGCTATAGCTTGAAGCTGGAAACGACCCAGATATTCATTGCAGGTGAGTGGATAAACAATTATAGAATGTCATAAGATGGAGTGCTACTCAGCAATATACATAGGCAAATGCGGACGCATCTCAAAAAATTATGTTGGGTAAAAGAGGCCGACAAAAAAACAGGAGTATACACTCTATGATTCCATTTACATATAATTCTAGAAAATTCTTATGGATCTAAAGTGACAGAAGTTGATCAGTAATTGCCTGGGGATGGGGACAACAAAGAAGCACAAGAAAACTTTGGAGGAGTGATAGATATTTGTATTTTCTTGATTACGTCATGGTTTCATTGCCGTATCCATATTGTTTTCATATAACTACACATATAAATTTATTGTATGTTTTAAATATGTGAAGATAATTGTACGTTAATTATACTTCAAACAATAACAACAACCAGCTTACTTTTTTGACAAGTCTTTGGGCTGATAAGTAAGCAGTGGTCTAGTTGATCTAGGATGGGCTTCCATGAGACAACTCAGATCAGTTCAGTGTGCTCCTTCATCCTCTAGCAGTCTAGGTCAAGCTTATTCTCATGTCAGTCAGATGGGTCCAAGAGGAAGAGGAAAGGAATGCAATGACTTAAGGTCTAGGCTTGCAATCACTCTTATTACATTGGCTAAGATAAGTCAAAAGACCATTACAATAGATTCAAGATGTGAAAAATAGGCTCTATGCCCTGATGGGAGGAATATCAAAGTCCTATTTTCAAAGGGTGTGGATACAGGAAAGAGTGTAGAATCTCAGTCATTTTTGCAATTAATCTACCACACCTACTAAATAGCTGGCATCCCCAGAAACTTGGCATTACAAATACTATTTCCTTTGATCATCCTTAGAACTCAAATCTTAATTGAGTAGAATCTTAATTGTGTAGATGAAGAAACTGAGTTCTACAGAAGAGGTTAAGTAACATGACCAAAGTCCCACAGCTAATCAGCTGCAGAGGTGGGATCCAAGCTTTCCTGACTCCAGGGCATCTGCCCTTAGAAGTTATGATTCATCACTTGTCCTTACTGCTACAATTTTCATTCCAAAAGCTACAACCCATCTGCCTAGGATGGCCCCCATCTCAATACCACTTCAGAAAAGGCACCAGAAACTGTTTCAAGGATAGCATATATAAAATGGGAGTAGGGAGGGCTTTCTCTATCCTTAATTTCTATGAACCAAGCTTTACCCTGGGTAGATTTTAGTTTGAGAATGAAATCTCTGAAGCAGTATAAATTTCAATTCCAATCAAGAAAAATTATGCTGTGTATGCAAAGATTGCATACTAAACCCCAAATGTGATTTCAAAGGACATGAAAGATTGTCCTATTTGAAAAATTTATTAAGACTATTTGATCTACTGAAGGTCAATCATTAACATTATCCACCTGTTTGTACCTATTTATGAAGGCAATTTGTTAATAAATTGTGTTCCTAAAGTTTATACATAGGCCAATGATTTGGAAAACAGATTACATTATTTTCATAGAAATAATACAATAAATGCTTCCAGGATAGCCTATTAAAGGCCATTTAACACATAATGGCTGAAATATACTACAAAGAATGAAAGAGTACTTCCCTAAACTGTTTAAAAAATAAAATATTTTTGGAAAAAATGTCTGACAACTTCCAACTCAGTATTCCACAAATAGAATTATCTTCCATATGCCTTCTGAAAATGGAAGAGCAATATAAACACTTATTTCCCAACAGATATGAACCATGCCACTTGTTTTAGAAGACAAAATCAACTATAGTCACACTTGGGGTGTTTTTTTATTTGTTTTTTAAAATTTAAATTCAATTAACATATAATGTATTATTTGTTTCACAGGTACAGGTCTGTGATTCATCAGTCTCATATAATACCCAGTGCTCATTTCAACACATCCTCCCCAATGTCCATCACCCAGTTACCCCACCCCTTCGCTCCCCTCTCCTCCAGCAACCCTTAGTTTGATTCCTATGATTAAGAGTCTCACATTTGTTTCTGTTTTTGTTAAGATTTATTTATTTGTTTGTTTTGGAGAGGGAGGGGAAGAGGAAAAGGGAGAAGCAGACTCTCCGATGAGCAGGAAGCCTGACACCTGGCTTGATCCCAGGACCCCAGGATCAAGACCCTGAGCTGAAGGCAGCCCCTTAACAAACTAAGCCACCCAGGCACCCACACCTTTCGTTTTATTTTTTCTTTTAAGATTATGCTTATTTATTTGTCAGAGAGAGAGAGAGAACAAGCAGGGAGAGCAGTAGGCAGGGGGAGAAGCAGGCTTCCCATTGAGCAAGAAGCCTGATGAGGGACTTGATCCCAGGAGCCTGGGATCATGACCTGAGCTGAAGGCAGACTCTGAGCCACCAGGTGTCCCTACCACATTTGTTTTCATCTTACTATACATATAAAGGACATTCATGCCTGTGCATTGACCAAAACAAAAAAACAAAAAAACAAAACAAAAATCACAGGACTATTTTCAAATGCAAAATATAGTTCAGATACTAAAATTCAAAATAAGACCTACATCTAAATTTAAGTCCTCTGCTCAAAATTCTCCAATGGCATCCAATCTCACTCAGAGTAGAAACCAAAGTCATTAAATAGCCTATAAGGCCCCACATGGTCTGCTCCAGTCTCCTTATTTCTATTGCTTTATCTTTTTCCTCCCCCTCCTCTCTGACTCTGTTCCAACTCTGACCACTTTACTTTTCCCCAAATAGGATAAGCACACTGCTGTCTCAGGGCTTTTGCCCTTGTTTCCTGTAACCAGAACATTCCTCCCCCAGACACCTATATGGTTCTCTCAACCCCTTCACATCTTTGCCCAAATGTCATTTTTTGTTTTTAAAAAAAAATTTTTTTTAAATATTTTATTTTATTTATTTGACAGAGAGAGATATATCACAAGTAGGTAGAGAGTCAGGCAGAGAGAGAGGGGGAAGCAGGCTTCCCACTGAGCAGAGAGCCCAATGCAGGGCTAGATCCAGGACCCTGAGATCATGACCTGAGCTGAAGGCAGAGGCTTTAACCCACTGAGCCACCCAGGCGCCGCCCAAATGTCATTTTTCAACTAGAGCTTCATTGACCATCCCTTGTAATATAACAACGATTATTCCTCCTTCTCCCCATTCTTTACTCTCATCATCCGTCCTTACTTGATTTTACTCCATATATAGCTTTCCACTTTAAATATATTATGTAGGGGTACCTGAATGGCTAGTCAGTTAAGTGTCTGACTCTTGATTTCAGCTCAGGTCATGATCTCAGGGTCGTGAGATCGAGCACCCCATCAGGCCATGGTGGGCGTGGAATCTGCTTAAGAATCTCTCTTTCCCTTTCCCTCTGCCCCTCCTGCCTCTAAAAATAAATAAATAAATATACTATTCAGTTCACTTATTTATCATGCTACTGTCACCACCACTAACATGTTAACTCCATGAGAGTAGTGATTTTATATCTTTTGGTCCTTTCTATAAGACCCAACACTTCCATATTCCAGAATGCTGCGTAAACAACTTCTCTTCTTTCAGAATCTATTTATTTTATACACAAATTTCTCTCATGTGTATACTTTTTATTTCACTGTCTCTTTTGAGTCTTCTGCATAAAGGGAATAGTTATTCCCTTTGGCACAAGATTTATCTGAAAATAACTAATGAGCCATCAAAATTGCAGGTAGAAAATTCATTGTTGGAATGGTTGGTGCAACAGCCTTTCAAATAGTTCTTGGTCTTCAGATCATTGAAAAATTTGTCTTTTCTGTATTCCTACAGAGTGGCATAAATTTGGTTGAAGCTGTTCTCTAATCAATACTCATTTGGACTGTACAATTGTGTAATGTTTTAGCACCCTGTAGAATTATATCTGCTGTCAATAAAGTATCCATTCGTGAATAACATGTATTGTATTATTTAAAACCTAAAATTACATCGATTATGAAAAAGATCCAGTTCAATGAATTTTGCCATTTGATTTCATTGAATTAAAATTTTACTACTTCCTTAAATCTGTTTTTTATTAATTAATCTAGATAAAAACCAACCCTCATCATTGTTATGAATATATCTACACCATCACTTTCAAGTGCTATTTAGTATAGCAACTCTGTCATTTGTTGGTGTGATTTCTGTAATACAGCTCTCCTCATATGTTGCTATCTTAAAACTCATTCACTCTGATTCCCAATTCACTGGATCCGGTTGGGCAAACACTGTGGACTCCAATCAGGCTGCTAATGTTGCCAAATTAAGAAATGATTTTGCAAGGCTTATAAAATTAGAGATGACATATGAATTCAAATTTCTTTTTAACTTAGCTTGGAAGCTGAAGAAAATATATTGTGTTCTGCCTATATTCTTATACCAATACATTCACACTTAATGGGTTTGGTATTTCACATCAGTCCTCCCCACCCCTTTCAAGTGTGCAGAATACAACTATGAGTTGAACACATTCTGAAGCATTCTCTTTTGTAGGACTCTGGTGAATTTTGAAAACTGGAACACATGTGTCATTTAAAATTATCTTCAAGTTAAATAAATATGTATTGTAACTGACAATCTATTTTCGATAATTATTTAGGGCATCTATTAAAAACATACTCAAATGGTACCTTAATAGCAATACAGAAGTTTATGGACACAGAAATCACACTGAGTGAATGCCTACCATATACTCATCCTAAGATATAATTAAAATATGGACAAGACACAGACCCTACCTAAAGAAAATAATAAGCTATACATATATACAAAGAGTATCCCACAAGATAAAATATGGTAAATGCCATTAAAATAACATTTTGCTGTTATAAACAAATTTTGAACAAATAACAGGTATTATAAACTTTCCTTTGAGCATTACAACTTCCTTTCAAGAGATTAAACTCTTATCAAAAATGTTCCCCCATTCAGTTTGTGAAAATTTGAAATATATGTTCAACTATATGAAAGTAATTTACTCATCCTTATAAATAGCTAAGAATAAAACATTTTCAGTTCATCATCTCAAAATATGGAATTTCTCTCTCTAGTTTTCTTGCAATTATTTTCACGTCTACTCTTTGGTAACTTTAAGAACTCACAGTGTAAGAGTAAATCACAGTAGCAGTAAATATATATGTATATATGTCACTTATATATAAATTATATATTATCTTTTTCTTTTTCTTCACAAGAAAAGATAATCCTGTTCTTTTCTTGCTAAAATAAATCTTAGTTATTAAATTAAAATTTGCATGAGATTATGAATATGTCTGATAAATATTTCAGCATAGCTTACTGTCATCATAATTTCAAAAAGGATTTCCTTAATCTCAACATTAAAACATAAAAGATTAAGGAAGAGTCTCAAGAATTTTAACTCAGATAATGAAACAGATAAAAAATGAGAAATTTCAGGGGCGCCTGGGTGGCTCAGTGGGTTAAGCCTCTGCCTTCAGCTCAGGTCGTGATCTCAGGGTCCTGGGATCTAGCCCTGCATTGGGCTCTCTGCTCAGCAGGGAGCCTGCTTCCCCCCTCTCTTTGCCTGCCTCTCTGCTTACTTGTGATCTCTCTCCTCTCTGTCAAATAAATAAATAAAATCTTTAAAAAAAATGAGAAATTTCAGAAAGAAGAAATCAATAAAAATATTTAGCATATAGGGGCACCTGGGTGGCTCAGTTGGTTAAACGACTGCCTTCAGCTCAGGTCATGATCCAAGAGTCCTGGGATCGAGCCCCACATCAGGCTCCCTGCTCGACGGAGAGCCTGCTTCTCTCTCTCCCTCTGCCTCCGCTCTGCTTACTTGTGCCCTCTATCTCTGTCAAATAAATAAATAAATAATCTTTAAAAAAAACATTTAGAATATAGTATGTAACTATTTTTAAATGAATATTTTCTATTAAAATGGATAGAATTCACAATTCTCTCACTGAAAAGTTATAATGAAGTCAGACATATATAAATAATGTTCCTCTAAATGCTTGTCAATTTTTTAATTATTTTAAACTGTCAGAATAATATATTTGAAATCTACCTTTCAAAAACCTCACATTTCTCTGGAGCTGCAGGTGTCTCCTAAATATTTGCTTATTGTTTGAAAATTCTTTGTCTATGAGCATGAGACATTTAACTAGTTATAAATTAAGCTTTATGTTCTGAGAATCTGCACACATCAGAGATTTTACAAATAATCACTGATGTGATTTCAAACACTGATTTCAAACATCACTGTGGCTGTTTATGCCATGATGGATAGGCTGGTGAATTTCAAGAAAAATCAAAATCATGGTATTTGCTTGATCAACACCAGGATTCTATCATTTACTTTTGAGTCTTGAAATATTTGATTTACCCTATAATTTTCATTAGCATTTTTTTCAAGTGTACAACATATTTATTCAACAATTCTATACATTACTCAGTGCTCACCATGATATGTGTAGTCACCATAAAAACATTATTATATTATTGACTATTTTCTTTATGTGATATTTTCTCTATTTAGACTTATTTTTCACCTCTTTTGTAATTGGAAGTTTGTATTTCTTTTTTCTACATTTTTAAAAAAGATTTTATTTATGTATTTATTTGTTTGTTTGTTTATTTTAGAAAGAGAGTGTGGAGAGAGGGAAAGAGAATTCTTAAGCAGACTCCCTGTTGAGCATGGAGTCTAATGTGGGACATGACCTGAGCTGAAATGGAGTCTGCCCCTTAACCACCTGAGCCCCCAGGCACCCCAGTTTGTACCTTTTAATTCCCTTTATTTTGTCCATTCTCCCCTATGGCAATTACTAGTCTGTTCTCTGTTGTCTGTTTGGATTTTGGTGGGGGGGTGTTCATTTGTTTTGTTTTTTACATTCCACATATAAGTGAAATCATAGGGTATTGGTCTTTCTCTGTCTGACATATTTCACATAGCATAACATGCAATGGATCCTCTAGGTCAATCCATATTGTTGCAAATGGCAACATACCATTCCCTTTTATACCTGAGTAATATTTCATTATATATATATATATATATATACACGCCACATCTTCTTTATCAATTCATCTATCAGTGGACAATTGGGTTCCTTCCAATCTTGGCTATTGTAAATAATGTTTCAATAAACATATGGGCTCATACACTTTTTTTAATAAGTTTTTTTTTTAAATTCCAGTATAGTTAATATACAATGTTGTATCAGTTACAGCATTAGCATTTCTTTTAGTTATTCTCAAAACACAAGTATTCTATCTACCCCTCAGTGTTACAAATTAAAGGTAAGATTTCATTTAAGCCAAAAAATAGAAATCATTTATATCTGTCTTTAAATAAAGTCACTATGGGGAAAATGGGTTAGTCTCAACCTATGGTTGCAGAGAGCTATGCTAGGACTAGAAGAAGGATCAGGCAGGCGGACTGCAGTCAAAATAAGCAAAGGCTTGAATTAGAACTGACTGGAAATAGAGTATTCTATCTTGTGAGGTGGCATTCCTGGTCACTTGATGTGCCTTACCATTTACTGAGGATGTTGTAAAAGAATTTGAGTTCAAATTTAGAAACAAGTTATTTGACACCACTTTCTGCCTCTTAGGGCCTCTTCTATTTCATGAAACCCTGATCTATGCCCAGCTCTATTGACCACTCACCCAAACTTGTATTTTACATTTGTTCAATATGAACTGACATATTTACATACATCCCACTACAGTATACAAAGCAGCTTCTTGGTGACACCTAATTTCCAACCAATTTCCTTGTGTAAATAATTCCCCCTAAGGGTAATATCTGTGACGAATCAGAAACTGCTGGCAGCAGTTACAGAGGCCTATGTAGGGCAGCAGTAAGATACAAGGCCAAAAGTAGGTGAATAAATACATTCTGGTAACAAGTTCCAAACACTTTTCCCTTATTTCTTTTAGTAGATTTATAAAGTGATCTTTAACAGTACCAACATCTTATCCCCCATCAATATTCACCTTGAATATTCAAATATCAATATTCAAGGTCAATATTCACAGGTGAAGTGTTACTGAGGTCACTGATGGCCAAAGAAAGAAATTTTTGTGTAACTGAATGCCAAGATATTTTGACACAGGTGTTCCAATGTGCCATATTGAATTATAAAAACATTCAAAATTCTAAAAAATTATCTTGATAATATATTATTATATTGAGAGAGGTTCACTTCACCTTCCACCCTAACTTGCCCCTAATCCCCACTCCATCCCTGAGTATCCAGAACCTCACTTGGAGATGGAGCAAAACATGGTGCAGGGTTGGATGGAGAACAGAGATTGAAGCTCTAGGACAGAATTCAGGGATGCATGGTGGGTTGTGGAGTGGGTGATGCGAGGAATAAGATAAGACAACAGAAGGAAGTGAAGACATCTAATGAACATGTTACTTTACAATCTGTAAAATCTTAAAGCAAGTTTAAAGGTCCCCTTTTCAACCTATGTCTAAATCGATTGCTAACCTACCACCTTATGGAAGCAGGGAAGCTTCCATAAGGCAGAGCTTTGTGCTGATTCCTCTGTCAATGCTATGGTCCCTTCCAAAATGTGCATTACCAGGAGGGTGGCTGAGACTGATATTCCTATCAGTAGACTAACTGGGAGTGGTAAAACTAGAGGCAAAGCAGCCCATCCATTCAAATCCTGAAAATAAATGGATCTCAACCATGGTGCTATTGGGTAGATTTACCACTTAAATTGTCAATACTCATGAGTTCCAGGCTTTTGGGAATCCTAACACCCAATTGTTAATTATTAGATTAAACAAAACCCCCTTTACTCCTTTCAGAAGAACTCCATTCCGTACAATATTAAAATGAATGAAAATGAAATGGCATTTGAGAGTCTTGAGAATTTTGCAATATGTTTTGAGATACGCAGAGAGATTCCAGGTGACTGGCTTGGGAATGCAGTTAGTGACAGTGGATGAATCTGTAAGAACACAAGTATTATTCTTTGCCTTATTCACTGCCTAATTAATATATGCTAGAGGGGAGATGAATGAGGAGAAAACAAAGGAATGTGAGAGCTAATAAAGCTGATCTAGTTGTTGGGTTAGTCCAAGTCTAGAGCAGTTGATAGTCCAATGAACAGCGTCCAAAGAAGTCTGGTCAATTTGAACCTACTTCCTGCAGATGTCATCTTCCAAGAAGGTCTAATTTTGTGAGAGAGCTTAGATGAAGTAATGGAAAAGGACATGATACACAAAGTTTAACTAGTTTCCATGAGTTTCATAATTATAAAGCATATATATATATATATATACACACACACATATATATGTAGCATATATAAAGCATAATTATGAAGCATATCTTGAAATCAAAAAGCTGATGAAATTTAAGAAATTCAGCTGACCTGAAAGAATATTCATTATTCTTACAGATCCTAATAATTATTCATAAAATGTGAATGCATTTTAGTTACATTATCATAAAGTTTATTGTCAGGATAAATACCTAATTTTTCTTAGATACAGTATCTAAGTCTAATAATCAGACTTTTGAATTGTTCAAAGTCATGGTTTTTTAAAGGTAAAAATAGATGAAGTCAACAGTCTGTCCCTAGGAATTGTAAATGGTACTGTGCCATTCTGCATGACATTGAAACAGCTAAAGCTATAAGAAATTATCTTCTTCTGAATATAAAGGTATATTTGTATCTAGGTAAGTGTGATATATAACAATGATCTAAGTTTATTTCAGGGGTCACATATTTATTAAATTATAATAAGGTATATGCTATTATATATACCATAATATGTATTATATGTATATATGTAACATAATAAATATTATATGTAACAAAATGACATTTAACACAAATTCACTGGATTATGTGCTTCTACATGATTACAGCTTATGATCACTGATATGTGTTTTTCTATTTCTTCAATCCAATAGAGTTTTTCTCTTCTCAATCTCAGACATTTTTGTTTCTTTATAAATGTTTTTCTTCAGTGTGATGGACTTTCATGTTTGAGTCTTGATGTATTTGAAGTTACATTAGCATTTCTTTTACATATTCTCAGAACTTCTTAGGGTTAAGCACTATACAGTTCTTAAAACTTTTAAATCTTTGATGATATAAGTAAATACTGAAAGTACCTAAAATTCTTTTAGTAAAAAAACTTCATAAACACAATTCTTATAAACATGCCTAAACATTATATTAACTTCAAAATCTATGATATTTGTTAAATGTTAACCTTATTACTCAGAAACTTATACAAGTCTTAAAGCAGTCACTATCTACTTCTCACCCTTTGATGTCAACACACAAGTTATTAAATATGACTTTCATAAATTACTAACTATAAAAACCATAGAGTTATAAACCAAAGACTAGCAGAGTTAAATCTTGGAGAAACAATTTTAGCATTTTTGTTATTGTTGTCTTTTGTTTTAATTAAAATATATCCACCTCCAGGAATAGGAGCCTCAATGAGGAACAAAAGTATGAAGCAAGCAAACTAATGATGAAAGTGCCAAGTGGTGTAAGCTTGTTCAACCCTTTGAGCTCCTTCTAGACACAATAACAAACAATTCTGGACCAGTACAACTAAATTCTGACACCACTGATGGGTATGGTTAAAGTTTAGAATATTTCTCCTACCTTCATCATACCTGGCTTGGAATCTGAGCCTCCTGGGGGAAGGTATCAGAAACTATAGTGGACAAGAACTGGAGAAAGTAATAATTGGACCAATATTTTACTTTGATAGAGAGTAAAATAAAAATGCCTAGAAAAGATTTGGCAATAACCAATGCTAAAAGTTTGCCTCTAAGAAATGAAGCACTGATCTGCTCATCCATGAGATCTTTGCAAAATGTGATCACCAGCCTTCCCTGACTCCACCAACCTTCCCTCCACTGCACTCCCTTTATCACCTCCTCTGCCCCAAAATTCTATAGAAAGGATTCAGGCTTTGGAATAAAATATTGCCTTAGTACTTTTAATCCTAATGTTTTATAGGGATAGAGTATCCTACCAGTCTGCAATAAGATTTGTTTTCTGCATTAGTTCATTTCATGGGTGTGTTCACTTTATAAAATCATGAATCAAACCCCTTGATGTATGTACTCTATGTGTAAAACTCTATATGTATTCATGGTGGTTATATATATAAGGGACTGTCAGATCCCAACCCCAATTATGTGTACTTACCGAAAACACATTCACAAATGAGTAGAACTCAATATCATAAGTTCTATTAATTTTAATGCTCCCAAGATGAGTCAGAATTTTTAAAGAAAATGGTTCATTTGCTTGGATCCATAGCTCTGGAAGTTGTTTTAAATTAGTGAAATTGGTTATCCTGAAATGTTTTAAGTTGATGTAGAGTTTTTCTTTCCACTTCTGAGGATTCTTTTCAGTGATTAAGGAGGTTTTATATTTTAATATTAAATAAAAATTTGCCCTCAATAAATTTTAATATGTTAATAGAATATGCATGCTTTGCCTAACACTAGTCAGTTCAAAATGATGTATAAACTATTATAGATTGAATTTCATTACTGTTCTAATTTCTCTATGAACTACTGTGTTATTTCCCCATTGCTCGAATCTAAAATATTATGTGACAATAAATATTTAAGAGGATGAATTCCACAGCAATTTTGGTTAACAGAATTCACCATAACTAAGAAAATTATTATAATAAATATGTATTAAGATCCATTTCACCAAATCCCAGAATATTAAACATTTACAAATGCCCTTAAAAATTAAATAAAATATTCTTAAAGAATGCAAACTTGTAAAATTTGTCATCCAGAGAAATAGTGCAAGCAAAAATGTAAGTTGGTTTAGAGACACGTAAAAAAGTTTCATAATCACTAATACTTAACTTTCTCTACACAGTTCAGATAAATGTGACTCTGAAAATATATATCTATTCTGATGCTAAGAAAATTGCAATACAGCTTGGCATGACATTTTGCTAGTCTCTTTTTACTCAAACAATAACTATTCATTCAATAAGTAAATATACATATGTATACATAATAATATATATTCAGTAATAATTCAAGATTATTCAGAATGACATATATTCAGTAATAATTTTGATATTGACATGTTCAAATATTATATTGGATGTAATGAGCTAAATAAAATATATATTAAAGGGGCACCTGGGTGGCTCAGTGGGTTAAAGCTTCTGCTTCAGCTTAGGTCATGATCTCAGGGTCCTGGGATCGAGCCTGGCATCGGAGCCGGCTTCTCCCTATCCCTCTGCCTGCCTCTCTGACTACTTGTGATCTCTCTGTCAAATTAAAAAAAAAGTGTGTGTGTGTGTGTGTGTGTGTACATATATATGTATAGTTATATGTATATATACACACATATATATAAGTTAATTTCATGTATTTCTTTTTACCTTTTACCATGGATACTAGAACATTTTAAATTATATATGTGGTTCTCATTGTATTTCTACTGGGTAGTGCTGGTCTAAGGAAAACTGACAATAAACATATAAATAAAAAATAAATGTAAAATTTAATTTATGTAAAAAACGCATTCTAAATATGATAATCAGAAAGTCATGATAGAGAATGTAGTAGGATGAATAATGGTCACCCAAAGATATCAAATTTTAATGCCTGGGACTTGTAAATGTTATCTTATTTGGAAAAAGGACATTTACAAACATGATGAAAAAATTTTTAGTGGAGGAGATTTCTCTGGATTATCTGAATGGGCCCTAAATATCTCACAAGTATCTTTATAGGAGAAAGACAAAAGAGATAACACAGAATAGAAGAGGCAATGTGATTATGAGGCAGAGTTTGGAGTGATGTGACCACAAGCCAACAGCAAGGAATGCCAACAGCAAAATGAGTTCCTAGAGCTCCCAAAAATGTACAACCCTGCCAGCACCTTGATTTTGAACTTTTGGCCTCTAGAACTATGTAAAAATACAGTTCTGTTTTAAGCTGCTCAGGATGTGATAATTTATTATAATAGCCACAGAAACTAATACAGAGATAATGGGGAAGAAGTTATTTGGAGTGGCATTTAAAGTAAATGGGGAAAGGAAGCTCCTTGAATGGAATGACCAGGTAAAATCTATCTAAGAAAGCTACCTTTAGGTGAGATTTAAAGAAAAAGAAGGTACTAACTATTTGAAGAGATTAAGGAGAGCATTCTGATCACATGGAGCAAGATATGGGCAGGCTCTGAGATGGAAAAAAGATTCATCTCTTCTAAGAACAAAGAAGCCAAAGTTTCTGAAACATAGTAAGCAAAGGAAAACATGACTCAAAAACGAAATGGAGAGGTAAGTAGAGGGCATTCAGGACCATGTCTGCCATGATCAGGAGTATGGATTTTATTTTAATTATAACCAACTATTAAGTATTAAGTGGGGGAGTATTATGGTTAGATTTATGTTTAGAGAAAGACTTCTGTTGTGCATTTGTAGAGAATGCATTGAAGTGTAGCTAGGATACAGCAGGAGAATCAGTTAGGAGGCTGATGTAGTAAGCCAGGCAATAACTGCCAATAATCTGGACCAAGTTGCTGGTAGTAGAGATGGTAAAAAGCATGACAATTTAAGATACATTTTGAAGACTGAATGTGGGGAAATTGTATGAATTGGGTATAGTGAGTGAAAGTATACAGAATAAAATATAACTCCTAGGTTTCTGACTTGAACAACTAAACTAATTATTGAGATGGGTAAGTCTAGAAGATGAGGAATTTCACAAAAATTTATGTGCTTAGTTGCAGTGATGTTAATTTTGAGGTGCATGTGAGATACCAACTATACACCAAGCAGAAATATATATAAATTTATGTATGAATTTTGAGGTCCAAGACAGAACACTAAGTTCAAAATACAAATTTGGAAGTCATTAGTCAGTAGTGGTATATAAATCTATGGGCATGGATAAGATGATCTAAAGAAAGAGAGGCCTAGGATTGAGTGCTGAGGAACTCTAAACTTTAAAAATTAGATAGAAGAGGAAATGCCAAGGAAGGAGACTGGGCAGAAAAGGCCATGGAAGAAGAAGAACGACCAGAAGAATGCAATATCACAGAAGCCAAAAGGGAAGACTATTTTGAGGAAAAGAAACATTTACTACAATAAATAGGGCTGAGAAGCTGAGTGGGAATAATGAGAGGAAAATGGCCACTGGATTTGACAAAATGGGGGTCATTGGAGATTACATCAAGATCACTTTTAATAAAATGGTCAGAAGTCAGATTGCTAAGAATTGAAAAGTGAAGAGACTGATTTTGGTGTGTGATATAAGGTTAAGATCTGATTTTACTGTTTTCACTAGGGATAAACAATTAAGCTCAAAAACAAGTAAACCTGAAGAATACATTTCATAGTGATGCATAGTTATGTGGAAAATTATTTGAAAAGTAAAGGAATTATAAAAGCAAAAATGTAGGCAGGTAGTTAACTCTTTAGGAGGAAACAAATGGACAGAATTGAAGTATCCTCAAGTATCCTCAAAGGAACTGAAAATGTCCTTGTCGCTAAATTAATCATAGCTTCATAAGAGTTTATTTCATGGGGCGCCTGGGTGGCTCAGTCGTTAAGCGGCTGCCTTCGGCCCAGGTCAGATCCCACGGTCCTGGGATCGAGCCCCACATCGGGCTCTCTGCTCAGCGGGAAGTCTGCTTCTCCCGCTACCATTCCCTCTGCTTGTGTTCCCTCTCTCACTGTGTTTCTCTCTGTCAAATAAATAAAATCTTTAAAAAAAAAAAAAGAGTTTATTTCATAATTACATTCATAATCTATATCATAGCCCTGTATTTTTTATATGACATATAAACAAAGGATTCTGGGAAGCTAATGGAATAGGAAGCACCAAGTACCTGCCTTCCCACCTAGACAATCGTGTTGGCAGGATCTCTCTGATAAAGCTATTTTGGAACTCTAGAGTCTATCAGGCTTTCAACTTTCAGGGGAAGGCTTGGACAGTATATTAGTTAATTTTAGTTTATTTCAGCTCTTAGCTCAGCAACAACTACCCATTTTCCAGTCACCAGCTCTGTGGCAAGCAGCCCTGCACATGATCCTGGAGCAGCTTTCAAATAGCCTATGGAAGTGAGGTGGACAATAAGGACCCTGCCCTTCAAATAAAAAGGATCTGTGTTCTGATCACTGTTACCTGCTTCTGATCACAGAGATACATACACAAATGCAGGTAGCCTTCCTTCCTCCTCATAGTTGCAAGTTCCTTTCCCTCATGCCAAAGCAACTTCCAGGGGTAAGATTTAAAAAGCGAGTGCCTTTTCTCCTCCTTCATTTTACCCTTTCTGGGAGTCAGACATTCAAGGCCAGGACATTAAAAAAACAACTGTATATACCAGGTAAATCAGAAAATCATCATGCAAATTCAAGGAAATGTGCAGCCTCAACAAAGACCAGAGAAGACCCTAAATTTACACCTCAGGATGATCTGTGGTCCTACAACAATTAAAACAAAACAAAATAAAAATAGCAAAGCCTGAGGAAGGAGAAAAATCTGGTTATCATCGTTACCACATTATTAAATTCAAATGTCCAGTTTTCAAAAACATCAAAACCATAAGGCATACCAAGAAACAGGGAAGTGTGGACCATTCAAAGGAAAACGTAAATCAATAAAAAGTAAACCAACTGTCTCTGAGAGATACTAGATGGTGGGCCTACTAGATGAAGATTCTGAACAACTTCTGTAAAGAGGACCAAAGTACTGAAAACAGAATGTGAAGAAAGCCAATAAAATGACCTAGAAACAAAATGAAAATACTAATAAAGAGAATAGAAAAACCTAGAAAGAAATAAAAAAAAAATGCAAGAGCTGAAAAGTACAATTATTCCAATTAAAAAATTTACTAAAATGAGTCAAAGGCAGACATAAGCAAGCAGGAGAAAGAATCAATGACCTTGAATGTAGGACAACGGAAATTATCAAGCCTGAGAAAAAGAAAGAAAAAATATGGAATAAAAATGAAGTGAGCTCATGAGCTTATGAGACACCATTCAGCAAACCAACATGCACATTGTAGGCATCCCAGAATAAAAAGACAAGAGAAAGGGCAGAGAGATTAATGGCCAAAACTTCCCAAGTTGGATGAAAGATATGACTATAAACAACAAAAAGCTCAACAAACTCCAAGTAGGATGAATTCAAAGAGATCTACACAAAGATACATTATAATCAAAATGTCTAAACACAAAGACAATCTTAAGAGCAGCAATAAAGAAGAAACTTGACACATATAACAGATCTCAATAAGATTATCAGAGACTTTTCATCAGGTATTGAGGAGGGCACGTATTGCATAGAGCACTGGGTGTCGTATATGAACAATGAATCTTATAACAGTGAAAAAATAAGATAAAAGTATTTGGGGAAAAAAAAAACCAACATAAAAAAAGAAATTTTGGAGGCCAGAAGGCAATGGGTTGAAATATTCAAAAACTGACAACCAAGAATCCTATATCTGGCAAAACTGGCCTTCAAACAGTGAAGGAGAAATTAAGACATTCCCAGATAAACAAAAGCTGATGGAATGTGTTATTTGCAAGATATGCTAAAGGGACTCCTGTAGGTTGAAATAAAAGAATACTAGATAGTAACTCAAGACTTTACTATAAAGAAATAAAGATCTCACTAAAGGTAAAAACATGGTCAATTATAAAAGCTAGTATTGTTTTAACAACAAATTACAATTCATTTTTTGTTTTCTACATGCTTAAAAGGACATTAAAAAATACTATTCTAAGAACTATTGTTGTAACTTTGGTTTAAAACTCCATATTTGTTTGGGGGTTTTTAACCTAATTTAAAGACTAATGTATTTTTAAAAAACAATTATTGTTTATATTTTTGGACACATAATGTAAAAAAGATGTAATTTTGTGACATTAATAACTGCAAGGGGTAGAGAAAGGGCTGTAAAGGAGCAGAACTTTTGTATATTATTGAAATTAAGTTGGCAGAAATTCATATTGTAGAGTTAAAATTTTAGGATTTTAGATGTAATCCCCATGGTAACTACAAAGAAAATAGTTATAGAATATACATAAAAGGGCATGACAAGGGAATTTAACTATTTCACCACAAAAAAACGACACAGAATAAGACAGTAAATCAGATAATGAGGACAAAAGTACTAGAAGGCATATAGAAAACAAATAGCAAAATAGCACAAGTCCCTCTGTATTAATAGTTACTATAAATATAAATGGATTAAACTCTCTAGTTAAAACTCTAGTTAAAAGTTAAAAGTTAAAAGTTAAAAGACAGAGATTGGTAAAATGAGGGGAAATGAACAAAAACTATAATCCAACTAGATGCTGTACAAGAGAATCACCATAGATCCAAAGATACAAATAAGTTGAAAGTGAGAAGATGGAAAAAGATATTCCATGCAAATAATAAAAAGAGAGTAGGTTAGCTATACTAATATCAGACAAAATAAACTTTAAATAAAAAAATAGTTTATAAGGTACAAAGAAGGACATTACAAATTAATAAAAGGTTCAGTAAGGCAAGAAGATATAACTATAAACATCTACCTAATAACAGACCATCAAAATGAATGAAATAAAAAGTGACAGAATTGAAGGGAGAAATAGTTCTACAATAAAGGTTGGAGATTTCAATATTCTACTCTCAGTAATGGATAGAACAATGAGACAGAAGTAAGGAAATAAAAGACTTGAACAACATAATAAGCAAACTAAGTCTGACGTATACAGAGCACTCTACCCAAGAAAACAGATTATACATTCTTCTCAAGTGCATATGGGATATTTTCCAGCATTGACCAAACCTTAGGCCACAAATTAAGACTCAATAGGTTAAAAGACACAGAGATCATGCAAAGTATCTTCTCTGACCCACAACAGGATGAAGTTAGAAATCAATAACAGAAGAAAAATTAAAAAATATCAAAATTTATGGAAATTAACACACTTAATGAATCAAATGAATCAATGAACCAATGAATCAAATGAACCAATGAGTCAAAGAGCTCAAAAGAGAAATTAGAAAATCCTTAGAAATGACGAAAACCAAACCACAATATACCAAAACATAGCAGATGCGCAAAAGCAATGTTAAAGGGGAAATTTATAGGTATAAATCTTACATTAAAAAAATAAGAAAGGTCTCAAATCAACAGCCTAATTTTACAATGTAAGAAACTAGGAAGAAAAAAATAACAAGATAAATCCAAGCTAGCAGAAGGAAGTAAATAATAAAGATTGAACCAGAGATAAAAGAGAGAACAGAAAAACAATGTAGAAAATCTGTGAAAACAAAAGTTTGTTCTTTGAAAAGATCAACAAAGTTGACAAGCTCTTAGCTAAATTGACTAAGAATAAAGAGAAAAGACTCAAATTGATAAAATGAGAACTGGAAATGGGGACTTTACTACTTATTCTATAGAAATAAAAAGAATTTTAAGACAGTACTATGAAAAAAAATTATACACCAACAAATTGGATAATGTAGATGAAATGGACAAATTCCTAGAAACACAAAACATACAAAAACTGAATCACAAAGAAAGAGGAACCCAAATACATCTATAATTAGTAAGGGGAATGAATCTGTAATATAAAAAAAGAAAAATCTCCCAGCAAAAAAAGTCCTGGAGTTGATGGATTCACTGGTAAATCCTATAAACATTTAAAGAATTAACATTAATTCTTCTCAAACTTTTCTAAAAAATTGAAGAGGAAGGAACACTTCCTTACTCATTCTGTGAAATGAGTATTGCCCTAATACCAAAGCCAGACAAAGACATTACTAAAAAACCACAGACCAATATTCCTTATGCATATTAATGCAAAAATCCTCAACAGAATACTAGCAAATCTAATTCAACATCATATTAAAAGAATTATACACCATGACCAAGTGAGATCTATTCCTGGAAATGTTCAACATATGAAAATTGATCAATGTAATATACCATATTAGCAGAATGAAGGAAAAAATACATGATTATCTCAATTGATGCAAAAAAGGAATATGACAAAATTCTACACATTTTCATGATTAAAAATACCTGAAAAACTAGTACTAAGAAAAGACTATCTCAATATAATAAAAAGCCATACATGGAAAACTTGCAGCAAACATCATAATCAGTGTGGAAAAAAAAAAAAAGGAAAGCTTTTCCTCTAAGATCAGGTTCAAGGCAAAGATTCCCAATGAGGATTGCTGAAGATGCAAAGAAACACAAGGAACCTAAATCTTAGAAGTGATCAATCCATCTAGGAGAAAAGAGATCCATAGACTCTTTACTCCCTGACAAAATATCAAGAAGATAAATCTGCCAAAAATAGAATGAAGAAGAAACTATCTAAACTTTGAAAAAACTTAGCACCTCTTTGAAAATTGGTGTGATGAATTTCATCTTGAGGAACCCAAAAGAAGTTTTCCCCAACTTGGCTATTCTTTCCCATAGGATTTAATTGAGTGTCAAAGGCTGGGCATAGGGCAGAAGAAACAACAGAATCTTCACCACATACAACTACTGCAGTGAGTCACTGAAGCCTGAAGGTAAAATAGAGAATGAAAAGATGTTACTCACAACCTTCACCAAGTGAAGATAGCAGATGCTGAACACTGAGGGCAGGGCAAAATGCCAAAGGAAACCTCCAAAACATTATGTTAAGTGAAGGAAACCAGACACAGATGATCACATATTACAGCTGACCCTTGAATAACATGGTTTTGAACTGCATGGGTCCACTAACATGTGTATGTTTTTCAATAAATACAGCAGAGAACTGTAAGTGTATTTTCTCTTCCTTATGAGTTTCCTAATAACATTTTATTTTCTCTCATTTGTGTTATTTTAAGAATACAGTATATAATACATATAACATACAAACTATGTGTTAACTGTTTGTGTTATCAATGAGGCTTCTAGTCTACAGTAGGCTATTAGTAATTAAGTTTTGGGGAAGACAAAAGTAATACATGGACTTTTGTCTGTGCAGGGAGTCAGCACCCCTAACCTCCATGTTGTTCAAGGATCAGTTGGATAGGATTCCAATGATATGAGTTATCCAGAATTAGTAAATTCAAAGATGCAGAATATACATTGGTGGTTGCCAGTGGCCAGGCAGAGATACTAATAGATAAAAACTGCTTAATGGATAAGAAGTTTTGTTTTTTTTTTTTTTTTTTTTTTAAAGATTTTATTTATTTGACAGAGAGAAACACAGCGAGAGAGGGAACACAAACGGGAAGGAATGGTAGCGGGAGAAGCAGGCTTCCTGCAGAATAGGGAGCCCGATGCGGGGCTCGATCCCAGGACGCCGGGATCTGACCTGGGCCGAAGGCAGACGCTTAACGACTGAGCCACCCATGCGCCCCTGGATAAGAAGTTTTATTTTGGAACAATGGAAATATTTTAGAACTAGGTAGAAGTGGTGTTTGCATAACTTTATGAATGTACTAAAGGTCACCGAATTGTTCTCTTTAAAACAGTTAATTTACAGATTGTGAACTTCATCTCAATAGATTTAAATAAATAAATAAATAAATAAATAAATAAATAAATAAAAGCTTTTTTTTTAAATCCCAAAGAAATTCCTCTAAGGTACTCTGGGTCCTTAACCGTGGGTACTACACTAGACCTCCAGAGGGGACTGGGCAGCAAGGTGAAAGGTGGGCAAAAAGCTGGGGGCAGTACTAGAGAGCAAAGAGCACTCCCAGTGACAGTTAAAGCTGGCAGCTGGGATCTCTAGAGTCTCATAAAACCCTGCTGAAGAACATGTCCTGATCCCACAATCAAAACATTTGAAGCCAGTGAACAACTGATATAATTAAATAAGGGACAAAGCCCAGATCCAGCTCCACTATAGACAGATTGATTTAGTCCCTCGTTTTAACACCCTGACAGAAGAAGTAACATCGCTTTTATGGTGATAAATATTATTTATAATGTCCTTTTACATACAATGCCTGGCATAAAATTAAGATATGTGAAGAAGCAGGAACTATGTGACCCATGATCAGGAAAGAGAAAAAAGTAATAGAGGCAAATCTGGAGGGAACTTACATATTTGTATTTATCAGATAGAGATATTAAAATAATTATGATCAATACATTAAAGAAATCAGTATAAAATTTGGGCAACATGAGTGAAGAGATGAAGAATTTTGGCAGAGATAGAAACTATAGTCAAGAACCAAGTGGAAGAAAAAAAAATAAATAAAATAAAAAGAACCAAGTGGAAGAGCTGGTGGGGCGAGAATTAAATTGTACTGATGTAAGGATCTTACATTGTTCATGCCCTTTAAATATAAAGGGTTTATCTTTAAATTATGTTATCTATAGAGCAACCACTAAAAATATACAGAGGTATACTTAGAAAGTCAACATACTAAATATAGTGATACTATACTAAATATAGTGATTTACCCACAAGAAGCAAGAAAGGACGCACAGAGAAATAAGGAAAGATAAGAAAAATAAAATCAAATACCAAGATGATAGGCTAAAATCCAACCATATGAATAATTAAACTAACTTAAAGTGGACTAAGTACTCCATGTGAAAGGAGAAGAATATCAGACTGGATTTTGCTGTTTGGAAGAAACATACTTTAAATATAAAAACCCAGGTAAGTTTAAAGCTAAGTTTATCATATATTCTCCCATTATATTAAAAATAGGCTACCCTATGACCCTGCAATTGCACTACTGGGTACTTAGCCCAAAGATACAGATGTAGTGCAAAGAAGGGCCACATGTACCCCAATGTTCATGGCAGCAATGGTCACCATCACCAAACTGTAGAAAGAGCCAAAATGCCCTTCAACAGATGAATGGATGAAGAAGATATGGTCCATATATACAATGGAATATCATGCCTCCATCAGAAAGGATGAATACCCAACTTTTGTATCAACATGGACGGAATTGGAAGAGATTATGCTGAGTGAAATAAGTCGAGCAGAGAGAGTCAGTTATCATATGGTTTCACTTACATGTGGAGCATAAGGAAAAACATGGAGGACATTGGGAGAAGGAAAGGAAGGGTGAATTGGGGGAAATCAGAGGGGGAGATGAATCATGAGAGATTGTGGACTCTGAGAAACAAACAGGGTTTTGGAGGGGAGGAGGGTGGGAGGTTGGGTGAGCCTGGTGGTGAGTAATGAGGAGGGCACGTATTGCATGGAGCACTGGGTGTGGTGCATTAACAATGAATCCTGAAACACTGAAAAAATTAAATTAAATTTAAAAATAAAATAAAAAATATATTCCCCCATTATAAAAGTTCTGAATTCAAATAAAAATATATAAACATGTAAAAAAAACCCATCAAAATATTTTATTTAAAATCCATAAATAATAGCTTCATACCAGGTAACTCAGAAAAAGCTAAGAACTTCTTGAGTTCTGCCCATTCTGAGACATACAACTGAGAGAATAAAAATAATATTCTCTCCCCAAAAATTCCCCTGAAGTCCTTGCCATGAAACAGAATACAGAACTGGAAGACATTCTCACTGATACTCAGTAAAACATTCTGAAATTTCATGATTTTACATACAAATGTATGTATATATTTATATGTATATAATGTATGTATATAAATGTATATACATTTACATGTAAATATATATAAAGATACATATTTATATAATGTATACAATGTTTTACTGAGTATCAGTGAGAATGTCTTCCAGTTACACTTTCATACAAACATTTGTGTGTATGTATAACTCCCTCCAAAAAATATTAAGTGATCAAACAGTGTCAACCTGAGCTAATGTTGACTCACAGGAAGAGCTCTGGCTTGAGTGAGTAACAGATGACTTTTAAGACAAGACCCCAAGTCTTAAAAGATTTTTCCCACAAGAGGAGTGTTCAAGCTCTCCAATGGCCACACAATAAAGGCGACATAACCATCCAAGCATGCTAATCCTGCAGAAAGAGTGCAATACCAAAAAAATAACAACACATACTTGGTGCTCAGGGAAGGACATCGAGCTTTAGTGAGCCACAGAGCAGTCTGCAGAGCACACCTAAGAGGAGCAATGCTTTATTTAGACATTAATTGATAAAATCTCAGGATGTAATGGCCATACTTTGACTAAGTGCACAAACACATAACAGTATTCAGCTATAAGGATCTGGAGGCAAGAAATGGGCATTGTAACATAGACCAGGCCAATTGGAAAGAGGAAGATAAAGAGAATACCTATACTGTAACACAACATTCATTTAGCCATAGTTGTTAAGGTTATCATCAGTTACCTTAGTAAGGAAGAAATCATCAACAATATCAGAACCCACTTACTTACTCAATTGTATATATTTATCAGAGTGGGGATTCAAACTGTTACATTCAGCAAACAACAGTTATCATTAAAGAGAAGTGTCTGAATTGCATGGGCCCTAATTACTTCTCCCTGGGTATGTGATATATTATATACTATAAATATTTGTCCACAGACATGGCGGGAGGGGCGGGAACTAAATCATTAGAGCATAAACAACCATGTCCAAAAATATTTAAAGCCTTGTGACATAATTGATTTCATAACTGATAGAAAATTTGTAAGATATCAAGAAAATGTGAAAACAAATTACATTATAATCCCTCAGACGTTAAAGTATTTACCTAAGTCATATTTTACTCCTTTATACCTCTCAACTCTGAATTACATAAATTAGTGCCATCCCTTCATATCTCTAGCATTGCTTTCAAATGGTTAGGAGTCATCCAGAGAATAGGGAACAAAAACGCCATTGTTGAAGGACTTTGGATTTAAAAGTCCACAGAGACCCATTTAATGGGACAGTGTAAAATAGTAGGTGGTCCCTCACCCCTGAAATGCTTCACGGAACAGATCGTTTTGAAAGAAGAGAAAAAGGCTTTGATATAAACTAATCGCAGGTATGAGAAAAAAAAGAAAATATCTTTATAAAAGATGTGAGAAGATAAAAAACAAGAAACCAACCTTCCCAAGACAGAAGTCTGAATCAAAGTTGAGCTGACTTGAACATATTAATGTCTTGAATCCGAACACTGGCACTGGAAACTTCAGAAGAGCTCATTGATTTTTAGCACTTATGCTTGAGGCCAGAATAAAACAAGAATAGAAACAGAGCAGGTATGCTTCTTATATATTTTTCCACCAATTAAAAATGAACCCAAAGTGAAGAACTACTTTTCTGAACCCGGAATCACTTCCCTTGTTGGGACCATTGTTTTCCATTTACGTTTATCAAGACATTTACATACTCACCTTACTGAGCTGGGAAGAAGTGTGCACACAATCTAAAAAGAACCTATTCTAAATTTTGAAACTGCGCTGCTATTAAGGAAAGTTGGAGCCTAAGTCTTTAACATATTTCTAGTCTTTAACACATTTTTGAAATGTTATCAGAATAATCCTGCACTTAAAAATCAGAGGTTTTAACTTAAAAATCACTTTGCTTACTTTTTCATTTAAACATTTTTATTTTGTATTGTTATTCTTTATGAAAGTTATTCCTGAGACATAGTTTAAGGAGTCAAGATTACAAGGGTTTTATTTATGAAAAATTAATAGTTTCCTGACCTGCTCTCTCCTGATTCTTCCCCTTTCAAAGGCAACCCTTGCTCCTCTTTCAGGTAATTAATTGTTTCAGAATTTGCCTCCATCTCTCTAAATAACATGTTCACATTATTTTTATTCTTCTTTTTTTGACTTCCCATTACAGAAGGTGTGGATTTAGCACCTTTCCTTCTCCTGCTCCTACCACACACTTAACACCTTTGTCCACTTCCTCACCATTAATACAGGTATACAGGGAAGATCAAACAAAGATCATGGGTTTTGAAATTATGATTATGTAAATATCATCCAAAGCTGTGCTACGAAATGAACTATATTGCTTTTCTGCACATCTTCTTGTTTTCTCTGGAGCTAATAATTATGTTTCTCTTTAATCATTTACTTAATGTTCTATATATGTATCACTAATTCAAGCCCTAACTCCGTGCCAGTTTTATAAATCTCCTCTCAAGACAGACACATCAAGTTTCTATCAGTTCCCTCTCCCCAATCTCTTGAAACCTAGTGATCTGCTCCAATCATACTGGTGGTTCAGCTCTGCCTGATATACCACACTCATTCTGGGATGTCCCTTCACCATTATCCTGGGGACTTTTTTTCCCCTCTCAGCTCTAGTGCATCTTCTGTTTCTGGTATCCCTTTTCTTCCTCTTTCTCAGTTTCCCCCCTGATTCTTTCAAGTATTATAGCTTCCAGGAAAGGACAGAGTACAGTAGCTTCCAAAGAAACAGTGCATGAAGTAAACACTTTGGAATTTTGTATGTTTAAAACCACCTTTATTCTGCCACCATACCTGACTGATATTTTCTCTACCACAAAATTTCTAAAGTGGAAACATTTTCTTTCATATTTACAGAGGTGTTGCCTCAGTGCCTTCTAATTACCAAGGCTAGTAATTGTCCTAATTCGGGATCCTTTGTATTTGACTTGTTTTTTCTGGACATCCATAGGATCTTCCCTTTGCACAGTGGTTGAATGAATATGACCTATTTGTTCACAGGAACAAATAGATCAGTAGAAGGGAACTGATAATTAAGAAATAGTATCCCACTATAAATAAGAGTAAAACATATGGCAAAGTACTATTTTTAACTTAATAAGTAGCAATGGTTTACTTAGAGAAAAATATTTGGCACAATTGGCTATTCATATGGAAGGAAATAATGCCCCTATATCACATTACTAAAAAATAAATTCCATATAGATAAAGATTTAAATGTAAAATATAAAGAAATGAAAATCCTGGAAGAAAATTTAGGAGACTTTATGCGACATACAGGAGTAGAGACACCTGGGTGGCTCATTCAGTTCAGCATCTGACTTTTGAGTTCATCTCACAGTCATGAGGTCGAGCCCCATGACAGGCTATACACTCAGTGTAGAGTCTGCTTGGGATTCTGTCTCCCTCTCCCTCTACCTCTCCCCCTGTGTGCTCTCTCATTCTCTCTCTCTCTCTCTCTCAAAATAAATAAAATCTTAAAAAAAAAAAAAAGAAATATAGAGTAGAAGAGACCTTCTTAACCAAGAGAAGAAACCTAACATTAACTAATAGGAAAGCTAGACATATTTAACTGTATAAAAATTTTTAATTTTTGGATGGCAAAATATATAATAAACAGACAAATGATAGGCCTAAAGCAAACACACAAAAGATATTTTAAATAAAGTAAATAGACAAATGATCCTTTTTAAGATTTTATTTATTTACTTGAGAGAGAGAATAAGAGAGAGAGGATAAGAGGGGGGCAGTGGGAAAGGGAGACAGAGAATCTCAAGCAGACTCTGCACTGGGTGCAGAGCCCAATGTGGGGCTCCATATCACAACCCTGAGACAAATGGCTCAGGACCTGAGCCAAAATCAAAAGTTGGATGCTTAGCCAATGGAGCCACCCAGCCACCCCAATAGACAAATGATCTTATAAGTTGGCAAGAGAAAAACAACCAAATAGAAAATGTACAAAGAAATGAAAGAATAGTCAGATGTCAAGAATCTCTCTTCTACCCTGGCAAAAAAAACATAGTTGATTGTTATCTTTCGGTGAGTGTGAAACAGGTAAATAAGGGAATACCAGGCATAGCTGAGAAAGGGATGGTGTGCCACAGTGAAAAGGAAACAATTCACTGAATATGTACCTACTACACCTTAAGACCTCAAATCTTTCCTCCATTTAGTTCCTAGAAAATTGGCCACCAGGACTTCACTTTCCAGGCAGGAGAAAGTGTCTTCTCTGAAGAATTTGAGCAGGTCAAGAGGAAAAGCCTAAGGATATTGCCATTATAATTTCCCACGACTGAATGGTCCAACTTGATCATCTTGCCGTGCAGCTTAAAGAAATCATCAGCTATCAGGAAAAGGAAAAATAAAGTAACAATGTGCACGGAAGTAGGCTTTCCAGAGCATAAGCAACTGGAGACAAAAATCTTATTTAGAGACACCTGGTCCATGACTATATACTTGCTACAGATGAGAATGTAGCCTTGTAACACTATTTGACTCAAGATAAAGGACAGCATAATGCTTATCAACATTCCCTTAAATGCAAGTACAAGTCTTCTGAAAAGGTGATGTCAGCTTTGAGCAAGAGAGACACATCCTAGAGCAAAAACGTACCCCAGTCTGCAAGAACCCAACTCTGCACAGATTGGGAGTTAGGAGCCATGAACAAGCATTGCCGAGATGTCTGTGACCATTCCATTTCCTACATTCTCTATTTATATCAGGAACCCATGAGGGTGTGTGTGTGTGGGTGTGTGTGTGTGGGTGTGTGTGTTCCTGCCAATTTATAACTGGATTGTTGCAGATGGGGTCAAGTGTGGGACTAGGGTCCATGTGACCACAGTCAGATTTCCCAAGGGGTATCTGGAATCTGAAGGAGGAAATGTAAGCTGAATATGTCCTAAATGTAAACTGACTAGTATAAGGCAGGGGACCACTGAGTCACCAGAGAAAACTGTGACATCAGTGGATTTTTTGAACAAAGACTTCTATCAAGAACTACTCTGCCTTGTTGGATAATAAATTTTTTAAATAAATTTTTTATTAATCCAAGCAAGGCCCTTCTCTTGTTTATTAATTTATTCCATTTTATCCCCATCCCCCATTCTCATAAGCAACCATTTCTGATATATTTAAAATACACAAGTATTCTTACAAAAATGTGTATTGTTACTTCTTAAATATGTGTTTTAAATTCACATAAATCTCATTCTATTTCTAATCTTTTTACTTAGGACTATATTTTTAAGATCAATTCATGTGGGGCGCCTGGGTGGCTCAGTGGGTTGGGGCCTCTGCCTTTGGCTCAGGTCATGATCTCGGGGTCCTGGGATCAAGCCCCACATCGGGCTCTCTGCTCGGCAGGGAGCCTGCTTCCCCCTCTCTCTGTCTGCTACTCTGCCTACTTGTGATCTCTCTATGTCAAATAAATAAAATCTTTAAAAAAAAAAATCAATTCATGTAAGCTATGTGTATGACTGCCCCATAGGTGTGCATAATGAGTGTCTACCCTATTTTACATATTTTATTTGTATATTTAAATATCTGTTAATATGTAAACTAGTATATGTCTAAGGTAAAGAAGAGTGATAGTCATTCAAAGGGCATAAAGAAATTGGAGCTCAATACTTATGGCCCAGAGAGACATGGTAATGAGAATGGGGCTTAGAAAAATAATGGGGTCAATAAAAATAAATATGCAATATTATTCCCTATGCTGTACTTTTCATCTCCATGACTTATTCATTTCATAACTGGAAGTCTGTAACTCTTAATCCCCTCATCTATTTTGCCCATCCCCCACCCACCTTCCCCTGGTAATCACCACTTTGTTCTCTGTATTTAAGAGTTTGTTTTCTTGGGGCGCCTGGGTGGCTCAGTCATTAAGCGTCTGCCTTCGGCCCAGGTCAGATCCCAGGGTGCTGGGATCGAGCCCCGCATCGGGCTCCCTGCTCCGCGGGAAGCCTGCTTCTCCCGCTACCATTCCCTCTGCTTGTGTTCCCTCTCTAGCTGTGTTTCTCGCTGTCAAATAAATAAAATCTTTAAAAAAAAAAAAAAAAAAAAGAGTTTGTTTTCTTTTTTAGGTTCCACATATAAGGTGGGCACTGAGTAATATATAGAATTGTTGAATCACTTTGTGATGCAACTGAAACTAATATAACATTGTATATCATTATACTTCAATAACAAATAAAAATAAAATTTTTGAGATAAATATAGGAAAAAACCCCAAAGGACTATATTGGTCTTAAATCTCACCATTATTGCTATTAGAAACTAATAGTTTGGGAATTTATCTAAATGTCTCCTGTCTTTGAAATATTATGGGCCCAGAAGTTTTTTCCTCGTTAATAAACATTGGCTTTTAGCTTCAGGTTCATATAAAATATGAGCAGAAAGTACAGAGTTCTCACTATAGCCTTTCTCCACAAGTCTCCCTCTCCACACATTTTCCCCTCTTGCTAACATCTTGTATTAGTGCAGTACATTTCTACAATTGATGAGCCAGTATTGATACATTATTAACTAAAATTCATAGTTGACTTTAGGGTTCATTCTTTGTGTTGTACATTCAATACATTTTGATAAATGTATAATGACACGTATCTACCATTACAGTATCATACAGAATAGTTTCAGGGCCCTAAAAAACTCTATTCCATGTATTCATCCCTTTCTTCCTCCCTCTTCCTGAACCACTGATCTTTTTACTGTATCCATAGGTTTGCCTTTTGGCCCATAACTATTTCTTAGTATTCCCCTTGAAAAGAAGTTGGCCTTATTTTCCTTTTCAGGCAGTTTATGCTCTGGTAATACATGACATAGGGGACAACTGAGACCTGCACACTAAATCCTGAATGTTAGAGCCAAGAGATAGAAAGAAAGAAAATGAAACTATAAATCGGGAGTAACACAGAAATTTAAAAACACAGTTTGGTAAGACAATATATATTGTGGAAAATCAAAGCTAGCAAATAAAGAAAAACCTATAGCTCAAAATGATAGAAAAAGTTTGCATGAACTATCTATTAATGAACTATAATTTTAAGAAATATTTAATAAATGGTAAATTGGACATAGCAACCTAAATTCATTAATATTAAAAAAAGTAAACGTTTTATCACTAAAGCCTTATAGGCCTTTGTTGTCATTCTTTAGCCCCTTAATAGTATGAATAGTATGAAACGATATAATATGTAGTCCTAGTGCCCAAGTTTAATTTCTAAAAGCTGAAATTAAAGGTGGGGCTTTCATTTAGATGAAAGATAGCAAGAATACTTTCAAAACTTTCTGGTGATGTTGACAAACTAGCTTGAAAGGGCTCTTGTTGGCCAAAATGTGAGGAGTGTGAAGATGAACCAAAAAGAAATTGTTTATAACTGTAGAATGAAATTATTTGAGTCTGTGAAAGGCCATAAATATATGATGATGTTCAAAAGGAATAAATTCACATAAATCTCATTCTGTTTCTAATCTTTTTACTTAAAAACTATGTAATTTTTTACTTAGAAACTATGGTAAATTTACCAGTTACTACTTACAAACTTGTAAACCCATATTGTGCATCAAGAATTGACATGTCTAGGGCCGCCTGGGTGGCTCAGTCGTTAAGCGTCTGCCTTCGGCTCAGGTCATGATCCCAGGGTCCTGGGATCGAGCCCCACATCGGGCTCTCTGCACGGCAGGAAGCCTGCTTCTCCCACTACCATTCCCTCTGCTTCTGTTCCCTCTCTCGCTGTGTTTCTCTCTATCAAATAAATAAAATCTTTAAAAAAAAAAAAAAAAAGAATGGACATGTCTAGACATTTGCCTAAGTGGGTAAGTTATTTTGGAATGGTGTTATGGGCTGTATATGTACAGCTGGGACAGAGAAAAAATTTTCCATTTCTTTCCTCAGATGAGGCAGGACTCTACTATGTATGGACATCATTACTGGCACCTGTGCAACCCACTAAGGTACTTGGGGCCAGGAAAAATCATGCCAAAATACACTATACAGATCTTGTTCATTGTGGCCACCAACTACCATAACATTCTGGATTCTCGAGTAACTACATGGGAAACTAATAATGTACATGAGTGTGCGTGAAAACAATCATTTCCTGCCAATCCATAATTTCCCTGAAATGCTGCATGATAGGATATCACTTTACACACAAAACAGTTTAGGAGGATAGACACCAAAATGTTAACAGTGATTTTTATCTGCACAGCTGGATTTAACATAAGTTTCACTCTCTTATTTATAAAAACAATATTAGAAAAAAAGAGGTTTTGTTTCAAAAATTTTAAAGATTAAACTTATCATCAGTTTCTTTGAATGCAACAGTAATAGCATTTGTTTAAGAGCTGCAGAATTCTGTCCTGATATTTCCAAACAGAAGTGCTAAACTACTAAAGCTTTACAAGTATCATTAGTGCAAAGCTCCAACAATGTGTGAACTTGGGAAATGTTTTTGCTCTCTTGAACTTCAGTTTCTTCATATGTAAAATGGAGAAAATGCCACCTACTTCATGACTGTTGCGAGAAATAAAGATACATTGATGACATGTCATATATACAAGTCTCATAGCATAAATACTATAATTGTCCCATTCATAAAATATTTCATAGTAGTAAGAAAGGAGAAAAATGAATACCTAGCTGCATTTGCTTGAATTTGCGTAAAGACACTCTACGAGGATAAATATGCAAGAAATAAGTATAATTCCTTGGCCTGGGGAGAATATCTCTCATGTTTCTGATAATAAATTACTCAAAGATTCATTTCCACATCCCTGCCTTCGGGAACAGGAATGCGTGATCCTCTATGATTGCCAATTAGCACTGCCAAACAAAATATACTTCAGCCTACTTGCATCAGATTTCTAACTTCCCAGTAAAAGCCTGCTCTGTGTTCTTGTGCAACAACCACAACCATCAGAAAATTACAGATAGGCTGATTTCAGGTAACCAAATAATTTGATACTGTTTCAGATTCTTCCTTTTTTTTTTTTATTTCTAAGGAAAATATATTTGGCCAACTGGATTTCTTTAGGAATACCAAATATCCTAACCCAGAGATCAGCCAAAATAAATAATAATTGAGTATAGCATCCAATATTAATCTCTGCTAATGCCAATTATTCTACTGGCTTGCTAAGAAAATCTAATGTTGAGAGTAAAAAGTTTAAAGTAGAAAATTAATTATAATGTCTTGACACATAATGGTAAGAAGGCTATTATTTTTTTTCACAGATGATTTATTTCTCCAGGGTGAGCAGAGGACAGAATATAGGTGAGGTTGCTTTTAGTTTATATTCAGTCTTGATGTTAAAACTTTCTCTCTGCTCAAGAAATCTAGAGAGATAATTACTACTTGCAATAAATTCTTTATATTCAAAATTTGACATATTACAAGGTTTGCTAATGACAATGTTCATGCAGACCCCAAATCCTTCTGATTCCTTTTCTCTTGGGGGAAAAGTTTCTTTAAAAAGATTTGAGAATCTGGTTGAACTGCATAACTGTGCTTATTTTTCAGCTAATTCAGGAAATGAAAATGTAAGCTATTCATGCCTAAAATGAAGATGTACTATAATTGGAGATCCAGAAAAAGCATTAACCTAGTTTAAAACACATGTCCTTTATTAGGGGAGGAATAGGAATTTTAACAAAATAGTTTAAAGTTATGTTTTCAATATTTCTGGCTTCATTTTCAGAAATACTGGTACAAAATTTTGATGATCTTATGCCAAGGTAGAGAAGGAAGCAGAGATTGAACAATCTCAGGGGTTTTTCTACTGAACCTTTAGTTCTAGGCATAGTGTCCTGCCTGGTTGTGGGACACAATGCAGCCTGACTGAAGTGACAGGCCTAAGTTCTAAAGAATCAATCCTGAAATTTAAGCCTTTCATTTCCAATTGAACTTAACTAAGATGAAAGAGATATTTGGCACAGAGATTGTTTTCACATCTGTAAGCACACCAGTCTTCTCCTGTAGGAAAAGACAACCTTTTTCTTCCAGTGCACTTGTAAAATCTCCCTTAGGTTAGAAAAATAGAATCCTAATTGATGTTTCAGCTGGAATGTTGAACAAGAATTCATTAACCTTGAGTATGTGGTACCTTAAAGATACTATCCAAATGTATTTTCTCATTTCCCAACTTTCCACCTGGATGCAAATGGTTTCCAAATGTGTAGTTCTCACTCATATTTTTGGTGAGAACATTTATACACTCATCTGAACCTCAAGCCCACTATCTTGTCCCACTTCAGAGCATTGTACAGTTTTTTCCATCTGCTTGGAACACTCTTTCCTGGATCAGCACATGTCAGCTTCCATATCATTCAGATTTCAATTCAAAGATAGGCCCCTCTATACCATCTTACCCTAAATTATCTTTAGATGTCACTTTCAGTGACATCACTTTCAGTCTGAAATTCTTATTTCTGTATTTATTTATATGTTGATTTCTATGTCTTTCCAGCTAGAATCTTAGTTCATCAAGGCTAAAACATTTGTCTTGTTTACATCTATCTACCTGGACCATTACAAACACATAAGTGATTGTAAACTACTTAACAACAGAAATATAGTCCTCTATTCTCAGAAATACTATGGATATAGTAGGTAACCAAAAGCTAACCATTCTCAATGAATTCTACCACTTTCCTCAAATATGACCAAACAAAACTAATCATTTATACCCAGTTTTAAAACCAAAAGAAATACTTACTAAACATCAGTTCCTTAGATCTAGAACAAAGTGTTTAAGAAAGTGAAAGACTCAAATAATTTTTTCTTTTTTTCAAATAATTTTTTTCAAACTATGTAATCTTGTTTTGCTAACTGAATGCCATGAAATCTGAACTTACGTGCATAATAAATTATGCAGGTAAGCCATAAGTCATATTTTTAAGTTTTGACTCCATACTTGAATAAGGTTATGGGGAGGGGGATATTTTAATTCCCTCGGAGTACTAATATGTACACTCATAATGTAACTATTATTGGGGTACAGGGTTGGTTCAATTGGTAGAGCATGCATCTCTTGATCTCAGGGTCATGAGTTCAAACCCTATACTGGGTGTAGAGATTGCTTAAATAAATAAAAAAAATCTTGGGGCACCTGGGTGGCTCAGTTGTTAAGTGTCTGCCTTCGGCTCAGGTCATGATCCTAGGGTCCTGGGATTGAGCCCCGCATCAGGCTCCTTGCTTGGCGGGAAGCCTGCTTCTCCCGCTACCATTCCCTCTGCTTGTGTTCCCTCTCTCGCTGTGTCTCTCGCTGCCAAATAAATAAAATCTTTAAAAAAAAAAATTTAAAAAAAGTGTAACCATTATTACTAATTTTAAAATTCATTTTAAAATTTTTAGAAAACATTAAAGTATCTTTAAGAAGATTCTTGTACTGGAGCGCCTGGATGGCTCAGTCAGTTAAGCATCCAATGCTTGGTTTCAGCTCAGGTCATGATCTCACAGTCGTGAGATCAAGCCCCAGGTCAGGCTCTGTGCTCAGTGTGGAGTCTGCTTGAGATTCTCTCTCTCCCTCTGCCTTCCTCCCCATGCTCACACTCTCTCAAATAAATAAATAAAATCTTAAAAGAAGAAAAGGAAGAAGAAGGAGGAGGAGGAGGAGAAGAAGATTCTTGTACCAAAAATATCTCTTCAAGATAAGAAACATGAGGGGGGACCTGGGTGGTTCAGTCAGTTAAGCAAGAAACTCTTGGTTTCAGCTCAGGGCATGATCTCAGGGGTTATGAGATCCAGCCCTTTGTCAGGTTCCAGGCTTAGTAGGAGTCTGCTTGAGATTCTCTCCCTCTCCCCCTACTCCTCTCTCCACTTCCTCTCTCTTTCTGTCTCTCAAGTAAATAAATACATAAACAAATAAATAAAAGCTTTCAAAAAAGATAAGAAACATGAGTTTGCTATATTGTCAGGAAAAATGACAAAGAAGAAAATAACTAATAGAAACACTTAAAGAACAATCTAACTAAAAAGGTTAAATTTACTTTTAGCTATTTAGTTATATTAGGTATATAAGTCTACTAGGTGTTAAGTAGAGCAGGTATAAAAATAGATATTTGGTAGATAAAATGCAGTTGAAAATCAACAATTATACATGGTTAAACTTAGACATACTGAAGACTTCCTAAATGTCAAACACTGTAATGGCAATTGGCACATACTATCATTTAAAGTTCCTAAGGAGTCTCTGGGAAACATAGGCTTAGAGAAACTAACTTCTCCAAGGTAAAAAAAAAAAAAAAAGTTTTTTGGAACACTCTTTCAATAGAGTACTACAGCAAGAATTAAACCCTGAATCTTCCCATCTCCATAGCCCATTCTGTTTCTATGTCACTCTACACTCTATATAAACATGCGCTTTTTTATTAATTAATAACATCTTTGCCTTAAAGTCCCCAGTTTTATTGCTGGCTGGATCTCCATGGTTGGATGCTTAAAACAGCATTATAATTAATTCTTTTTATGTTACCATTAACAAAGAAAATAGGAAAAGGGAAGTGCCTCTTGAGATATATCAGAAGAGTAACCAAGCCATTTCTCTAACCAATATTTATGTTCCCATGAGGCCAAGGGCAAGGTTTGTTTTCATCTTGAAAACTTTTTTTTTCCTGCTATTAATTTGGAGGATGCATGGAAAGCAAGTGTACAGGTTAAGTTAAATTGTGAAAAGCAAGATACAACGAGAAATAATGTACTTGGATTCAGATAAATCATTCAAGCTTTGGGACTAATGTACAGCAAATTGAACTCAGTCCAGAGAAAATGTAGATAAAATGAGTTTGGGAGCAAATAATGGGATGTGGAAATACATTTTAAATGGAACAATGCTTCAGTTTAATAAACTATTTTAAGAACCAAGGCAGAAAATTTCTCACAAAATTTACTAGTCTTTACAACAGGCATAGCAGAACAAACTGATATGGTAGATAAGGTGATTGCTATGTTGCTAGAGGCTTAGAAGTCAAATAAAAAAATGATATTGACCATTTTTTGATATGGTGAAGGAGATTTCAAATGTCATTCAGTAGGGATTTTCCTACCTTCCCACAAACATTTTCAAACATTATCAGAAGATTAAGTGTTCTCTAAGGCATGAGTGAGTAAGAAAAGCCAGGTCTGAATCTTGACTCTACCTTTATTAGCTTTATCATGGAGGGAAGACATCAACTTCTCTAAGCTTCCTGATCAACTAAAATAGAGTAAATAGTAACCACCTCACAGAGTATTTAGGAACAAATAAGATGGCGTGTGCAAGAGGAGTTTATGATCCGTAAAGCATTATAAAAATGAAAATTTTAAATGTTACTAATAATAATAGAAACTAAAATAAAATGAAAGGTGATATCCTACAAGTATGATCTTATATAATACTTATAAGTATGATCTTACTTATAGAAATTTAAAATACCTGTGTTTATAGAATTTAGAAAGGCATAAAGAATTTAGAAAGATAACTTTCTAATTTCTAGTGACTTGCAAAGCTGTCCATGATATTAAGTGAAAAAAACAAATTGCACACAGCACGATTTTATCTCAAAAACAAGCAATAAATGTGCTTATATGCTGGATATATTTGCATGAAGAAGAGGAAAATTGTGGAATGGGTTATTTCAGGCTGTCAGGGAAGTGAGGGAATTGTTCAACTCTCATATAATGCACATACACACACATGCACACACACATAACTGTATCATTTGCTTTCTTAACCACAAGTCCATACTGTATTTGTAATTGGAGAAACAAAGGGGATTTTTAAAAATAATGCTAGTAACATGAACCCTTGAAAGCAATATTAGTAACACCAAAAAAATCACCAAAGTGTGCAGCAGCATCAAAACTTAGAGAATTACATATTTCAATCAGTTGTTCTGATTATTCAACATGCTTCAAGTCACCTTTGAACTGTTAATCCAAACCACAAAGTGGAGCAGCTTTGATGTCCACAGAAATCATATCTATAACATCAAAGTAAAGGGTATACCAGGGGATCTGAATCTAACCTGAGGGTCCAGAGGCTTTGGGGCATCTGAAATACTGATGGAGTGGGTAAAAGGGGTGGGAGACGGAGCGCTAGTTAAGGACCTCAATGCATACCATGAAGTTCTTTAAATTTGGGAGCATGTAGCCACCTAAGAGCTCCATCACTTAGAAGACACAGGGGAGCCATTATATGTATTAATATGCTTAGTTTCAAGCCATTTCAGGTATATTTTCCACCTTAGTAGGAGCAAAGTAGTGGCCATGTTTTCTGTTTCTTTTTAATTCAATTAGGAAAGGCTCTGAGAGCACAGAAACTCTATAAAGGAATGTTGACTGGATATACAAAATAAGTACTTTATGTTTAAGGTCTCCAAGTCAGAGAAAGCCCAATGAGAATCAGAAATGAATTTTAAAGAAATGCATGGCATTCTGCTTCTTTTTTACAATCCTTTGGGTTTGTTTGTTTTTTTTTCATTTTTATGAAAAGTCTGGTTTCTGTAAAGAGAAATTACATTGTTTGCCAGAGCAGCTGTTTATGTGACAAATCAGAGAAGGTGTTGGAGATGTTTAGGAGGGAAGTGAAAATCTTTGTGAGTAAGCCAGTATTTATTATTCTTTGGTAACTTCTCCAAAGTGTTCATAAGTTTTCCCCAGGTGTTTGGAGCCATTCTCTAGCCCTTACCCCTGCTCAAAGAAAGAGACCTCCCACAGAAGGAACGTTTACTCAATTTCTGTAAGGAAAGACTAAAATGTTGTCATTTCATTAAAAAACTTTTTTATTTCTTCCAGAAATACTTCTTTGAATGTCAGGCCCTCTTTGTCCTTATCAAGGAATCCTAAGGTATTTTACTTTACTGTCAATTTGAGGATGGAACCTAGCTTGGGCCCTTGGTTTTTCCAGCTGACCCTGTCACATCTTCAAAACACCATTCCAAACCACAGAGGTACAGCTTTGAAAGCAGCTAAAGGCTTTGAAACTGATATTCTTCCATCCAAATTGAGAGACGAGCTGGTACAGAGAGGAGTGCTCTTCTAATCTATTTAAACAAATGATACAGAAGGGAATGAGTGTTAAGCAAATGAGGGCTTCTCCTTGTGAAGCGGATCGCTCCAACTGTGCAACTGGACAGGCTCCACATGAAAAGCTCTGGCCCCTCCACAGAAAGACATGAACCTAGCAATAGTCCTTTGAACGTGAAATGTTCTCGGTAGGCTGTGCAGAACAGATCGGACTCTGTACTAGCAATATGTATTGGGACTAGCAGACCTGCATTCCTTGGGATGAAGAAGATCCAGCTTAGGAACACTTGAACAAACACACATTTAAAGCCAGCCTTTCCTTCTCCTTCAAGATACAAGGATAGCCCTAGTAAATCACAGTATTGTATTCAGAAAATCTAAATGTTATAAAAAAGTAAAGTTTGAAGGCAAGAAATTCTCCTAAGGTAGGCAAGGAAAAGACAAAAAAAAAGGTGGTAAAGGAGTTGTGGATTCACTGAGTTGAAGAGTTCTGAACCTAACTAGATTCTCAGCGTAGCCAGTACTGGAAATGCTGGCTCCCCTATGTCTTCTGTTCTTTGTTTCTGATGAGATATTAAGGAAGATTAGCATCTCCTTACAGACTTAGGGGCAAAGAACAAAAAAGTTCTAACAGAGAGAAAGTTGGAAGCAAACAAAAGTTTTAATAAAAATTAAAATATGGACAGATACTCTATTTAAAGTGTGGCCATCCTTTTATTGATCTTACAAAAATCTGCTAAGAAAATTAGGTATAAAGAAGTTTTCTGAATCCCGAAGAATGAGCTTTTATAGAAAATCCAAAGAGCTTTAGAAAACCTTAAGATTTGTCAAAAGATGATGAAATACAACTAGATGAGTTTGGAGAGGTGACAAGTTCAAATACTGAAGCAGTAATGAGCTTGAGAGCATGCCAGGAGATGAAAGAGATTTTTTGGCACTTTGGAGGAATAAATAACTATTTTCCTTCGTACATAATATGTAGCACCTTTTTATATAGTCTACAAAAGAAAAAGTTCTTCAGTTCTTAAAGTGAAGCTTGATATAAAGCCTAGTTGGTTGTCTCTTTGAAAAGCAACAATTATATTAAGAGAAATGGGTATAAATTCTTAGCCATGATATAAATTTAAAATGCCATTTTCAGAAAAAAATCTAGAAAATTAGACTTTCATGAACACATATTTGGACAATTTAGACAAGCAATTTTTTTTTTTGCAAAAGTTAGTTTGAATGCAGCAAGATGTGAAGGTTCAAACAGGGTCACTGACACATTTTTCATTGATGGATCAAACTTCGAAAAATTGAAGCTTAAATTCAGCTCAGTGTCTGGTTTTTCTCTTATATGAGAATGAGTTATTCTGAACTTCACTGCAAGTCTGTAGTGAGAGAGCTCCCGGAGAGGGGGATAGAGTGTGAAAGCTTAAGTTGTAGTTACTTTTGCTGTCAAGTTAACAATGCTGTTATCAGTACAACTACAATTTTAAGTGGGCTTTTCAGACAAACAGCAACTTCTAAGAATAAATGTTTTCTTCCCATCTTCTTCTTCCCCATTGTTGGATTAATTTCTTTTAAACATGTTGCAAAAAACTTAGACAAGTGCCCAAGCCATTTTTCTTTTTTCCTTTTCTTGTTTGTTTATATCTATATCTATATTAATATAACTTAAAGGGAGACAGAGTGCACACCAGCAGGGGGAGGAGCAGAGAGAGAAGGGGAGAAAGAATCCCAAGCAGACTCTGCCTTCAGCATAGTGCCCTGTGCAAGGGCTTGACCCGACAACTCTGAGATCATAACCTGAGCTGAAACCAGGAGTCAGAAGCTTTAACCAACTGAGCCACCCTGGCGTCCTAACTGAGCCATTTTTATTGAATGCACAGATAACTTGATTGTCTTTGCCTCACTAAATTTCTTTGGGTTGAAACTGTGATTACCTTGTGTGAACCTAGAGAGCATTTTTTAGTAAAGACATGCTTCCACTGAAGTGGCTGTGAGAGGTTTACTATGGAATAAATTGACATCAAAGAACTCTGGCAGATCATCTGTGCCCAACTCGGGTTCTCTGTCCCCCGCACCCTTTCTTTCCTTCTCAGTCTCCTTCTTGGTGGATGGAGGGGGCTTTTTCACACAGTTACATCAAAGTTGTGTTATGAGGGTTGTGCTTTTATTAACACCAGAGAGGCTGGTTTTACATAACAGATTTAAGAAATCTGGAGGGTTTAAGAAATCTGAAAGGTTTAAGCTAAATCCATGGAGGGCTGTGAGGGGCCATCAACCCTGATCCCTCATCACCTTCTAGATTAGATCCAAGAACAATGGTTTCCCCAGCTTTGACCAGAGAAGAGAGCAGAGGAGTAAAAAGAGGATACCTAGGGGGAAAGGGGTCTACAGTTGACTCAGGCTAAAAGATCATAATGGAACAATAAACAAAAAAATATTTTTCATCATACTCTGGATTCTGAGAATGCTTGCAGTCAGCTACTAGTAAGATTACATTTTTTCTGGCAAGGACTGTACACGCATGTCTCCTCAGACATTATAGGGTGTAATAGAGGATTACACGCACATTGTGAAATAAACTGCTAAATGTTCAGAAAATAACATCTATTTTACACATGGAAGTATTCTTGCTTTATTGCAATGTGGACTTCTGAGGATTATTTAAATTAATAGTAACAGTAAGATGGCTTCAGCACCTTCTTACCTCTAAAGGAGACTGGGCCCCCAATTGTCCATTTATTAAGAAACAGCTTAAATGGGTAAGATAAAATGACAGAAGTAGTAATCAAAGTTAGAAAGCCAAATGAAGGCAGCTATCAGACACTGATTTTCATTGTTCCTGTGTATAGTGTAGCAGACCTTGTGTAGAGATAGGGACTTTTTATGAAGCATTTATATGACTTGAGATTGCTTTTATGCAGACTGCATTATGACTGTATTGTACATTATGCTGCGTTAGCTTCTCTTCCAGCATGATTCATAAAATCAGGAGAGAGGGTTCCTCCGAATTCTAATTATTATAACTACTTCAATCATATGGAAAGAACAGGGAAAACAACATACCATGATTCTCTTATTATTTGATCCTCAAACAAGCACAGATATTGGCTATACCCACTAAGTGGTCAGACATGCAAGGAACTTGAGCAATATCATTCTTTCATCCATCTAACCTGGCACAGTCATCATGAGTGATACCAAGATAAAAGCAACTTTTGGACCCACAGAATGTTATGGCTCAGCTGAAGGGGCTGCTTCTATGGGGTGTAGTCATGGCATTTTACCCTGTCCTTCTGCCAGATGTATGACACCCCAGATAACTCATGGAGATCTTTTCCTTCTGCATTTTAGGTAAAATGCCACTTCCTCAAAAAGGTACTCCTGATCTGAGAAGGCTTCCAAACACTCATCCCTTCCTCATTATTGTTGCTTACTATCCCCCATTTTTATCATACTTCTAATGTGTAATGGGATATTTATTTTTCCATTTACATAGCAGCAAGCACAATAAATACATGTTGAGAGAGGAAATGTCATCAGTGGTGGCTCCACGAGGCTCTCCTTGTTTTGCTCTGAAGGGTCTGCCTGTGAGCTTCAAAGAGCCCCCTCCTTCTCACCTTCCTGCCTCTGAGCCCAACCAGAAGAACTTCACATGAAGCTGTGCTAAAAACCTAAGCATCATCATTCTGCTAGATCTTAGGAACTGGATAACTCAAAAAGCAGCTCTACTAGACAAAGTATATTAACATACAGCTCACCCTAAATGAATATGAAAAGGTATACAACATCAAGAAACATCAAATAAATGCTAATAAAAGCATACTTGTGGGTGCCTGGGTGGCTCAGTCGTTGGGCGTCTGCCTTCGGCTCAGGTCATGATCCCAGAGTCCTGGGATTGAGCCCTGCATGGGGCTCCCTGCTCTGCGGGAAGCCTGCTTCTCCTGCTGCCATTCCCTCTGCTTGTGTTCCCTCTCTCGCTGTGTTTCTCTCTGTCAAATAAATAAAATCTTTAAAAAAAAAAAAAGCATACTTGATCCTCTATTCACACACACACACACACACACACACACAATGTGTTTTTAAAAAGTGTGGTGAGCACTGGGTGTTATCTAACGAAACATTGATCACTACATCAAAGACTAATATACTATATGTTAGCTAAATGAATATAATAAAAAAATCATAACAACTAATGTTAATGAATGCTACTTTAAGATACTCACCTCTACTCTTTCTACTCATCTCTACTAACTACTCTACTAAACTCATGCCGACTCTCATCCACTGAAACCTGGAAAAAATGATAATGTCATTCTGGACTCTCTTCCTCTTACATCCTACATCTGATCTGGGCTCTAACTAAAAACTATCTCCAGAATGCAGCCGCTTCATACTACATCCTTGTTGGGAGACAATTCCCCATGGGTTTTTTGTTTGTTTTTTAACATTTCTGCTTATCTTACAAAGAAAAGCACTAATAGCTTTTGTTCTAGACTATCTTTTCAAAGAGTTTTGGATAGCAAAAGGCCTTGGAAGATAGTGATTATATTCCCTCTGGAACAGAGCCCAGGTTTATTTATTTGCTATCCAATATAAAAAGACAGCAGAGGTTAGGCAAGTTTGCTTGTAGTCCATTATAAAAGATTGGGTGTTCCTAAACTTAGGGTCCCTCGGCTGCAACATAAATCCACTATACACACTGTCCACTAAAGCCACTTCTGCATCACCTGTGAGACCTGGGGGACAAACAGGATGAAACAAACATGAAGCACGGGGTGACTACTATGTCATGAGAAATAAGTCCTTTGTCTCTGATCCGTAAATTTCATATTTTCTGCCAGTATGCAAGAAACTAGGTAATTTGGTAGCTTGCAAGTAAAGGATAAAAATCTCAGACCCTCACAGTTCTTGACAGTGCTCCACTCCTATCCTGGCACAACTGACCATCCTCTCTCACTACAGTAGCCTCCTAAGGGTCTCCTGCCTCCACCTTGGTTCCCCTACAGACATTTTTGCACATGGCAGCCAGAATGATCCTTTGAAAACTAAGTTAGATAAAGCAATTCCTCTGTTTAAGACCTTCCCGTGGTTTCCTGTCTTGACAATGCCCCACAAAGCTCAAAGTCTCTAGCTCTCCCTTATTTTCTTTTATCTCATTTTGTTCCACTCTTCTCACTGTTCCACAGCTCTAGCCATGCTGGTATTCTTGCTATTCCTCTAGGCATGCTTTCATCTCAACCCCTTTAAACTTATTGTTTCCTCTGCCTCAGATGCTCTCCTGCAGAGTTGGGACCCTTCCCTCAACTTTTTTAGGCCTCTGCTTAAACACTGCTTTCTCAGGTAGGCCTTCTTTGATCCCTATTCAAAATTGCACTCCCTCTCCTTACTCGGCCTCTTTTCTCTGCCTTATTTCTCTCTAAAGCATTTTTCAGTTTCCAACATATCACCTGCCATTCATTTCTGTTTATGTCTCTTCATATGAGAATGTAAGCTCAATGAGGTCTTTGCTTTGTTCATTTTGGTATCCCTAATCTAGAACAATTTCTGGTACACGGTTGGTGCTTAATAAATTCTTATTAAATTACTGAGAATGGGGGCACCTGGGTGGCTCAGTGGGTTAAGGTCTCTACCTTCGGCTCAGGTCATAATCTTAGGGTCCTGGGATAGAGCCCCACATCAAGCTCTCAGCTCAGCAGGGAGCCTGCTTCCCCCCTCTCTCTCTGCCTGCCTCTCTGCCTACTTGTGAACTCTCTCCTCTCTGTCAAATAAATAAATAAATAAATAAAATCTTTTAAAAAATTACTGAGAATGAACTTCTAATCAGGCCAAGCTCAGTATCTTATTATTAACTATATCACTTTGGACAAGTTGCATAGTTTCTCTGAGACATAGCTTCCTATCTATAAAAATAGAATCATCTTCTTCATATGATTGTTAGATTGACTGGACAAGGTACACAGAAAAGCACCTAGGTACTTAATTAATGACATTTTTACTTAATAAGATCTCAATGAAATTTATATTAATTATATTGGCGATATAGTGATATATTTTATATATCACTAAGCACATCTTTTCATCTATATATCCTCAGCAGACAGCTCAGTTTCTAGAAAACACTAGTAATTCAATAAGGTGAACTTGTTCATTTGCTTTCTCTCATTATAAAAAATTTGGAAAATTTAGAGGATTTTAATAATACATTAAAAAAATTTGGAAAAGAGAAGGAAAAAAAATCACCCATATTTCCTATATAGTAACATGATTATCACCACTATTTTATTGTATTATCTTCTCAAATTTTTCCAATGACTATTTTGAATTGAAATTACAATGTGCATTTGTATTTTTTCTTATTTTTATACAAACATTTTTCCATATAGTTATGTTGTCTTTCTAGCCATTAGTTTTGAGAGTTGCATCATTTTGTCAAGTAGATATATTATGTAGTTTACTTGAGCATTTTCTCATTATTGAATATTTAAATAAATTCCTACTGTTTACTTCAATGTATTTTAAAGGATTAAAAAGAAAAAGAATCTACTTTTCTCTCTCTCTCTCTCTTCTAAACTAAAGCACGTCTGACCCTTTTAGGGGAAAAGAGACTGAATTCCTCTACTCTGCATTTGCAAGAGAACACTTCTGAATAATTCATGGGTACATAAAGATGGAAAAGATATACATCATCTAGCTGATTATTAACATAATACAGCCAAATGAAACATTATCCTAAAAAGTCATTTAATTGCAGCTGTGAAAATAAGACTTTGAACATTTTAGAAAGAAGTCATATTTGAGATGTAAATAAATACATTTCAAAATTATTTTAAGCCATTGCCTAGTGCAAATTCTTTGCTGTGAATGGTGGTTATTGGTTTTTTTTCCCATAAAAATGGAAAATCAGTCCTTCCAATTTACCAAGTTAGTGAACAATCTGGGGAATAATGTAGTAAACTTCGAGAATATCTATAAATAAAAGGTAACATTAAAATCACCTAGATTTTTGTATATGTATGTTAGTCGTTTTCACTGTTTAGTTAAGGTTACGTGACTCAAATGATGATATTAAACCCATGCTAATTACTTCAATCACAGATAATGTGTGATTATATTATTCCTAAAAGAAAATAATACTTCTTATGCCTTTCCCAAAAATGGAAACTATAAACAGATATGAAAAAGATAAGTATAAAGACATTTATTTCACACAGGGGCAAACCAAGCAAAAAGAAAATGGAAGGATGCAGCACTTCTAGCACATTCCTTACAGGTTATTGAATGCATTATGATTCAAAACCTCTGAAGACATGAGTTCAAATGTTTTCCTTCAGTCCCCTTTCCCTCAGCCCGTCTGTTTCTATCTATGCCAGCTGCACTCTAAGCTTAATTGTGTAGTTGCACGCTGAACTTCCTTTCTTGGTTTATTTCTTAGTTTATTATTGGTTTTGGTTAAAGTGCATCCTCCAGTTGCTTCCTAAAAAGGTAAATGTTTTCAGCACTTGTATATCTGAAAAAATATCTTCATTCTACCATTTATCCTACTTGATTAATCTCTTAATAGATTAGGAGGTTGGGGACATACTCTTACAAGTTTGAAGGCATTGCTACAGTACTTTTTAGCATCAATTTTTGGATTTGAGAAGGGCCTGAGGGAAGACAGCTGGCTTTTAGATTTCTAAGATAAGAGTGGGGAGAAGGGGAGAGTTCCATTGTTCAATAAATTGAACACATAATCCCTGTTGCAGTCCTTACCTTGGTGCTTCACTCACTCTGCTTAATGTCACTGGTCAAGCCTCCTCCGGTTCAAATCCTCTAGAGAATGAGCCTGTTGCTCTGTAAAGGCAGGAGGCCAGGGTCCAACCACCTTCATTCCCTCTCTACCCCTATACATATCCCTGCCCCACCTCCTGTAGGACTTGGTGCTTCCAAGAGCTGAGACTCCAGAAACTGTCCAGGAGCCACTGGCATACCTCTAGTCTAATCACTCCAACCTCTTTATCTGCTTACTGACTCTGAAAATTTTTCATCTACTCCTATTTCCTCTCTGTGCTCTCTGTCTTTGTGAAATAAAAACTATGTTTTATTTCTTCATTGCCTTTTTCTAAAATGTGTTGGAAGGAAAAAAATCCTCTTTATTCTTCAACTGATGGCAAGTTCCTTCCTTTTTGAGGCCTTCCTGACTCCAGCCTCCTCTGGTCCATTGTTCATTCCTCCCTCTAAGTTATCAGAGTGCTGGGAACTGATCTCTAGTAGCTACTTTCTGGTCTTTGTTGACCTCTTCTACAAATACTACACCTACACTCTACCTGTACATTTGACTACTTGAACACAACCACCTTGATTTGCCTGTGTTTCATGTGTCAGTAGGCATCTCATTGTAGGGACAAAGACTAACATTTCTTATGCAGCCCCACAATGCCTGAAATAGGGAATATCAGATTCTAGGATGCCTAAAGATCACTTAGAGAACTTGTTTAAAATGAAGATTCCAGACTTCACCTCAGAGAAACTGAAATGACTTCAGCATGGTCCTGAGATATAGATATCCAACAGGTACACCCACATAATTCTGATGCAGGTAGTTTGGGATATATTGCCTGTGAGATATATTGCCTAAGGACATGCCTGAGCACTTGTTCAGTAAAAAAAAAATGAAGTGATTATATTGGTTCACTTGTTGTTTTTCCCTATTTCTTCCTTCTAAAGTTTAGAATTCTGGTTTCCCTTAATACGTCAACGTGAATCTGATATTCATCAATTTATCTGTCTTTTCTTTAGATTGTTTGGTTTTTTTCCCCTTTAATAGCTTAGTATTACAAATTTCATAAGTTAATAGTTAGCCATATAAAGTATAGCTCTATGTTTTTCTGTTGCCCTTGATTTATTTTTTACAAGACTCACAGATATTCTAGTTATAAAATACCTGGATTTGGTAAATGTTTCAGTCAGCTCAGGCTGTCATAACAAAACATCATAGATTAGGTGACTTAAACAACACAACTTTATTTTCCCACAGTTTTGGCAGGGGGAAGTTGGTGCAAGCTTCCAACTTCAGGGAGCAAGCACGGTTGATTGTGATGAAAACCTTCTTCCAAGCTTACAGACTTCCTGCGTTGCTGCCTTCTCACTGTGTGCTCACATGACCTTTCCTCAGTATGTAGAAGAAGAGAAAGGGAGAGAGAGATAGAGAGAAAGCTCTTCCTCTTTGTATAAGGCCATCATTCTTTTCAGATTAGGACCCTATCCTTACGGCCTCATTTAACCTTAATTACCTCCTAAAAGCCCTACCGCCAAATATAGTCACATCGGAGGTTAGGGCTTCAACATAGGAATCTTGGTGGGGAGGGTGGTGGACACAATTCAGTCCACAGCAACAAACTAACACAATATTTAGGTACAACTACAGCTACACATAATCATGTGCACAGTACAATACCTCGAATGTTCCAGGTGCCCAGAAAGCATTTGTTTGATAAGGGAAATAACAAAACATGTAGAAAACAAAGCTACAAGAATAGCTAGGAAGAATATCTGATGTGCTCTGCTTTACACAGTTAACGTATGAAAATGTGGAAATTCACTTACTGATATATTTGACATACAAAAGAATTCCCTAAGACTTCCCTTAAATGATTTAAATGATTCATTTAAAAATTCCATTTATATATTTTTCCTGAAAAAAAAATGTTACCAAGCAAATTGAGGTATATATATATATATATATATATATATATATATATATATATATATAAATGGCTAATAAATTTAGAAGTTAACAAAAGGAAAAAGTAACCAGACTGACAATTTGGGTGGCTTATCTACAAAGGTTTCATGAAGACATTACCTTCAGTAGCTTAGAGAAGAGAGACGTAGAGATTCAAGTGCTGGAAATTAAATACCTCCACTGCACTTCACTGGCCAAACAAGTCCGATGGAATTCTCCCTTGCATAGGGAAAAGTGAACTGGTCAGTGAATAGTGGTAAATGCTGCCACAGTGACTACAGTTTTTTTCAATGCATAATCGTCTGTATTCTCAAGGTATCCATCGAAACACTTTACTTTCACTGATTTGAGTGTTAGCAACAATTCCCAACCACCGCGCAGAAAATGAAAGCAAGAGGTGGCTTAGAGATCTACAGCTGCTAGTTGATGGGCTGCAATTTCTTTTCCACACCTCTCTTTGGCATCTGAGTGTATCTGAAGAGACAATTTTGGTCTTTGAGGCTTCAGAATTGATTGAAAGTGAAATAATTAGGGTCTCTTGCTTCGCCTGAAAAAGCCAGAACCTGAAAGGTGCCCCCAGGGGAAGAGTAGCAGTTAAACGCTATGCACTCTAGAGGCGAGAAATGCTGGCTCTTACAAATCCGCTGAAAGCCTCCCTCAACAGTTTTCTCATCCTTGCCTCCTCAGAGAGCTGAGCAGCGAATTCAATGAACGGAGACAGTAATCTAATGCAGCTGTCTAGCATGCCACTTACAAGAAAGAGACACTCATCTTCCTCACGACCGCATTCTCAGGGCTCACAAAGCAGTGGAACTTGCTCCTTCTGAAGGAATGGTGAAGTAGGAAAATCCACATTCCCTTCACAGTGAGCTTCACCTCTTAGAAAACTTCAGGGTGGGAGCTGTAACTCTCCACACTGCCTTAGGATCAGAACTGCCCCACGACCAACCAATCTCTAACTAACAAGTCTAAGATTCATGGTTCTGTGTGACTCTCCCAGCTAACACTGAGTAACATAATTTCCAAATGAAGAGCTTCACATGGTGTACGATAAAAGGAAAGAAGTGACCCAAATGTGCCCATTTGGGACTGCAAAAAAATCCTGAAGCCTTTGTATTTAGCTTGACTGGGGGAATGGCCTTAACAGTAATCTAACCAGAAGAGATTATTCATAAACCAATCTCACCAGAGGATGACTTCAGACAGAACTTAACTATGCATGAATAATACTGAATTCTGTTTGCCACTCAGGCCCGGTGAGTATTTCACTACAGTACACCCTCTCTGACCAATCTCCACTCAAGCTATCTACCAGATTAACCAACTATTTACAGTGTCACTGTGAAATATCCCAGCTAATATTACAGCACATGATATCCTATTCTTTTGTATATCCATGCACTTTTTCAATTCCCACCAACCTGAGCTGTATACTTGCCAAGAGTTAACTCTATTTGTCCTCAAACTTGCTAATATCAGTTGTGCTCATTTTAATTATAAAATTTAATTACATGTCATATAAACTAATGAAATGTAAATGTGAGAAGAAATAGTTGCTTCTTCTATAAAAACCAGCATAAATGCTTTGGAAAGATTCAAATAAAAATGTATTATAGAAGAGATAAATGTAAAATACCAGAGGAAAAAAATAAAATAAATCTAGAAGAATTTTGTCTCACTGCTTTGCAACTGACTTTACATAGTTTTACAGTAACTGAAAATGGACATCCTTATAATTATGGTGTGATATAATGCAAGATAGATTCAGAACTCCAATTACTTATGCCTTACTTAAAGAGAAGCAATTGGCCTTATATTAAAAGGTTTTTAAATAACTCATGCTAATAAGCTTTATGTAAACACATAATTCTTAAGATAATAAGTAATACTTTGTTTTTAATTTTTTCCAATTTTTTACTAGAAAACTGTTAAATTGATATAAAAAAGACAAATCTACAGGGCTATAAACACCTGTACACATTCACCAAGTTTCACCAAACTTAATATTTTGCTACATTTTTTATCTACTTCAATACATATATACACACATCTGTGTATGTTTTAGGAACCATCTGAAAGTAAGTTGCAGTTATTGCAACACATCACCTCTAAATACTCCAGCCAGAATCTCCTAAGAGTAGATATTTTCCCACCCAACCACAATACCATTATCATACTCAGGTAATTGAGAGTAATTCAATAATATCATCTAATATGCTGTCTTCATTTAAATAATCTTAGAATCCTCCAAAACGTCTTCTATATCACCTTTTCCCACGTGCAGAATCCAAATCAAGTTTCACACATGGCATTTGCTTGTTTTGTCTCTTTACTCTCTTTTAATTTAGAACAACTTTTTTATTGTCTGTTTTTCATGACATTGATTTTTTTTTTTTTTTTTGAGTCCAGGCCATCATATTACGAAGTTGTCTTATTATCTTCTCACTCTTAGATTTAGTCGTAACTTTTTTCCTCAAGAACACTAGATAAGGGGCTCCTGGGTGGCTCAGTGGGTTAAAGCCTCTGCCTTTGGGTCAGGTCATGATCTCAGGGTCCTGGAATCGAGCCCCGCAGAGCCCCACATCGGGTTCTCTGCTCAGCAGGGAACCTGCTTCCCCCCCCCCCCCCCAACCCTACCCCCGCCTGCCTCTCTGCCTACTTGTGATCTCTCTCTCTCTGTCAAATAAATAAATAAAATCTTAAAAAAAAAAAAACACTAGATAAATAATGTGTATTTCTTATTGCTTCATTATCAGGTTACAATATTATTGTCACTGGTAGTAGTACCTCTATAGGTAATTATAAATTTGATCACTTGCTGAAAGTACACTTTTCCTTCTTATAATTAGAACTTGATCTCTGAGAAGGTATGTTACCATGGCATGAATATTCTATTCCACAACCACCTTTGATCCTATAGTTATAGCCTCTATTGATGATCACTGCCTAACTCAGGTACTACAGAGAGAGGCAAAGAGGGATTTCCTAATTCTACAATCACTTCTGCTTTGATTAGCTGATATTTTTGTGTATATCTGCATGCAAAAAAATTAAAAAGCTTTCCCTCAGTTTTCTTTTTCTCTTCTAAGTACCTCATCAACTCAAAAATTTCTTTTTGTCGATGTGTAGTAATCCATCCCCATAGTATAATTCAACATGTTCTTCTGTTTTTAGTATCTCCTATGGATTGATTGTTAGATCTAGGAGCCTTTAGATTTCACCTGGCAAAGACAGCTTAAGTGATGTCATGTATCTTCATTTGGAGGTGCATAAGACTTGAATGATTTTTTTATATAGGATGTCAGCAACTAATGATGATCATTGCTGAAATCCATTAATTTAGTAAGACTGCAAAATAGTGATACTGTAATTCTTCCCTCTTTATTAGCTATTTATAGCTAAATTTCCCCTCATCAAATATTTAGTTACTCAGGGATACAATTTGAATAGAAAAAAAAGAATAAATATTTGATACTTTCTCTTTATTAGCTATTTTTTCAGAATAATGGGTTGATTATCTAGAATTCCCCAAAAGTAGCCAATAATTTATTTTTATCATTATAAACTCGTGAATTTTAAACCTATTTGCTATGCTTCAATCACTGCAATTATTTTCCTGTTGTATTCCATATTTTGTCCAACAAGATCCTGATCAAAATAGCTCCCACATCCCTCTGTCGCAAGAGTTGTCTTTGGCATTTATCTTACTTTTTGATATGGTAAGATGTTTCAGGCTTATCTTATAAATTCTCTGCCCAAGATTCTGGAATCTGCCACTTCTACATCATGTTCTGGTTTCTTTTAGTGGGAGCTGAGATATAGAGACCACAATAAGGCCTTTATTCATTTCTATGGATCCATTATTGTTTTTCAGGTTATTTTAGAGGAAAGGGCTAGAAAATGCTTTTTTAATTTTTTACTTAAAAAAGCATGTATTCATATTGATAATTCCAATTCAAATTCAGGACCACAAGACTTTTATTAATCTCACAAATCTTATTATCTGTATCTCCTTTCTCCTATATTTTGTATATTTTCTCAGCTCTCAACATCCTATTATTATATTATACCCCTTTCACTTTATTTCACAGTACACATTCCCCAGTTTCAGAATAGTGCCTACATTACCACCAACAATGTTTACCAAAAAGATTATTTTGTCTTTTCTGCTTTTTTTTCTTTTGAATATAATCCACTAGGGATATGCAGTCAACTTTAATTCAATTACCAACATTGTATACATATAATTGAAAAACTCTCCTTTGTGGTTTTGCTACCAACTCCATACATTTAGACACTTATTTTGCTTCAGATTTTTAGGATCATTTTTAATTTCATTTTGTTTATATGAAATATTTACACTGAAACAAACTCAAATCTGTAAACCAGAGTATCATCAGAGAAGTCTAGCTTTTATATCTGTCTCCTTCGTATTGTTTACTTTCTCCCAAAGAATAATCAATATTTTTATTTATCCTTCTATTAAATATATATACACACATATATATACACACACAAACATACACATATATGTGTGTGTATTCCTATATCCTCCCCTTAAAAAATGGTAACATACAATGCACATCTTTCTGCAAATTACTTTTCTCATTTATACAACACGTACTGGAGATCCTCTATAGAAAATATTATTCATTATCCTCTATGGCTGCCTGATAATTTATTGTGCAGTGCTCACAGGTGCCCTACCGAAGAATATTTAGAAATTTCTTTTGCCATCATAAACAGTGCCGAAAGGAAGAGCTTTTTGCTTATACTTTATGTATTTTTGCTACTATACCGCTTTTGCTACTGTATCTTCTAGAGCTCTAGGAGTTAGATTACTGAATTAAGGTATAAATGTATATGTAATTTTTCTAGATGTTAACAAATTCCTCTTCAAATTATTTTATTATTTTTATTCCTATAAGCAATATACAACAACATTAATTTCTCCATAGCTTCACCAATGGTGTAAGTTGTCAAACTTACGGACTTTTGCCAATATGATAGATGAGAATTTTATTTTAGGGGGCTTTAATTTGCATTTCTCTTGTTGTAAACGGGAAATGAGGTTAAGCATAATTTTCATAGTTAAGGACCATTTGCAGTAATTTTCATGAATTGACTATTCCAATTACTAGCCCATTTTGCTATAGAGTTGCTGATCCTTTTTCTTTTCTATTTCAGATGCTATTTACAGATTTAATACTTGGCCTGTGATAAAAGTTGCAATTTTTAAAGATTTGTCCTTTGTCTTACATATGGTAAAACTATTTCCTTTTCTTATTTTTACCATGCAAAAGTCTTTCTTTTTTTATTAGATTAACAAGCTTCTCCCTTTTAGATTTCATGAAGATTTCACTCCTATGTCTCCTGCCACTCATATGATTTCTTTTATTTTAACATTTAAATCTCTAATCTATTTGAAATTTATCATTATATTCAGTATTAGGAATATATTTGATTTCACATATTTCCCCATGACTATCCAGTTCATCCCAATACCACTTATTAAAAGTTCATCATTTCTCACTAATTTACAATGTGCCTTTATAGTGTACACATGACAACCTTAAGTGTTGTGGGTTTTCTATTCTGTTCTATTATTCTGTTTGTCTATTTGGGCACCATGATCTCACTGTTTTTATTTTTTCTTTTTTTATTATTAACATATAATATATTATTTGTTTCAGGGGCACAGGTCTGTGATTCATCAGTCTTACACAATATATAAAGTAGGTCTATTCTACCCCCATTGTTCTCCATTCCCAGTGACTTCCTATATATATTTGACTACTCATTTAAATGAACTTTATAATCAACTTTTCTATCCCCAAAGGGGAAAAAACCTGATAGTAGTTTATTGGAATTCTGTTAAATTTATACAATAACTTAGAGAAAATTGACATCATTATGATGCTTCCTCTTTCTATTCAAGCATATGGTAAAACTTTTTACACATTCAAGTTAATTTTTGTGTCTTTCAAGAATATTTTTATAGTTTTTGTTATTATATGTTTTAGAGAATTTTTTAAGAGAATTTAATATGAAATTGCTGCTTTTCTTTTTTTCCCCAAATATGTTTATTCTATTTTTTCAGTGTTACAAGATTAACTTTTCATGCACCACACCCAGTGCTCCATGCAACATGTGCCCTCCTCAATACCCACCACCAGCCTTGCCCAACCCCCCACCCCCACCCCTCCAAACATTTTAGATACTTAATTTTATGCCTAGATATTTTATTTTGGATATAATAAATGAGACCTCTCTTCTATTACATCTTCTAAATGGTTTATCTCTCTACATAATAAGGCTATTTTTTTGAATATTGACTTTATAACCTACTTTACTAAATTCTCTTATTAACTTATATTACTTTTCCCACTGATGTTTTGGGTTTTCCAGATATAAAATAATATCACTTGAAATAGAGGTCTTTTTTCCTTTTTCAAATTCACATACTTTTAATTATTTTCTCTTGTCTGGGTAGAAAAGAAGAAACATCTAAAATTGATAGTAATGGTTTCCCCATTAGAAAACAAGAAAGAGAAGAGCAAATTAAATCCAAAGTAAGCACAAGAAAAGAAATACCAAGAATTATATCGGAAATCAATGGAATTAAAAACAAGAAATCAATAGAGAAAAATCAATGAAACTAAAAGCTGAATCTTTGAAAAAAATCAGTAAAATCAATAAACCTTTACAAAGACTAAGAAAGAAAGAGAGGATACAAATTACTAATGTCAGAAATGAAAAAGGAGACATAACTATAGATCCTATGGACATTAAAAGAATAAGAAAGGAATACTTTGAACATGCTATGCACACAAATTTAATAACCCAGATGAAATGAACCAATTCCTTGAAAGACACAACTTGATAAAACTCAAACAAGAAGAAACAGATCATTTGAATAGGGCTATATCTATTAAAGATATTGAGTCAATTATTAATAACCTTCTCAAACAAAAAGCATGACCAAGATGGGCTCACTGGTGATATCTACCAAGCATTTAAGGAAGAAATTATACCAGTTCTCTATAATTTTTTTTAGAGGACAAAAGCAGAGAGGAAATGGAGTAATAGGAATGCTCATTCATTGCTGGTGAGAATGCAAAATGGTACAGCCATTTTGGAAGACAGTTTAGTAATGTCTCACAAAATTAAATATACTCTTACCATACAATCTCATGCTCACACCCTTTGGTATTTACCCAAATGAGCTGAAAAGGTATGTCCACACAAAAACCTGCACACACATGTTTACAGTAGCTTTATTTATAATTGTCAAAATCTAGAAGCAAGTAAGATGTCCTTCAGTAAAAGAATGGATAAATAAGCTGTGGAACATTCAGAAAATGGAATATTATCCAGTTTTAAAAACAAATGCGCTATGAAGCCATGAGAAGATATGGAGAAACCATAAATGCATATTTCTAAGTGAAAGAAGTCAATCTAAAAATGTTACATAGCATACAATTCTAATCTGAAAAGGCTACATATTATAAAACTATGTGACATTCCAAAAAAGACAAAACGATGGAGACTGTAGAAAGACTGGTGGTTGCCAGGAGTTGGGGGTTAGGGGGCAGTGAAAAGGTGTAGCACAGATTTTTAGAACAGTGAAAATACTCTGTGTGATACTATAATGAGGGATAAATGTCATTATACATTTGTCCAAATACATGAAATGTCTATCTCTAAGAGTGAACCCTAAGGTAAACTATGGACTCTGGATGATAATTATGTACCAATATAAGCTCAATAATTGTAACAAATGTACCACTTTGGTGAGGAATGTTGATAATGAGGAAGGCGTATCATATGTGGGGGCAGGAAGAATATGGGAAATCTCTGTACCTTCTGCTCAATATTGTTGTGAACCTAAAACTGCTCTACAAAAACAAAGTCGTAAAAAAAATTTTTAAAATTTATATGGAAATCCAAGGACCTCAAATAATGAAAAGTATTTTAAAAACTCAAATTTGGAGGCTTTATACTATCTGATTTCAAGATTTATTATAAAGCTACAGTAATCAAGACAGTGTAAAATGACATAAAGATAAATATATAGATTAATAGCACAAAATTATTCAGAAACTGACCCACACATATCTGATCTACAGATTATTGACAAAAACGCCAATATAAGTCAATGGTGAAATTATAATTATTTCAATAAATGGAGCAATAACTGGGTATCTGTATAGAAAAAAAGGTGAGCCTCAACCCCCATTTCTCACCATACACAAAATAAGCTCAAAATGAGCATATTGTAATAAAGGGGTCTACCAACAAGAAGATCTAACAATTGTAAATATTTCTGCCTCTAACCTGGGAGCAGCCACTATATAAACCAATTAATAATAAAATTAAAGAAACACATTGATAATAATAAAATAATAGTAGGGGACTTTAACACCCTACTCACAGCAATGGATAGATCATCAAAAATGAAGATAAATAAGGAAACAAGGGCTCTGAATGACAAAATGGGCCACAGGGACTTCACAGATATATTTAGAGCATTTCATTCTAAAGCAACCAAATACACATTCTTCTTGAGTGCCTATGGTACATTGTCCAGAATAGATCACATACTGGTTCACAAATCAGGTCTCAACTGATACAAAAAAGATTGAGATTATACCATGCATATTTTCAGACCACAATGCTCTCAAACTAGAACTCAATCACAAGAGGAAATTTGGAAGGAACACAAAAACACAGAGGTTAGGGGCACCTGGGTGGCTCAGTGGGTTAAAACCTCTGCCTTCGGCTCAGGTCACGGACTCAGGGTCCTGGGATTGAGCCCAGCATCGGGCTCTCTGCTCAGCAGGGAGCCTGCTTCCTCCTCTCTCTCTGCCTGCCTCTCTGCCTACTTGTAATCTCCCTCTGTCAAATAAATAAATAAAAATATTTTTAAAAAAATAGAAGTTAAAGAACATCCTACTAAAGAATGAATAGATCAACCAGGAAATTAAAGATGAATTAAAATATACATGGAAACAAATGAAAATGAAAACATGACAGTTCAGAACTTTGGGATGCAGAAAAGGTGGTCCTAAGAGGGAAGTATAGCAATACAGGCCTTTCTCAAGAAACAAGAAATATCTCAAATACACAACCTAAAGGAGCTGTAAAAAGATAAGCAAATAAAGCCTTAATCCAGCAGAAGAGAAATAATAAAGATTAGAGCAGAAATCAATGATATAGAAATTTTTTAAAAAGTAGAAACAGATCAAAACTAGGAATAGTTCAGGGGCACCTGGGTGGCTCAGTGGGTAAAAGCCTCTGCCTTTGGCTCAGGTCATGATCTCGGGTCCTGGGATCGAGCTCCACATCAGGTTCTCTGCTCAGCAGGGAGCCTGCTTCCCCCTCTGTCTCTGCCTGCCTCTCTGTCTTCTTGTGATCTCTCTCCTCTCTGTCAAATAAATAAATAAAATATTTAAAAAAAAAAAAAGCTAGGAATAGTTCAAACTAGGAACTGATTCTTTGAAAGGTAAGATTGATAAACGCTTAGCTGGACCTATCAATAAGAAATGAGAAAGGATCCAAATAAATAAAATCATGAATGAAAAAGGAGAGATCATAACCAACACTGAAGAAATACAAACAATTTTAGGAGAATAATATGAGTAATTACAAGCCAACAAATTAGGCAGTCTATAAGAAATGGATGCATTCCTAGAGACATATAAACTACCAAAACTGAAAAAGGAAGAAATAGAAAACCTGAACAGACCCATAACCAGCAAAAAAACTGAATCAGTAATCAAAACTCTCCCAGCAAACAAGACTCCAGGGCTGGATGTCTTCACAGGGGAATTCCACCAAACATTTAAAGAAGAATTAATACCTATTCTAAAGCTATTTCAAAAAATAGAAATGGAAAGAAAACTTCCAAACTCATTCTATGAGGCCAGCATTACCTTGATACCCAAACCAAAGACCCCACCAAAAAAGAAAATTACAGACCAATATTCCTGATGAACATGAAGCAAAAATCCTCACCAAGATACTAGCTAATATAATACAACAGTACACTAAAAGGATTATTCACCATGACCAAGTGGGATTTGTTCCTGGGCTGCAAGGATGGTTTAACATCCACAAATCAATGTGATATACCACATTAATAAAAGAAAGGACAAGAACCATATAATACTCTCAGTAGATGCAGAAAAAGCATTTGACAAAGTACAATATCCTTTCTTGATAAAAACTCTCTGCAGTGTAGGGATAAAAGAAACATACCTCAATATCATAAAACCCATATACAAAACACCCACAGAGAATATTATCCTCAATGGGGAAATATTGAGAGCTTTCTCCTAAGGTCAGAAATATGACAGGGGTGTCCACTCTCACCACTGAAAGTCCTACCCTCAGCAACCAGACAATGAGAAATAAATAAATAAAAGGTACCCAAATGGGCAAAGAAGTCAAACTCTCACTCTTTGCAGATGACATGATACTCTATGTAGAAAATCAGAAAGACTCTACCCCAAAATTTCTAGAACTCATACAGGAATGCAGCAAAGTAGCAGGATATAAAATCAATGCACAAAAGTCAGCTGCATTTCTATACACTAACAATGAAGTAGCAGAAAGAGAAATCAAGGAACTGATCCCATCTACAATTGCACCAAAAACTGTAAGACAACTAGGAGTAAACCTAACCAAAGAGGCAAAGGATCTGTTCTCTGAAAACTAAAGAACACTTATGAAAGAAATTGAGGATGACACAAAGAAATGGAAAAGCATTCCATGCTCATGGATTGAAGAACAAATATTGTTAAAATGTCTATGTTATCTAAAACACTTTACACATTCAATGGAATTCTTATCAAAATTTCATCAGCATTTTTCATATAGCTGGAACAAACAGTCCTAAAATTTGTAAGGAATCAGAAATGACCATTAATAGCCAAAGTAATATTGAAAAAGAAAACCAAAGCTGGAGGCATCACAGTTCAAGACTTCAAGCTGTATTAAAAAGCTGTAATAATCACTTCGCAAAAGAAGACATACAAATGGCTAACAGATGCACAAAAAAATGTTCATCATTAACCATCAGGGAAATTCAAATCAAAACCACATTGAGATACCACCTTACACCAGTTAGAATGGCCAAAATCAATAATACAGTAAACAACAAATGTTGGAGAAGATGTGGAGAAAGGGGAACCCTTTTCCACTGTTGGTAAGAATACAAGTTGGTGCAGCTACTTTGGAAAACAGTGTGGAGATTTCTTAAGAAATTAAAAATAGAGCTACCTTATGACCCTGCAATTGCACTCTGGGTATTTACCCGAAAGATACAGATGTAGTGCAAAGAAGGGCCACATGTACCCCAATGTTCATGGCAGCAATGGTCACAATCGCCAAACTGTAGAAAGAGCCAAAATGCTCCAACATTTTGCTTCAACAGACAAATGGATAAAAAAGATATGGTCCATATATACAACAGAATATTATGCCTCCATCAGAAAGGATGAATACCCAACTTTTATATCAACATGGACAGGATTGGAAGAGATTATGCTGAGTGAAATAAGTCAAGCAAAGAGAGTCGGATATCATATGGTTTCACTTATGTGTAGAGTATAAGGAAAGACATGGAGGACATTGGGAGAATGAAAGGAAGAGTAAACTGGGGGAAATCAGAGGGGGAGATGAACCATGAGAGACTATGAAATCTGAGAAACAAACTGAGGGTTTTGGAGGGGAGGAGGGTGGGAGGTTGGGTGAACCTGGTGGTGGGTAATGAGGAGGGCACGACTTGCATGGAGCACTGGGTGTGGTACATGAACAATGAATCATGGAACACTGAAAAAATTAAATTTATAAAAAAGCTGTAATAATCAAGACAATATGGTACTGGCACAAAAACAGACACACAGGTTAATGGAACAGAATTGAGAACTCAGAAATGGACTCTCAACTCCATGGTCAACTAATCTTCAACAAAGCAGGAAAGAATAGCCAATGGAAAAAAGACAGTTTCTTCAACAAATGGTGCTAGGAAAATTGGACAACCACATCTAAAAGAATGAAACTGGACTACTTTCTTATAGTATACACAAAAATAAACTCAAAATGGATGAAAGACCTAAATGTAAGACAGGAACCTATCAAAATCCTAGAGGGGAACACAAGCAGCAACCTCTTTGGGCTTGGCCATAGCAAGTCCTTGCTAGACTTGTCTCTAGAAGCAAGGGGAACAAAAGCAAAAATGAACACTTGGGACTTCGTCTGGATAAAAAGCTCTTGCATAACAAAGGAAATAATCAACCAAACTAAAAGGCAATCTATGGAATGGGAGAAGATATTTGCAAATGACAATATCAGATAAAGGGCTAGTATCAAAACCTATAAAGAACTTAATCAAACTCAACACCCAAAAAACAAAAAATCCAGTCAAGAAATGGGCAGAAGGACCAAGGCAAGATGGCGGAGGTGTAGGAGGCACGGAGAGCACTGGGATCCAGAAAGAGGCTGAAAACCACTCTAAAAGCCGGCAAACACAACAGCAGAGAGAAGAGAATAAGAACAGCAATTCTAGGAGCAGAAAATCAACCACTTTCAGAAAGGTAGGAGTGGAAAAAGTGAATTTAAAGCGACGGGAAGAGAGA
>CM053603.1:20611300-20661229 GCA_028646535.1 Procyon lotor | reverse complement strand
AGTCAAAATGGCTGTTTTGTTTCTTAAATTCCATATATGAGTGAAATCATATGGTATTTGTCTTTCCCTTACTGACTATTTCGCTTAATTTAATATCCTCTAGTTCTATCCCCGTCATTGCAAATGGCAAGATTTCATTCTTTTTGATGGTTGAGTAATATTCCATCATATATATATATCCATGAGTAAAACTTTCACCATTGAGTAATATTCCATCATATATATATATATATATGATGGGAGAATAATAATAATAAATGATAACAGACTTAAGGAACATAGGGATCAAATATAATAACATTCACATTATAAGAATCCCAGAAGGAGAACAGAGAGAAAAGTGGGTAGAAAATTTATTTGAAGAAATAAAAGCTGAGGGACACCTGGTGGCTCAGTAGGTTAACAGCTGCCTTAGGCTCAGGTCATGATCCCAGGGTCCTGGGATTGAGTCCCACATTGGGCTCCTTGCTCAGTGGGGAGCCTGTTTCTCCCTTTGCCTGCTCTGCCTGCTGCTACCCCTGCTTGTGCTTTCTCTCCCTCTCTCTGACAAATAAATAAATAATTTTTAGAAAAAAAAGAAAAGAAATAAAAGCTGAAAAATTCCTGAATCTGGAGAAGGAAATTGAAATCCAAATCCAAGAAGCACAGAAAGCCCCCAACAAAATCAACCCACAGAGGTCTACATCAAGATATATGGTAATTAAAATGGTAAAAAAAAAGTTTAGAGAATTCTAAAAGCAGTAAGAGAAATGAAAACAATTACATACAAGGGAAATCCCATAGGCTATCCCCGGGTTTTTCAGCAGAAACTTTGTAAGCCAGAAGAGAAGGGCATGATATATTCAAATAGCTGCACAGAAAAAAATACTGGGTGAAGAATACTTTATCCAGCAAGGCTATCATTCAAAATAGGAGAGATAAAAAAGTTACAGACAAACAAAAGCTTAAGTAATTCAGAATATATATTCTTCTCAAGTGCTTATGGAACGTTCTCCAGAAGAGACCACTTATTAGGCCACAAAACAAGTTTCATCAAATGCAAAAAGACCAAGGCATACCATGTATCTTTTCCAACCACAATGCTATGAAACTAGAAATCAACCACAAGAAAAATTCTGGAAAGAACACAAATATAAGGAGGTTAAAAAACATGCTACTAAACAATAATTATATACCAACAAATTGGACAACTTAGAAGAAATGGAGAAATTCCTAGAAACACATAACTTTTCAAAACTGAATCAGGAAGAAATAGAAAATTTGAACAGACCAATTATCAGCAAAGAAACTTAATCAGTAATCCAAAAGCTTCCATCAAACAAAAGTCTAGGACCAGACAGTTTAACAGGTGACTTCTACCAGAGAAAAGAAGAACTAATATCTATTTTTCTCAAAATATTCCAAAAAATAGAAGGCCAGCATTATCCTGATACCAAAACCAACTAGATAAAGACATTACCAAAAAAGAGAAATATAGGCTAATATCTCTGATGAACACAGATGCAAAAATCCTCAACAAAATACTAGCAAACCAAATTCAACAATAGATGAAAAAAAATAATTCACCATGGGGCGCCTGGGTGGCTCAGTGGGTTAAGCGTCCAACTCTTGATTTCAGCCCAGGCCATGATCTCAGGGTCCTGAGATAGAGCCCCATGTCTGGCTCCATGCTCAGCAGGGAGTCTCCTTGAGATTCTCTCCTCTCCCTCTCTCCCCCCCACCCAAATAAATAAATAAGTCTTAAAAAAAAATCACCACAGCTGAGTGAGATTTATTCTTGGGTTGGAAGAAGGGCTCAATATTCACAAATCATTCAGCATGATATATCACATCAATAAGGGAAAGGATGAGAACTATACGATCATTTCAATAGATGAAGTAAAAGCTTAATATCCATTCATGATAAAAACCCCTCCACAAATCTAGGTTTAGAAGGCATCCAAATTGGGAAGGAAGAAATAAAACTTTCACCATTTACAGATGATATGATACCATATATAGAAAACCCTAAAGACTCCACCCAAAAACTATTAGAATTGATAAATGAATTCAGTATGGTCACAGGATACAAAATTAATATACAGAAAACCATCATATTTTCTCTTTTGTCCCCAATGATCATTTGTGTTGTTTCTTAAATTCAACATATGAGTGAAATCATATGGTATTTGTCTTTCTCTGAATAACTTATTTCACTTAGCATAATACTCTTCCAGTTCCATCTACATTGTTAACTATAGGAAACAAACTGGTAGTTGTCAGAGGGGCAGTGGATGGGGGGATGGGTGAAATAGGTGAAGGGGATTAAGACTGCACTTATCATGATGAGCACTGAGTAATGTATAGAATTGTTAAATCACTATAATGTGTACCTGAAATTTATGTAATATTGTATGTTAACTATGTTGGAATTAAAATTTAAAAAGATTTTGGAGGCAAAAAAAAAAAAGTGAGACTGCTAGCCACAGACCAAGATAAAACATTCAAAATAAAAAATAAGATCCAAATACATCTGACAAAACTCTCATATCAAGAATATACAAGGAATACTTACAACTGAATAATAAGACTAGCAACCAATAAAAATAAAGATACCTATTATATTGATTCCAAAATTGATCCTATGGCCAACTATTAGCAGGACTTCTGACTGCTTGATATTGCCTAATGGCAAGATATCCAATTTCAGGAGTATTGTTGGATTTATTTCATTTAATCTTTCATACACAGTGTGAAACAAGTTAAAAAAAAACAGACAGCAAGGACTTCTGCAAGTTTACAGATCACTTTGTAACAAGTGTTTTGAGCCTGCTCCACTAATGATAACTGTCCACTAAATGTCTACATATAAAAGAGTAAAGCAAGGAAAGGGAAAGGAATAAAAGTATACTACATGGCTCCACTTCCAAAAAAGTTGTAGAAATGTAAATAAAAAATATTACTTTAACCACAGTTTTGATAGAACTATTTTGAGAGTGATAAATTGAAAAGCAGCTCTTCTGGAAGCTAGAATGTTAGAGTGAAATTAAGAATTAAGCCAGAAATTATATCTAGTAAAATGTATACTGATTCACAGAACTACACAAAACCAAACTATGATATCCATTATAGACTCTCACAATTAACACTAGTTTATTCAGACTCCTATATATAAGACCGCAAATAAACTGATGCAAGGGTAATTCCATATAGCCTCATGTATTCTAAAAAATAAAACCACTGATGTTCCATCAGCCCCTTAATTTACAAATTCTGACCAATCCTTGCTAAGATCACTCAGATTTTATAACCCCCCCCCCTTCACTAGCCCCTTTTGAAATTCACCTTTGTTCTGTATCATATAGGGTCTCCTTTGTTGCAGCAAATAATAAACTTAACTTGATTTCAGGTGTGAAATCTCTGGCAGATATCAAAAGCAACAATGGGAAGACAAGATACAGTGTATGGTGCTAGATCCTCATCCCCCATAGCTGGAAATGATTAGATAATGAATAAAATTTATAAATCAAGAAGCAACAACAAAAACATGTTATTTAGATATAAGGAGATAGGTATCAAAATAATCAGCTAAGGAAATTGAAAGTGGTTGCCTCAGGGAATGAGTTAGAACACAGTTTTTTTGTTTAAAATATTGAAGAACTATTTAAATCTTTAAGCTATACGCATATATTACTTTGATAATAATGAAATTAAATTGAAAATAATAACTTAGACAAATATTTTAGAACAAAATGAGAAACAAAGCTATTTCTATTTCTTGCTTACCTGAATTTATACTCATTCAACAGATATTTCTTGATTGAATACCACTATGTACCAGACACAATTCTGGGTACTGGGGATACAGTAGAGAAAAAAAGAAGAAAAATTCCCTGCTCTGAAAAAACTCAGAAGAGGAAACTGGGCCCTACCTATACCTCAAAAGGTGAAACAGTTCTAGGTGACATAGCTGGCCAATGGTTAAGTCAGGATTTGAAATAAGGCCATCTGATTCTAGACCCTACTGATTCTAATTTTAATTACAGACAGATTGAGACAGGGACAGGAAATTTCTAAAATGAATCCAGAGCATTTTATAGTGCCAGAAAGTAAGAAAGTACTCAAAAAAAACAAAAAAAAAAAAGGACTCCAATAAGGAGTGTATGTCAAAAGGACATGGTAGCCAACTAAAAGAGATCACAATGGCCAAAGCTGTAACAATATCCATGAGTCCATACTGACATAGGTAAATAGTAAATATATTCATATGAACATGCATACATATATATATATATATATACATACATATGGGAGAATAGACAAACTTCCCATGGAGTATTCCATATAATTTATAAAGCTACTCTACTCTCCACGTGGGGGTGCATAATTCTCCCCTCCTTAAGTATGGTTTGTGCATAGTGACTTCTTTCCAAAGATCACAGTGTGAAAAGGGATAAAAAGAGTAAAGATACAATGAAGAAATGGAACAAACACTACTTCAGCCAGATGTCAAGATCAACATCAACAGTGATGTCACATTGATAGTATCTTCCTTTGATAGGATGTGATGAGGTGGTACTTTATTTTTATTGTCTTCCTACCAAAAACTCCTAACTCCAGGTTAATCATGACAAGAACATCAAAATATCCCAACTGAACAGCATTCTACAAAATATATGACCAGTACTCAGTAAAACTCTCAAGGTCATTAAAAACAAGGAACATCTAAGAAACTTTCATAGTTAAGAGGAGCTTACGGAGACACCACAACTAAATGTAATGTAGCATTCTAGACAGGATTCTGAAATTGCGAAAGGGCCTTAGGTAAAAACTAAGGAAATCTGAAAAGAGTCTGAGCTTTAGTTATTAATAACATATTAATATTAGTTAATTGTAACACACACACTATACTAATGCAAGATGTTTTAATAATAGGGGAAATTGGGCTGGGTAGAGGGTACATGGGAACTCTCTGTACTATCTTTGCCATTTTCCTGTAAATCTAAAAGTGTTTCTTAAAATACAGTTTACTTTTAAAATATTTGAACAAGTGAAAAATATTTGGACAGCATGGCAATTTGGCAATTAGGGTCTGTTCTATTTTTCAAAAATAACAATATAGACTCTAGCTGGCTAAGTCTCCTTGTCATGTGCTTTATGAAACAAGCTGTTTAAAAGCCAAGGTTATGAATTCCAAGTTGAATAATCTAGAAAAGTGTATTAAAATAACATATACCTAAATATCAAAAGTAATTCTCTCTAGGGGGAGATCACAGGTAACCTTTTGGTTGTTGTTTTCTGTGTTTTATAAGTTATCTGCAATGAGCATGTATTAAACATATAATTTCAGAAAGTAACATAATAATACTAAAAGAAAGGTGCTTTTAGTAAAATTTGCAATTAAATAACTGCAGAGGGCACCTAAGAGGAAGGAAAAAGAAGAACATTATTCTACAAATACTAGATACCTCACTGGGCTGGGCACTTAACATATATTATTTCATTTAGGTGTGTAAAATAAAGATGTCCTTGAATTGAATCACATTTGGAGAATAATTTTATGTTTATGAAGCCATTATAACTTTACAACAAAAATGCAAAGGCATGCTTTTTAGAATTCTGATCATGCATTTTTTTGCTCCTACACTGAAAGCACAATTAGTTACCCACCACCTAACATGTCATCTACATTTTTTTTCTTGTCACATATTTTTATTTGATCCACTTCTGATGAGAAGCCAATATACTATGTCATGCCTCTATATGAATCTCTTAGGCTAATTTTATGCTTCATTGTAAAATAATTGATTTGTGATTCACAGGACATTAATTAACTCATAAGCCTTTAATAGTAAGTAAATAATGAAGTTTAGAAAATGATAGCATGTAATTGAGTCTAAAGAGACTCTTTCCCACACTTTTTGTTTTGCTTTTTACATTATTTCAAATAAAGATGGACAAAATGGTAATCACAGTGATCACAGATGTTAATATCACAGATTTTAGATATATGTCAATATTTTTAAATAGGGTCCATTTTCTGGGAAAGCCTATCTCAAAATCAAAACTATAATCAATAATCAACATATACTATTCTTGCAAGTGATTGCTGCAAGTGGATGATGCAAGTTTGTAATTTGTAGATTTTAGGTTGTTTTCTCTAAAGATTTCCAATAAACATAGAAAAACCTGCCCCCCCAACACCTTTTTCTGGAGGTTACTGCTAAATTCCAGATAGTGACAACACTATAATTGTTGAATGCTGGTTTAGCATTTTATCATGTAGTCTGATTTAATCCCTATAATAACTTGTGGTATAGGTACTATTATCCCCAATTTACAGAAATCTGCATGAAGTCATACAGCAGTAGGTAGAAGAGCTATGTTTCAAACCTGTGTTATGTCTGATTCCAAAGCCCAGAGCCTTCACCACCCTGCTGTACTGTTTCTTAGCATTGGTGCCTCTATTTGAGACTGAGTTAGTTTGGGCTCCGCAGCTAACTCAGCTCGCCCTGGGAAGTTGACCTTACCCTAGTTCTATGCCATCTTGCCCAAACCACCCTCATCCCTCACCTAGACTACTGCAGCAGACTCCTCTGTATGGATCTATGGTCTTCCTCATTCTTTCTTTGTCTCTTTCCTCCATCCCCACCCCCAGCCTCAATCCATTCTCCACACTATAACCACAATGATTTTTTCATCAGGCCTATAAGCCACTGTTTGCTGTGTGAATTGCCACCTTTACCTTTCACAATGCTACCCCTCACTCTCAGTGCTCCAGCCACTCTAGTCTCCTTTACATATGAATATGTATAATGGTCCCCCCTGCCACTGTACCATTGTATACCCTGCTCCTTCTCCCTGGATCATTCTTTGCTTAGTTAGCTCACCTCTCACATAACAACTCATAATAATAGCATCAGGAAGCCTTCCTTGACCTCTATACCAAGACATAATTCCTCCTATTATACACTCCAGCAACACGCATCTCTGTTCCATTACATGCTATGATTACAATGTTACGTTTGTTTTTGTGATTACTTGATTAATGTCTGATCTAAACCTCTATACCTTAGTATGAACCAGACTGTAAGCTCAGTGAAGACAAGGGCTCTGTTTGCTTTTGCTCCCTTCGTAATGATTTTGCACACAGTAAGCTTCCAACAAATTCCTATAGGTGAATGGCTATTCCCATTCTTCAATAGGAAGATGTTCTCTGCCCTTCCACAAAGTCAAAGGCAGGAGTAAAACTAGGGCAAAGAGGGAAGAGAAATGTAAATAGTAGTGGCTGCCGATTAAACTTTCTGGGATCCATCGACAAGAATTTCAACAGCTACTTTAAATTCTAGGTATTAGCTTCAAATGTATATTTCCAGCCTTCATTTATCCCCTGAACTACAAATTTCTATACATGTCTACTTAACATCTCCACTAGAATTTCTAAGAGGCATTTTAAATTCCACATACCCCAAACTGAACTATTTTGATTTCTCCTCAAAATTCATTCCTCCCTAGTTTTCCCCACCTCAATAAATGGCATCACTCTGTATCTAATGCTCAGGCCAGAAACCTGAGAATCATGCCTGATTTTCCTCTTTCTCATACACCCTACATCTAAATTCAAATTTGTCCCCAGTTCAAAACTCTCCAATGGCTCTTAGCGTACATAGAACAAAATCAAAAATCTTTATTTGACCTTAAGACTTCATAATGTGGCCCCTCATCACCTCTTTGATCTCATTTTCTCTATTGTTCCCTTCCTCATAGTAGTTCAGCATCAATGGCTTCTTTACCAGTGTTCCTAGAAGATGCACATGACCACCTCAGAATCTTTGTACTTACTTCCCTGTGCCTAAAAGAGTCTTGCCTTAGATATTTGCTCAGCTCACACTCCCTCACTGCTTTCAGGGCACTGTTCACATGTTCCTTTGTGGAGAGGTCTTCCCTCATCAGCATAGTTACATAGCCCTCAGAGCTTAGGGATCTGTATCTTTGTCCCTTTTCCAAACAGTACTTATCACTACTGCATTAAATCATATATTTATTTAAGTATTTATTCATTTATGCCTCCACTGCTATATTTTAAACCCCTCAAGTGTTATCTATTCTGTTAAGCATCCAGGAGCTTAATAATTATCCCACGATTGAATGAAAATTATTGTCAAGCCCAATTCTTTTGGGCTTGAATTATTTAACAGTTTGAATTTTTTATATCTACCAGACTTGGGACAGGAAATAAATGAACTGTTTAGTAACTAATGTTAAAAAGATAACAATGAAAAAAAGATAGCTATGCAAAATGTAATCTTTTAATGATTAGCTAAGAATCATTACAAATCTGTTCCAAACACTTGTAAAAAAATAAATTAATTAAAGCTTTATTGTTGTGGTTTCTTAATTGGTTTAGGAAACTTTAGAATCAGATGAATTATTTCTTTTATTGTTTCCCTTTAGCCTTCCTCTGTGAAGTCTCATTAGTAGCTACTCATGACAATATTATAAAAATAAAACTGTGTGTCAATGCAAAGATCATATAATTTATAAGAAAAAAGACAATAATGCTAAAAGCAGTAAAATTGTTAAGTGATTCACCCTGTGTTACTCAGTAAGTAAAAGCATAAGAGATACGGACAGAAGCTCACTGCTAATTTTTTTCTTTATGTTATACTAATATTAGCACCACAGAATTACAAATTTCTTTCAAGCAAAAAAGAAAGATGATAGGCAAATAACCATTATATTTTCTATTTTAGACGATGGATACTTCACCCTAAAGTTTCCAGCATGCCAGAGGAAAGCTAAGAGAGCTCAAAAGGACCCATATCTACTTATTTAAGTAGGTCAGAAAAGCTGGAAGTCAGCCTGGACACTCCTTTTCCCGGTGCTTGGCACCCACTTCCCCCAATATTCAGTGCATCATTGAGTCCTATATACTAGTATGTCTTAAAGCCATCAATTTAAGACTTGGGTGGTCACTGCCCTAATCCTCTTACTCAGGTTATAAAATAGTTTCCTGTTATGTCTCTCCACATTTACCTATTTTCCTTCAGACCTATTCTCCAGTTTATAGCAGAGGATATTATGCAAATCTAATAATTTGTCCCCCGTTCCTTAAAAGCATACAGTGACTTCTCTTTGCTTTTAGAAGAAGAATAAGAATTCTCGTCCTTAATGTGACCTAAAGGCCACATGTATTCTGGCCTCTGCCTAACTTCCCAACCTCATTATGAACCAATTTCCCCTTTGCTCTTTCCACTTGAGCTACACTATTCTGTTAGATCCTTCCAAGTGCCAAATTCCTTTTTGCCTCAGAGCCCCCTCATAGGTATCATTTTGATTTCCGATCAAAGGTCACTCCCTCAAGGGAAGTTTCCTAGTCCCTCTAGACCAGGAGAAGCTCTCCAGCTACAAATCTTCATAGGTGCTCTCTGTACTTTTCCAACCCAACACATGCCATAATTATATAATTTACTTATTTACTATTTCTCTTCTACCTTATACCTTGTAAGCACCTTAAAACAAGCACTACAGTAGTGCTATTTGCTATTATATCCCAAAACCTAAGTAAATATTCATTGAATGATAATAGCATGAAATGAGAAGAAAGAGTCAAATGTTGGCATTAGGAATCTGTGCTACATTTAAGAGCACTTTCCCAGCATCAGTGAACATTGGAATGGGCTCCCCCAAAAAAGGCTGAAGAATCATCCCCTATGGAGACTCTTAAAAACAATAACATATTTATATCTGTCTAGAGCTGTACTATCTAATATGGTAGCCACTAGCCAAATGTGACTACTGAGTTCTTGAAATGTGAGAAATGTCCTAAATTCTTATATTGACTACATGTTGAAATAATATTTTGGATATATTAGGTTAAATAAAATACATGCTAAACTTAATTTCACCTCTCTTTTTACCTTTTTAATGTAAATACTAGGAAACTTAAAATATATGGCTCTCACATTATATTTCTTTTTTTTTTAAATTTTATTTATTTGACAGAGAGAGAGAGAGAGAAATCACAAGTAGGCAGAGAGGCAGGCAGAGAGAGAGAGGGAAGCAGGCTCCCCGCTAAGCAGAGAGCCCGATATGGGGCTCGATCCCAAGACCCTGAGATCATGACCTGAGCCAGAGGCAGAGGCTCCAACCCACTGAGCCACCCAGGCGCCCCTCACATTATATTTCTATTAGACCATGGTAGACTATAGTATTTCAGGATGATATTGCCTAAAGACAGGCATGACATACTGAGACAAGCTCAAACTGTTGACATGGATCTGAATACTGTAAAAAGTCCTGAAGACTCTATTTGTGCTAGCAATGTGTTTCTGTCTCCCAATACCACCTCATCCCACTTAGCTGAGGCTGTGGTATTTCACCACACACCCAAATATTTGTTCAACATATGGCCCGACTTGGTCAAACAATCTTTATTTACAAACTGAATTTCAAAGCTCCTCCTTATGTTTTTATTTAATCAGTATCTTGTCTAACATAAAGTTTGCAAAGTTCAGCTTTCTCACTTTACTGAATTCCAAATGGTCTTTTGTTGATAGAGAGCTCGGGACAAAGTGTCATTTCTACCCAAGGTAACCAGTAACCAAACATTTCAAGCAGCAGCTCTGTTTAGAATTGTAGATGCAAGGTTTTATGGATTTTCTACATACCTCAGAAAACTTTGCCCCTCAGAGTTTTCTTTGTGTTCTTATTGGAGTTTGCCCATGAACTTTTCACATGCTGTCTTCCTCTTAAGATCCTGAGGCAAGTGAATGTATGGATTTATCTTGGTATCCCTAGGATCTAGCCTACCACAGTGCCTGGCACAAAGTAAGCACTCAAGAAATCTTTTCTTGAATGCGTTGAGTGAATGTACTTTTCCTTACTCTAATCACTCCTTGACTCTAACCCCAGCACTGACTATAGATTCAATTTATAGGCTTGTACTTTAATGAACCATTGTCCAGGGATCATTTTAGGAACATTTCATGAGTATATGTTTTGAATGGCTAAATCAAAGACAGAGTATTGAACCTCCTTAAAATGCTTAGGGCTATGATTTAAGCATTTCAAAGGTTCAAAATACACTAACTGACTAACAAATTCTGATCGTTAGATCAACTACTATTCCCACATACAGGTAAAGGACCAGACTATGATTGTTCTTAGTCTACTCCATTTCCTGGTCAAAGGCTACACTTAGGTATACAATTAGTATTCACACAACTTTGTGAGTATACCTCTAACATGTAAGCTACAGTTTAGGATAAGCAGCAGCCACTGAAATATGGAGTCTAAATAATTCCTTTTGAATATATACTCTTCACAACACAAAGCCGATTGAAAAACTACGTCAAAAATGTGTACTGAATAATTTATCTTAGGCAATTAGGTCTAGGTGAATAGAGCCACAAAGTAGTTGTAGGTACATGAGAGACAAATATATATAAACTTCGTATTTGACCAGCTGCAACCAAGACCTTGCTTTTGCACAAGGACATTGAAAGCCACAGTGGCATGCCTGTTGACTGCCAAGAATCAACACAAGGAAACAGATAACCATGGTACCTGGCAGCCTTAGAGATTCGCTCTTTTAGCAAAAGCATCAGGCAGTGTAACCAGGTGAAGGACAATGTAGCAAATATCCATAGTTCCAGAAATTTTTGCTAATGGGAGAGAAGTCCAAGTGTACTCTTAGGCTGAGTTCAGTATCTGAATGAAATTTGAACATCAGTCAGTCAGGTACAAGTAAATTGGAAATTCCGTTTTGGGGATTTCAATTGGATAATTCTCATCAAGAAGTCACAACCTCAGGACAAAGAGGTTTTGTTTTACAGCAGGTTTTTCTCCTACACTGGTAGCCCACAGAGCAATACTATATCACAGAATGGTTTTGTTTTTTTTTTTAAAGATTTTATTTATTTGACAGAGAGAAACACAGTGAGAGAGGGAACACAAGCAGAGGGAATGGTAGCAGGAGAAGCAGGCTTCCTGCCGAGCAGAGAGCTTGATGCGGGGCTTGATCCCAGGACACTGGGATCATGACCTGAGCCGAAGGCAGACGCTTAACAATTGAGCCACCCAGGCGCCCTACAGAATGGTTTTTAATAGTTAAAGGTGTGTATGTGTGTGTGTACTCCTCCAAGTTTTGTAAACCTTAACAACCAACATTTATACATATAAGTGGCTGACCTGGTCTACATCCAGGTCATTACTATTTTTATCCTTGGTCACCATCAACTGCCTTAGCAATGGTCTAGAGAAAATGCATATGGAGAAATTGCAATACCATTTCAGTAATTGATAGATAGTGGGTTCTAGGCATTGTGGCAGTTACAACCTCTAGCTATTCCATTTTTCCATAAACAAAGGAATAATCTATTGATGTGGCAATAACTAGAGGCATTAACATTATCTTTGCCAACACATTCTCTTCTTGTTAAAAATTGCAACTTGCCATTTTGCAATCAACGTTCCAAAGAGAGTCATACAAATTCATAAAAGGCTATTTAACCCATTATTTGAATGAGATGCTATGGAAGGAAAAAATGACAGGTAAATGGGGAAAGGACAGGAAGGAAAATATGGGATTCCCTAGGGCAATGATAACACATAGGAAAATTCCAAGGGGAATTATAAATTCATTTCAGCTATATTATGAATTAGGATATTATATTATCTGAGAACCCAACTACATTTGTAATGATGTTTCCATGGGGAATGTCTCTAAAATGATTTTCTGAAATTAAATCTGATTTGCCCAGAAAAAGATTTAAATAAAGAGTAGTAAAAGATAGTTATAGTTAATAAAAAAAAAAGGAATTCATTTATTCTCTCCCACTTATTGGAGATACAGGAAAGTAAACAAAACATGTGGTAATAAGCTAACTGCTTTAACAGGATGTAGGATTCCAGAGAATACAAAGGAAGGGCATGAAAGTAGAGTGTAGTCAAAGAAGGCATGGTGGGTGGTGATTTGAGAGCCTTGAAATGTAAAGAGTGTTTTTGGCCAAAAATATATATATATATATTTCTGGAGGCAAGAGAAATAGTAGAGTCAAGGAAGATGCCCAGGTTTCCAGAGAAATAGGGTACCATTCACCAAGAGAGGGAACAAAGAGAGGTCCAGCACGAAAAGGAAAATGTAGAATTTAGTTCTGGATATGAATCGAAAGTACCTAAGGAACATACAAGTGGTAGTATCTAAGAATCAAGTAGATATCTGTATCTCAAGATCATGAGACTTCTGGTCTGGAGACACAGATTTTTAAGCCATAGGAATAGTAATTGGGGGCTTTGGAGAGAAAAAAATCCCGTTCTCCAAGAGTGTACAGATGTGAGAAGGGATAACCCCAAAGAATAGGTAACAAAAGAGAAATGGCCGGAATGGCTGGAAGAACAATAAAAGATGCCACTGAAGCAAAATAAAAAGGAGGATTTTAAGAAGGAATGGGTGATCCAAAGGATGATCAACTAATATGAGGACTAATAAGTACCTGCTGGATTGAGTTACATGGGGGCCACTGGCAACTTTGGTAAGAGCAGTACGGTGGAATAGTGCAGGAGTACAGTAGCTGAATTGTGGTGGACTAAGAAGTAGAAGCAGGTAGGTAGATAATTCTCAAAAAGTGTGCCTATCAAGAGGCAAATAAAAATATGGATGTGCTGGGAGGATAACATGGGCTTGAAGGAGGGCTTTTATTTCATTTTGCTTTGTTTACATAGTCAGGTAAAGGAGCCAACAACAGAAAGGAAAAATGTGAAGATATGAAAAAGACAAAATCAAGAGACTGAGAGACTTAAAAAGGAGGGAAAGAATGGGACTCAGAGACCATGTGGAAGGAATTAGCCTTAAATAGGAAGAGATCTATATTCTTCATGAGAGGAACAAGAGAAAAGGAGAAAAATATAAAAGTAGGATAGGAAAGACAGTAAGTTTGTTGCCTGGAGTTGGAGGTGTTTTCTCTGATGATTTCTATTGTCTCCATGCAGCAAGAAATGTGCTCATCAATTGAGAAGTGGTGGGAGTAAAAAGGTATAGAGGGACAGCTTCGCATAGAGTGGGGAGTGGGAGAGAAAACTGATTCTACACACATGGAAGGCTTACAGAACTCTACCAAAAACATAATAAGATTTGAGGTTTTTGCCAGCAACTGGCGAAAGTGCTGGCTTATAGGCTGTGAGCTCTATAATTTATCGACTGGGGAAAAAAGGAAAAATGAAGAGACCTGAGGCTTCTATGAGAAGAAAGAATGATTGTTGGGGGACGGGACTGAAAGACCTGGGAAATTAGATTTTTAAAATCAATATTGCAAAGGTAGAGCAATTCCAGGTAATAGCAAGAATCAAGGCATACTCACTGTTGTAGGTGGCTGAAGTTGAGTGGAGATAAGGATCATGAGAGTTGATAAGATCACAGAAATGAGATGTTACAGCTGTTGGATAAGCTGTTCACAGAGGCAAGGAAGTCACTCAGAATAATGGTAAAAACTGCAACAACAACAACAAAATGAACAGATTGTCTTAAATTAATGAATAGAAAAGCTGTGATGAATGCCAAAATTGAAGTGCTCAAAAAACAGGAATCAATGAATAAAGATAGAGGAAGGAAACAAAAAACAACCTAAAAAATTTCCAATGGCAGGGGCGCCTGGGTGGCTCAGTGGGTTAAAGCCTCTGCCTTGGGCTCAGGTCATGATCTCAGGGTCCTGCAGTGGAGCCCACATCAGGTTCTCTTCTCAACAGGGAGCCTGCTTCCCTCTCTCTCTCTGCCTGCCTCTCTGCCTACTTGTGATCTCTCTCCTCCCTGTCAAATAAATAAACAAAATCTTTAAAAAAAAAATTTCCAATGGCCAAGCTTTTTGAATGAAACCATAGGTTTGGATTATAGCACAAAAGTAAAATAGACATCCATAAGTTTATATTGATATAAATAAGTGATTAAATAAGTAAATAGGGGAAGAAGTGACAAATTTTCCATACAGAATAATTCTAAATAATAAAAGTAGAAAGAATGAGGATAATAGAAAATTGCCACAGCAATATTTGCTTTAGGCAAGATCCACAGATGAATACTAAAAGTAGCCACCAAAATATTAAGGAGAAACAGGATATTTACATAGCCTCAAACTATCTTCCCCAATATATTTATTAATTACTGTGGTGATTTTAACGTATGTCTAAACATTTTAAATATTTCTCCCTCTAGGAAGTGGAGCTTAATTCTTCTCCTCTTAAGTGTGGGCTTCTACCTGAGATTCTGAAAGGGGAAAAAATAGGAACTTTACAATGGAGACTCTTGACAGACACTAACTTAACCTAGTGATCAAGGTTTATATTACCAGTCTTAGGTCATATCGACATCATGTACCCCCCAACATGATGTGTTGGGAAGGGTACTTTACTTCTGTGGTAGGCTTCCTCCAAATCCATAACCCCAGTCTAATCATGAGAAAACATCTCATGATGAGGGACAAATTGAGGGACATTCTACAAAATATCTGGTCAGTAATCTTCAAAAGCGTCAAAGTCACAAGAAACAAGAAATGCTGTGAAACAAGGAAATACAGATTAGAGGAGTCTAAAGGGACATGACAACGAAGTGCAACATGTACTGGACTGGATCTTGGAACAGAGGACATTCGTGTAAAAACTGGTGAAATCCAACCACTAAAGGCTACTAAAGCCTGTCATTTAGTTGATATTGTTGGACCAATGCTAATTTCCTTATTTTGGTAAGATATTAACATTAAAGGAAGCTGGCTAAAGGGTATATGGAAATTCTATATACTTCTTTAGGACTCTTCTATAAATATGAATTCATTCAAAATAAAAAATTAAAGAGCTTTAATGAAGAAGAATGGATAGCTAAGAGACCACTATATTATGCAGTAAAACATAAGGGATATAATGAGAGTGGAAGATGAATGGCATGAGGATCAATGGAGCAGAAGGTTTTACAGAAAGATGAAGAAGGAATGTTTTGAAACATCATTAATGGAGTGAGGAATATAGGCCTCACTCCATTAATGAGTGAGGCTCATTAATAGGTTGGTGATAGGCTTATCAATTCAGCATTAGAGCCCAACATTTATTTGACTAGATGCTATTGCTATGTCTGGAGGTCAAATAAGAATTGAAAAGTGTTTACTGCATTTGGTAATTATCTGATCCAAGTACCATATGGACCACTGGTCCTGATAAGAAAGGCCATCATCCTTGAAATCTGTCAATATCAATCAGCTCCCTTCCATTATCCATGGCAAATATATGCTATTTCCTGCTTCAAAGTTTGCAGCCCCCATGGGCAAACTTTTATAAGTGATCTGCAGAATGCCACAAGTCCCAAGTTGTTTTGCATAGTAGAGATGACTGGCATATTTGGAACTTAGCAAATGATCAAGTTCCCTGCTCATATTTCCATCTTTCCTCACCTTTGACTGCCTCCAACCAAGACAGAAGTTTATCTGCAAAGTACTCTAAATATCAGGTCAAAGTAGCAAAAAATTTAACAAGGAAAGGAATGTTAAAAAATCAAAACTAGAGTTTGTTGAGTTCTTGTCAAGAGTTCAAGCTAGTAATAGATAATTTTACATAAATGATCTCAATTAGGAAAAATTCAGAAAATGTGAATAAAAACAGTAAAATGAAACTCTGATAAATACTATTCACTATACTAATTGGAAAAATTAATAATGTATACTACTCTAAATTTGAGATTTAGGAAAAACAAGAATGGGAAGGAAAAGTTTTAAGGTACAGACGGTTGGACTATTTCACAGTAGCTTTAGGTATCTTTTGACCAAACCTATGGTTTATTTATTGTGGTTAAGTGCCAGCCTACAACTATAGCAAAGTCACAGATGCAAAAAGAACTATGCAACAAAGGAGACTTGCCAAGGCACACAAAGTCAACACTGTCCATCATAACCAGCAAAACAACTCAAATTTGCATTTAATATTTATCCCAAAGTTCCAGAAAGAAAAAAATAAGAACTCCCAACTTTACAGAAGGGTTTCACTTGATATATCAGTTTAACAACTAAAACTAGAATTAAAATATAATGATGATAAATAAGTGAAAGATAGATGATAGATTGGGTAGAAAGATACAGAGGGACAGACAGATGAAACAATAATAAATGTGTTCCAAGAACCAGATCTGAAACTTCAGTTAATAACATCCATTAGGTTAAAAAATGAAAAAGACCTCTTCTAAGACTAGCAATATTTGAGTGCTTAAATAAACAACAGAGAAACAACTGCAATAAAATATCATAGTTTTTTTCAGCGCTTGACTTCTGAGAAGCTTAAAGTGCTTTATATGTAATGTCAGTCGCACTCCCAGAGAATTAAGCTGGAATTGCATCATGAATAAAATAAACTGATCTGCTCAAAAGCACATAGCATAAAAGACTGGGCCAAATCAAATCCTAGAAGAGTGTTTTAAGCAACACAGAAGAGTTAGAGTGGAAACCTGGAAAGACACAATAAGGCTGTCCTAAAACACATTCAAATTTTTTTTTCAGAAGTAAAAAATCATAAGCTAGGAACAAGAGAAAATGAAGAATTTGAACAGATGGGGATTTGTAGGCTTTATCTTAGATAGTTCAAGCAGTATTCTCACACAACTCATAATTTATGCCAAATTTAATACATACACTGGGCCACATAATTCACTGGGATAGGGCGCATATAATATCTACACTTTATTTAATCAGGGCCACCTGGGTAGCTCAGTGGGTTAAAAGCCTCTAACTTCGGCTCAGGTCATGATCTCAGGGTCCTGGGATTGAGCCCCACATGAGCTCTGCTCAGCAGGGAGCCTCCTTCCCCTCTCTCTGCCTGCCTCTCTGCCTACTTGATCTCTCTCTTTGTCAAATAAATAAATAAATCTTTAAAAATAAATATTTAATCAATATGAAGGTTCAGATAATTTTATTATTTTGACACTGTAATATTTTATTTACCCAAGATTTTCTTTATGTTTTTTAAAGATTTTATTTATTTGTCAGAGAGAGAGAGCGCATGAGCACAAGCAGGGGGAGCAGCAGGCAGAGGAAGAAGCAGGCTCCCCGCTGAGCAGAGAACCCAATGCAGGACTGGATCCCAGGACCATGGGATCATGACCTGAGCCGAAGGCAGATGCTGAACTGACTGAGCCACCCAGACATCCCAATAACTATGATTTTAAAAACCTTTTTATTGAAATATACATATAGAGAAGAACACGTATCTTTTTTGTTTTTAATAGACTTTGTTTTTAGAGCAGTTTTATTTTCACAGAAATAATAAGTAAAAGGTACAGGGATTTCCCATATTCTCCCTCTCCCACACATGCACAGCCCCTCCTTGCCGTTAACATCCCCCACAAGAGTGGTATATTTGTTACAACTGATGAACCTACACTGACACGTTATTATCCAAAGCCCACAGTTTACATTAGCATTCACTTTTCATAAGTGAACATTCAGTGGATTTGGACAAATGTATAATGACATGTGTCCATCACTACTGTAACCTACAGAGTATCTTCATTGCCCTAGAAATACTTTGTACCTACCCCCCTGCTTCTCCCTAACGCAGACAACCACTGATTGTTTTACTGTCTCCATAGCTTTGTCTTTTCTAAAATGTCATATAGTTGGAATCATATAGTATGTAGCCTTCTCAGATTGGCTTCTTTCACTTAGTAATATACATTTAAGCCTCTTCCATACCTTTTCATGGCTTCCTAGCTCATTTCTTTTTAGCGTTGAATAATTCCATTATCCAGATGTACCACAGTTTTATTTATTCAGCTACTGAAGGACTCTTGATTACTTCTAAGTATTGACAATTATGAATAAAGGCTATTAACATCTGTATGCAAGTTTTTACATGGATGTAACTTTCCAACCCCTTTAGATAAATACCAAGGAGTGACAGTACTGATTTATATGCTAAGAGTATCACCAAAATGCCTTCCAAAGTAGCTGTACCATTTTGCATTTCCATCAGCAATAAATGGGAGCTCCTGTTACTCCATATCATTTCCAGTGTTTGGTATTGTCAGTGTTCTGGATTTTGACCATTCTGATAGGTGGTATATAGTGTCTCATTGTTTTGATTTGCATTTTCTTGAGAGCACATGATGTGTACCATGTTTTCATATGCTTATTAGGCATTTGTAGATCTTTGGAGAGGTGTCTGTCAAAGTCTTTGGCTCATTTGTTAATCAGGTTGTTTGTCTTCTTATTGCTGAGTTTTAAGAATTCTTTTTATATTTTGGATAACAGTCGTTTATCAGTTGTATCTTTTGCATGTATTTTCTCCCAGTCTATGTCCTGTTTTCTCATTCTCTTGACAGTGTCTTTTGCAAAGCAGAATTTTAAAATTTTAATGGAGTTCAGCTTATCAAGTCTAAAAAATACAAGGCCATCCAATGTTTCTTTGGTGTCTTCTAGGAGTTTTACAGTTTTATACTTTATATTCGGATTGTGATCCATTTTGAGTTAATTTTTGTGAAGGGTATATGGTCTGTATCCAGATTTATCTTTTTGCATGTGAATATCCAGTTGTTCCAGCACTATCTGTTAAAAAGACAGTCCTTGCTCCATTGTATTGTGTATGCTTCTTTGTCAAAATACATTTACGTGGTCACATTCCTAAAGAGTGGAAATTTTCACACATTGAATAAACCCAAATAACCATGTTTTAAATGTTATGAGTACATCTAACTAAAGAAATACTCTTCAGTCTTCCATATACATGTTCAAATATTATCAAAAAACACTTGCTGGCATTTTTAACCCTCAGAAATATATAACCATTTTTATCTCCTGAATTTTTTCTTTCACTTACCAATTTTAAGAACTCAGACCCAATGTTAGAAAATAAAATTATCTTAACACCTGCAAATTTGACACTGAACATATTCCTCAACCTACCTCTTTAAGTACCCCACTCAATTTCAGGTTAAGACTTTCTAATATACAGGGGCACCTGGGTGGCTCAGTGGGTTAAAGCCTCTGCCTTCGGCTCAGGTCATGATCTCAGGGTCCTAGGATCGAGCCCTACATCAAGCTCTCTGCTCAGCAGGGAGCCTGCTTCCCCCTCTCTCTCGGCTTGCCTCTTTGCCTACTTATGATCTCTCTCTCTCTCTCTGTGAAATAAATAAATAAAATCTTAAAAAAAAAAAAGACTTTCCAGGTTTCATGTCCTTTTTAAAGTTGACTCAGACACTAATGATGATTCCAACAATATGGACTCTGAGTTCTGCTTATAGGAATGATGATCCTGAGGCTTCTTCCACATTCCTTGTAGCTGTAAGAGAGACAGGGTTGGCCAAGCTTGGGACTAGGATAGAGCAGAATGAGGATTAGCTCAAGAGTAGCTGCTAAACCTTTCAAAGTTGTCTTTTTTTTTTAATTATGTTCAGTTAGCCAGCATATAGTACATCATAAATTTTTGATGTAGTGTTCAATGATTCATTAGTTGCATATAAGTCTCCTTAAAGAGGTAGAGTCTTGAGATCTAGGGAAACAGGGAGGGATTCCTCTATCTATCTCAATGATGCCCCAGTGTCAGCAAATATGACCTCAACTCATATACCTCCTCACACCCATAACCCTGTACCATTGCTCATTCCAACCCAGACTAGATGAAGCAAAATGAGAATTGCTTAGATAACTAAAAAATCCAAGGGTATATCTGACTTTATAGGCTTGGCTGGACCCAGGGGCTCAAAACCATCCAAATTTAGCTCCTGTCCCACAGTGGTCTCAAGTGACTTCCTAGAAGTCCCAAAGATATATCTTTTCCTCATTTATGTCCAGTAGAAAAGAGTGAGGGTTCTTATCCCAGCATTCCCATCTAACCAAGGATTCATTATGTCTCATTGTCTCCGATCTGATCACACGGACCTTCTCTGAACAAATCATCAGTAACTCCAACAAGCACTAAGAGTTAGAGAATGTGGTTAATCTGTAATGACTTCCACACAGAACAACCTGCCCCATGTCAGTATCATCCTCTTCTCATCGAAGTGGGCAGTCTGGCTCAACATTGTCCAAAAAACATCTTTAAGTAAAAGGAAGAAAAGAAGTTTGAATTGCTTGCAATGTTTTCACTGGATAGATTAATCTGTGAAGTAAAAGGTGGACATGATTAATACATAAAGCATTAAGCCCTAGGATTTCAAAAAGGGCATCCATGGAAATCAGAGCTGTGCTCTTAAAAAAAAAAGTTGGTTGCTCACTGAAAAATTTTGCTATGCTTTCATTGTGGGCACAAATAGAAATAAAAAGAGAGCTCATATAGAGGTAAAGACTCAAGAAAAATAATATAACACAGCACGTTCAGTAACATCATTTATATTAAAATAAACCTGCTGGCTAATGCTGCCTGAGCAGGGTGTGGAGGCCTAATGAGCTCAGGCAGCAACCCAGAAAGACCCACCCTGAGAATTTTAAACAATTGATAGAGTAGCAAACACTCAGCCAGAGTTTACTTTAAAGGATAAACATAAAACAGTGGAACCAGGGGGCTAATCATATAGTTATCACATATATATCATATAGATAACATACAGCATTATCTTAGTTTCAGGTGTACAATATTCCATACATCACTCAGTGCTCCTTATGACAAGTGTACTCCTTAATCCCCACTCCCTATTTCACCCATTCCCCTACCCTCCTCCCCTCTGGTAACTATCAGTTTGTTCTCAAGAGTTAAGAGTTATAAAATGCTAGATTTTTCTTAGCAACATATTCACAAAGCACTATAAAAATGCCCACTAAATCTGCAGTATTATAAATTAATGGGTGATCACAATAATAAGCATGTAATCATACAATGACAGCATGTAATAGCAATGGGTTAAATTTCCTTCATTATTTGTAGAGGTCTCTCCAAACTCCTTATCTATTAGATCAGCAGTGTCATTATTCTTTATCACATGTATTGAATGATAGATGGATGCATGCATGAATGAAGTGAATTAACTAGTGATTGAACTTAAGTTTTCACACAGGGTTAATTTTCTTTTATGAACTTGTATGAGCAAGAGTTGGGAGTGTTCATTCTTGCAAAACAGATTTTGCTCTATAAGCTAATTTCAGATTGTGTTACCGTGCCATTTTTCAGTATGGCTATAATGCCCATATCAGAGCTATTCTAGTCTCTACAGGGTCTTTGGACAAGTTAGAGGTATCCCTTAAGGAAAGATGCAGCTCTTTAGACATGTGACTTGGTGAAAAGGGGGTACCTTGTATAAAAATAAGAAATAAAATGTGCCCCATTCTCTAAAAGACTTGGGGAAGTGGCGAGGGACTGGGCTGGATTTCTACCCCCACTACCTCATATTTGTTGGAAGCATAAGTGGTACAACCTTAGCTGTCTAATACAGAATAATCATAAAGAAAGGAGTAAAAATCATACTTCATTGCTTTTCTGTTTTGTGGAGTCATTTTCTTCAGGCCAGATTCTATTAATAAACAATATAATCAATTGTTGTAAAAACTACCTAAGAGAATGTATTTAAATGTTAAAAACTTCAAATTTCCCTCAAATTGTTTCTCAGCCTATTCTTTCTTATTAAATATGATTTTTCCTGAAGACCAGGTAAAAGTAAAATCATTAAAAAAGTCATACACATAGAATATTTTATATATACATATGGTTATAAAAACTTTCTAGTCTGATCTTATGGAAACTTTTCAAAGTAAAATGTTATTGCTATCTAGTGGCTATTTGTTTTACTTCTTCTTTTACACCAGTGAAGGTTATTTTTCTTTCTTTTCCCTGTGACTTTCCAATGGCTATTGTGATCAGCTAAAGTCCCCCATTCTAATTCTAAGAGATGCAATATGCTCAGAGAAAGGAAAATGGGGAAACAGTGATGGAGAATGGTAATGGAATCTATTTTATCCTGAAGTAATAAGAAAATGAATTCAATTTGCACAAAAGGATTCTGATTTGCAGCTAAAGGAGTAAAAATGTCCTTCTGTTTACTTTTCATTAGGGAAGTATACATGCCACATTCTTTTCTGGCTGTCTTATAGCCATGAAATGAATTTGCTCCCCCAGCTGTTAAGCTCTGCAAGCTGAGGCTAGTTCTGCATGTTTTTTAATTTTATTTTAATTCCGGTAGAGTTAACATATAGCGTTATCTTAGTTTCAGGTGTACAATATAGTGATTCAACCATTCCATACATCACTCAGTGCTCATTATGACAAGTGTACTCCTTAATCCCCACTCCCTATTTCACCCATCCCCCCACCCACCTCCCCTCTGGTAACTATCAGTTTGTTCTCAAGAGTTAAGAGACTGTTTCTTGGCTTGTCTCTCTCTTTCTCTTTTTTTTCTCTTTGCTAATTTGTTTTGTTTCTTCAATTTTATGTATGAGTGAAATCATACAGTATTTGTCTTTCTCTATCTGACTGACTTATTACACTTAGCATTATACTCTCTAGCTCCATTCATGTTGTTGCAAATGACAAGATACCTTCTTTTTATGGCTGAGTAATATTCCATTGTATATATACCACATCTTCTTTATTCATTCATCAAACAATGGACACGGGCTGCTTCCATATTTTGGCTATTGTAAATAATGTTGCTAATAAACATAGGGGTGCATACATCACTTTGATTTACTGTTATGTTTTCTGAATAAACGCCCAGTAGTGTAATTACTGAATCATAGGATAGTTCTATTTTTAACTTTTTGAGGAACCTCCATACCCTTTTCCACATTGTTGCAGCTGTTTGCATTTCCATCAACAGTAGCAAGAATGTTCCTTTTTCTCCACATCTTCGCCAACACCTGTTGTTTCTTGTTGGTTCTGCATGTTGAATTGGAAGGTGGACTGTGAATCAGCAGATCCAGGTTTGAGTCTCAGTTAACAACTGACCTTATGACAACAACCTCAGTTGTCAGCAAACAACTGAGTCTCTCAGTTTCTTTAGCTGTGAGATGGAGGAGGGCTAAGTAAGTGGTTATATTAATGATACCAGCTGCCATATATTGAGCACCTACTATGTACAAGCAGTATGGTAAGCATTTGCAGTATTATTATCTCATCTAACTATCAGAAGTCCAGTAAACTGAACGGTTTTATAGGAAAGAAGCTAAAGCTTAGATGGGTTAAATAACTTACTAGGGTCCTAGAGCCAAAGGTATCAGAGCCAGGATACAATCAGAGGTCTCACTTAAAAGTCCATCTGGCATATTTACAGACTAAGTGAAAAGCAATCTATGATGTGAATCCCACACAACAGCTACCTGCAGGTTTTCTCTCTTCCACATACCTAAGTGGACTGACTCTAGAACCATACAATGAGCTTCCAAACATGTCAGTGAAAAAGAAATAAGACTGCTCTCTTAACAAGTATGCTAATGGTGCCAAATCCACTACTGTGTAATATCATCATGCATTTGCATGTCTAATAGTGCAGATACAGATTTCATTTTACACAATTCATATTCTTCTTAAGAACTGATATGATGCAGAGAAAATGCTATGGGTTGTGAAGCCAATTCCCAAAGATTTCACTCATGTGTGGAATTTAAGAAACAAAAGAATTCTAAAAACATTTTGAAAATGGTATCATCATGAAATAACTCAGTAGTTTCTAAAGTGGCTACTCTAATTGGGAGATAGTCTCTAAGTGGGTAGGTCCAGGCACGTTCGTTAAAATCTATCACATGACTTCAGACACACACAAGAATATGGTGAGTGTTTATTTCTTCACTGATTCACTCAACAGAATGTGTGGAGTACTTACTGTTCTGGGCACAAGAGACACAATGCAATCAAGATAGAAATTGTCCCTGTCCTCATGAAACATAGATGAAGAGACAGAAAATGAACAAGCAAATAAATATAAAAATAACTACAGACTGGAATAAGTTCTATGAAGGATGTAGTGTGCTCTTCTAGAGAAAAATAATTGGAGAAGGCATTCCATCTTAGCTGGGGTAGTCAGGAAAGGCTTTTTTGAAATTTGAAGGATGAGAAGAAGCCAAACATGAAAAAAAGAAGGATGGCAAAGACTCTAAGGCAGGAAAGTTTGTCAAGTTCTAAAAACTATGTGTGGTTGGTGCATAAGAAACCATTGATAAAAAAACCACAACTAATATTGCACTTACTGATAAAATACTGAAAAACTTTCCCTGTATAATCAGGAGGAAGACAAAAATGTCAGTTCTTACCATTTTTATCCAACATGTGTTCTTGGGCACAAAAAAGAGTAAAAGGCATATAGACTAAAAAGAAAGAAGTAAAAACATCTCTGAAGATGACATGATGTTGTACATAGAAAATCCTCAGGTCTACAAAAAAATTATTAGAGCTAATAAATGAATACAGGAAAGTTGCAAGATATAAGATCAATATGCAAAAATCAATTGTATTTCTACAAGTTTATAATGAATAATTTGAAAATGAAATGAATAAAACATTCATTGACAAAGCACCAAAAGAAAATATTTAAGATGAATTTATTGAACAAGTCTAAAACCTTGTACACTAAAATCTACAAAACGTACACAAAAAATCTACAAAACAAAGAAAATGTAAAAAAAAAATTAAATTAAAAAAAGAAATTAAAGAAGATCTAAATGAAAGAAAAGACATCTCATATTGGAATAGATTATATTATTGAAAGATGTAGTATCATTAAGACGGCAATAACCCCCATATTGATGAAGAGATTCAAAATAATTCCCATTAAAATCTTAGATGCCCTTTTTTGCAGAAATTGACAAGTTGATCTCATAATGTATATGGAAATGCAAAAACAAAAACAAAACCAGAATAGCCAAAACAATCTTGAAGAAGAAGAAAAAGGTAGGGTGATTCACACTTTCCCAATTTCAAAACTTACTACAAAACCACAACAATCCAGATAGTGTGGTACTGACAAAAGGATAGACTTATAGATTAATGGAATAGATTTGAAAGTCCAACAATAAACCCACATATCTATGATCAACTAATTTGTAACAATGGTGCCAAGACCATTGAATAGGGAAAGAACAAGTGATGCTGGCATAATTGGATTACAACACGCAAAAGAGTGAAGGTGGATCCCTTCCTATATATACTGTATACAAATACTAACTCAAAATATATCAACAACCTAATTGTAAGGGCTTAAAAATTAGACTCTTAGAAGAAAACATAGGTTTAAATTTTTGCGATCTTGGACTGGGCAATAGTTTCCTAGGTATGACACAGAAGCACAAGCCACAAAAGAAAAAATAAATTGGTCTTCATCAAAATTATAAATATTTGTTATTCAAAGGACACTATCAAGAAAGGAAAAAGACAACCCACACAATGGGAAAAGATGTTTGCAAATAAATTTTCTGATGAGAAACTTCTACTTAGGATATAAAAAAGAACTCTTACAATGCATTAAGAAAAAAACAATACAATTTTTTTAAATGGGCAAAAATTCTAGATTGACATTTCTCCCAAGAAGATATAAAAATGACCACTAAGCGATAAAGATGTTCAACATCATTAGCCTCTGAGAAATGTGAATTAAACCCACAATAAGATACCATTTTCCACTAGGATGGCTATACTAAAAAAGACAAATAGTTACAAGTATTGGCAAAAATGTGGAGAAATTGGACCCCTTGTACACAGCTGGTAGGAATATAAAATGGCAGAGTTGCTTTGGAAAACAATTTGGCAGTTCCTCAAGATTACAATAGTCCCCTCTTGTCCACAGTTTCACTTATCTGTGGTCAACCGCAGTTCAGAAGTAGATGATCCTCCTTCTGACATATCATCAGAAGGTAAACAGTAGCCTAATGCTACATCACAATGCAATGTCATTCACCTCACTTCATCTTACCACACAGGCATTTTATCATTTCACATCATCACAAGAAGAAGGATGAGAATAGCGCAAGATATTCTGAGAGAAAGAGAGCAACCAGTTACATAACTTTTATTACAGTATGTTGTTATAATTGTTCTATTTTATTATTAGTTATTGTTGTTAATCTCTTACAGTGCCCAATTTATAAATTAAGCTTTATCATAGGTAAGTAAAGGAAAAAACATTCTATATAAAAGATTCTGTACTATCTGTAGTTTCAGGCATCCACTAGAAGTCTTGGAACATATCCACCATGGATAAGGGAGGATCACTGCAACCACAGAGCTATGATATGACCCAGCAACTGTACTCCTAGGCATATATCAAAGGAAAATAAAAATATATATCCACTTAGAGACTTGTATGTGAATGTTCGTTACAGCACTATTCATAATAACCAAAAATGGAGACAACTCAAATATCCCATCAAGTGCTGAATGGATACATAACATGTGATACATCTACACAATGGAGTATTCTGTGAAAAAAATATATAGTGCGGATACACACTATAACACGAATGAACCTTGAAAACGTTATGTAAGTGAAAAAAGCCAGTCATTAAAATCATACCTTGCTTGATTCCATTTAAATAAAGGCAAATCTATAGAGATAGAAAGTTGATTAGTGGTTGCCTAGGGCTAAGAGTGTCAGGGTAAATTAAGGATGACTGTTAAAGCGTACAGGGTTTCCTTTCGGGAGTGATGAAAATGTTCTAAATATGATTATGGTGAAGGATGCACAGTTTTCTGGCTATATAAAAAGCTACTGAATTTACACTTTAGATAGTTTAATTGTCTGGCATGTAAATTACAGTTCTATATTCCTGTAACCAGAAAAAATGCTGAGAGAAAAACAGAGACTAGAGATAAAGACAAATTTGAAGATGTAGGCACATGTGACAGCCTGGAGGGCTTTGTTGGCCATTTTATGGAACTAGGATTATATACTAAGGGAGGAGGGAAGCCACAAAGGATTTTAAGGAGAGGAATGATATATGTTTCAGAGTTTTAAAAGTCCATTCTGGCTGCTTGGAGGGAGGCAAAAGTGGAAGCAGGGAGAGCAGCAAAATGCTACAATAGCAGCCCAGGTACAACATGATAATTATTTTAATTAAGAAATGTTACAAAAGAGCTGGAGAGAAACAAATGGATTTGAGGGATGTTTTAGAGATAGAATACTTATATGTATCCATATATATGTGTAAGTATATATATGCATGCATGGTATATATAACATACACTATAATTATACATATATATTATATAGTAGATATGTGTATACAATATATAAATATATATAAATATATAGATATAATATATATAATAAAGTATATATTTTATGTATATAGTCTATAGACAGAATTTATATATTATATATGATTAAATAGTGTATATATGTAAATTATACATAAAATAATTTAAATAAAACCAAAAAATTAGAGACATTTGTTGAAAATATTGTTTCTGTTTAAAATTACAATGTTTGGGGCACCTGGGTGGCTCAGTGAGTGAAAGCCTCTGCCTTCAGCTCAGGTCATGATCTCAGGGTCCTGAGATCGAGCCCTGCATCAGGCTTTCCACTCAGCGGGGAGCCTGTTTCTCCCTCTCTCTCTCTGCCTGCCTCTCTGCCTCTGATCTCTCTCTCTCTCTCTCTGTCAAATAAATAAAATCTTAAAAATAAAATAAAATAAAATTACAATGTTTTACAGGTGCCTGGGTGGCAGAGTTGGTTAAGCATCTGCCTTTGGCTCAGGTCATGATCTCAGGGATTGAGACCCATGTCCAGGCTCCCTGCTCAGCAGGGAGTCTGCTCTCCCTCTGCCCCTCCCCCTGCTCATGCTCTCTCTCTCTCTCTCTCTCAAATGAATAAATAAAATCTCAAAAAAAAAAAATCCAAAAATTAAAAAGTTTTATATTTAACTAGGAACTTGTAATGGGCTGGATAATTTTCTGGCATCTCAATTCATTTAATTCTATTATTTTAATAACAGTAATTATTTCCATAAAGAATAACTATATAATTTTATCCAGACTTTAAAATTTGAGATGGAATTAAAATCACACAAATGTAAAAAGTATTTGTTAAACTATGAGTCTTAATTTGCTGACCCTAACTGTATATCGTAGATGCTCATAGAATTTCAAGAACCTAAAGGTCACTTATTTAGTGTAATGATCCTATCATTGAATGATTAATTTTGACAAGCAATCACCCAGATCTGACATCTTATCAATGCTGAATATTTATTAACAAAGAGATAATGGTATTTTGATATCTCTAAAGATTCACTTCGGACTTTAACATTTTTAGTGGATGCTTTAAAACAAATATTTTGAAGCTATACCTATAGAACAACACTATAAAGAAATTACTATTTAGGGGTGCCTGGGAGGTTCAGCTGGTTAAGCTTCTGCCTTTGGCTCAGGTTATGATCTTCGGATCCTGGGATCAAGCCCCACATGGGGCTCCAAGCTCAGTGGGAAGTCAGCTTCTCCCTCTCCCTCTGCCCCTCCCCTCACTCATGCTCACTTGCTCACTCTTTCGAATAAAATCTTTTAAAAAAGAGATTAATAATTGTTTCTTTTTAAAAAGATTTTATTTGTCAGAGAGAGACAATGAGAGAGGGAACACAAGCAGGGGAAGTGGGAGAGGAATAAGCAGACTCCCCACTGAGCTTGGAGTCTCAGGACCCTGGGATCATGACCTGAGCCTAAGGCAGATGCCTAACAACTGAGCCACCCAGGCGCCCCTCAAGTAAATAAAATCTTTTTTAAAAAATTGTAGTTGCACTGATAACAGCATTAACTTGACAACAAAAGTTAACTATAACTTAAGCTCAGTGCAGAATCTGCCTGGGATTCTCTCCCTATCCCTCTACCCTTCCCCCATGCACATGTGTTCTCTCTCTCAAATGAATAAATAAAATCTTTAAAAATAAGAAATTAGTATTTAAATAAGTTATAGTTATTTTTACAAATAATTTTATTTACAAATGTTTCTTAATTCATTTTTTTAAAGATTTTTTATTTATTTGATAGAGAGAAACACAGCGAGAGAGGAAACACAAGCAGAGGGAATGGTAGCAGGAGAAGCAGGCTCCCTGCCGCACAGAGAGCCCCATGTGGGGCTTGATCCCAGGACTCTGGGATCATGACCTGAGCCGAAAGCAGATGCTTAACGACTGAGCCACCCAGGCTCCCCTCTTAATTCATTTTTATCTTTACATGTAAAGCAAGTAAATCATCTAAATCAAGTCAGAATCCATTTTTTCTCCATTAGATAAACTGACCATCTGTGAAAAGTTTATATATGTCTACTAGCAAAAATTTACTAGTGAATTTACACCAAAATGAATGAATCGGGTATCTAGCAACTCCAGCAACAGCAGATTTATCTGGCCATGTTGAGGAATGAAATACACCATAAAAACTAATTTTATAAATAAACTCCTATTGTAATCAATTCATGGAGACTTTTTATCTTAAACTATTTCTCACTGAAATCCCACTAAATCTACCTAAGGTGTTACAAACTTCACTATCATAGCAAATAGGTGAACATAATTGAAAACATGCCGATGAATTAGGGTCATTATTTTTTTAATTTCATATAATGATGCTAGTGAAGTGAATAAAAGTTAGCCTGCTCACCCACTAAATGTTTCCATTGACAGCAGAGCTGATGGATTTTATTGACATATTAGGTACATACACTGTAGAGGTCATCTTATTTCCTTTAAAAAAGCTTTAGGGAAAAATTGTTTGTGTCCCAACTATTTCAAAACTCTTCATCCTGATTTATTCCTTAGGTAGACTCCTCTCAGGTTCATTGTAAAAATATTCTATCTGTAAAAGGGCCTCTCTATTATACTGGGGGTTCTCCCTTGAATCACTCAGGGCTTTTAGTTGCAAGCAACAGAGACTAACTTTAGCCAATTAAAGAGAAGAAGCAGTTCATTAAATAAAATTTTGGGAAGCTCCCAGAATTGCTAGGAGGACAAGTAACTAAGTCCAAGAGGACTAGACTTAAGTCTAAGATTCTAGGATAAAGGACTAAAACCACTCTGCAAAACTGACAGAATGAAAGACTACCACTGCCACTGCTGCCCTACCAATATCATTCACATACTCAGATAATCCTATACTTTCCTGCCAGAGCAGAGTTTTGTTTTTTTTTAATATTTTGATATCACAGCATCAAGCATACAGTAAGTATTCAATACATGTTTATTCACTCAGTAATTCTGTAGTGAACACCTACAATATTTCTTGAATTGAACTAAAACTCCTTTAATATCCTTAAGTATGTGAGGTGATTCTACATATTTTCTCAATACATACTACATGTTTAACCACAAAATACTGCATTGACACTAGAGAAATGAATTTGACAACCAGTAACCCAGCCTGAAATCAATGTATATTTGGTTTGCATGCATTAGCTATAGCTAAAAATTAACTGCCTGAGGGAGTAGGAAAAAAACTACAATGTGGATTACTATAAGGCCCACTTTAAACTAATAAGATAATCATTGTGAGTACTCTATATGTGGTATGCATGAGTATCTGCCCTCAGATTGGAAAAGGTTGGTGCATAGTTACATTTTATGCTTGGTTAATGCTAAACTCAGTTAAAAACTGAGTTCTGAAAAAAAAAACCCGAGTTCTGGATTAAATTAAACTGTTCTGGATAAAAATGAATGTACAAGTGTTGATAGAGACACATTCACTTTTTCTCACTCTGAATTTGAGCTTTTTATTTCAAAGTGGTATTATTCTACAATAAAGACTTACAATCTTCATACATATAAATGACTCAAATCCCAGTCAGAAATCCTAAATAGACTCAGGTATGAGCTACCTGGAGGCCTAGAGAATGAATACTGAAGTGAGAAACCTGGGAAAAGGATCTCAGATCAAATTAGCTACTGTTACAGCAGGGAAAAAAGGCAAATCATTATCTTGTCTCCATAATGCTCTTGTCCTCTGTCTCAGGGTTTCTGGCCAAATTTCTGATCTTGTTATATACAATGTAGGGGAACATACTTTCCTTTTGTCTCAGGTTCTAATATGGCTCAGCACAGTGATGCCTGGTTCATCATACTTCCAGACTTAAGTGAAACAAAACTGTTAGGTTGAATAACATGAAATTAATGTTTTTATAAATACAAAATGGCCAATTATCAGTAATTTCATATGATTCAATCTAAAATTTACATTTCAGATCCATAGGACTTGATCACTGCTAGTAGTTCATAAAATTCCAATTATCATGCTTGACCCTGGGTCATAGAAGTACACTTATGATAATGTGAAAAATGAAGGCCAGGAAAGTTAAAGTGCCTGGTTGCATTAAAATAAGACAAGAACTCAAGTCTTTGACAGCCTGTCCATAAGCTTTTCATGATACTAGGATGCTTTGTGGTAGAATTCATAATGCTTTGTTTGACCAACATTATGTTATTTAAATTTTGAATAACTTGTCAACATTTTTTGAAGAATTGACATAAAATATTGTATTAGTTTCAGGTATACAATATAGTGATTTGATATTTATATACATTTTGAAATGATCATCACAAGTCTAGTGACCATCTGTCACCATACAAAGTTGTTACAATACCATTGACTATATTCCCTATGCTGTATATTACATCCCCACATCTTATTTATACTATAGCTGGAAGGTTTTACCTCTTAATCTCCTTCACTTATTTTGTCCACCCCCCCAATCCCATCCCCTGTAGCAATCATTACTTTTTCCTCCGTATATATAAGTCTGTTTCTATTTTGTTTCTTCATTTATTTTTTTAGATTCCACTTATAAGTGAAGTAATAAGGTATTTGTCTTCCTCTCTGACATATTTCACTTAGCATAATACCTTCTAGTTCTATCCACGTTGCCATAAATGACAAGATTTCATGGCTAAGTAATGTTCCAGTGTGTGTATGTGTGTGTGTGCATGTGTGTGTGATATACACATGTGTGATATACATATCTTATTTGTGTGTGTGTGTGATATACACCTATGTGTGTGATATACATATCTTATTTGTCCATTCATCTTTTGATGGACATTTAAGTTGCTTCCATATCATGGCCACTGTAAATAATGCTGCAAAGAACATAGGGATGTATGTATCTCTTTGGATGGGTGTTTTCATTTTCTTTGGATAAATACTTACAAGTAGAATCGCTGGGTCATATGTTACTTTTGTTTTTAATTTTTTTGAGGAAACTCCATACTGTTTTACATAGTGGTTGCACCAACTTACATTCCCACCTACAGCACACAAGGGTTCCCCTTTCTTTACATCCTCATCAACACTTATGTCTTCTCTTTTACAAAATAGCCATCTGACAGCTATGAGGTGATAGCTCATGGTGGTTTCAATTTGCATTTCCCTGATGGCTAGTGATTATGTTGAGCATCTTTTCATATGCCTGTTGGCCATCTATGTCTCCTTTGAAGAAAATGCCTATACAAGTCATCTGCTCATTTTTATTTATTTATTAGAGAGAGAAAGTGGGAGGGAGGGGGAAAGATAATTTGAAGCAGACTCCACACTGAGTGCAGAGCCCAACTCAGGACTCAATCCCACAATTGGGAAATCATGACCTGAGCTGAAACCGAATTGGATGCTGAATCAACTGAGCCACCCAGGTGCACCACAAGTCATCTGGACATTTTTAAATCAGAATTTTTTTATGAGTTTTATGAGTTCTTTACATATTTTGGATGTTAATCCCTATCAGATATATCATTTTTAAATAGCTTCTCCCATTCGGTAGGTTGCCTTTTCATTTTAATGGTTTCCTTCGGTATATAAAGGCATTTTTAGTTTGATGTAGTCCCATTTGTTTATTTTTGCTTTTGCCTTTTTGGATACAGATTCAGAAACTTATCACTAAGACTCATGTCAAAGAGCTTACTGCCTATGTTTTCTTGTAGTTTTATGATTCCAGGTCTTATAGTTAAGTCTTTAATCCATTTTGAGTTTATTTTTGTACATGGTAAAAGAAAATGGTCCAGTTTCATTCTTTCAGATGTGACTTCCCAGTTTTCCCAACACCACATAGAAACTCTTCATCTTGGGGCGCCTGGGTGGCTCAGTTGTTAAGCGTCTGCCTTCGGCCCAGGTCAGATCCCAGGGGCCTGGGATCGAGCCCCGCATCAGGCTCTCTTCTCTGCAGGAAGCCTGCTTCTCCCACTACCATTCCCTCTGCTTGTGTTCCCTCTCTCGCTGTGTTTCTCTCTGTCAAATAAATAAAAATCTTAAAAAAAAAAAAACAAAAACTCTTCATCTCTCCTTCAATTCTGAATGATAACCTTGCTGGGTTATCCTTGATTGTTAAGTTTTTTTACTTTCAGCACTTTGAATATATTATGCCACTCCCTTTTGACCTGCAAAATTTATGCTGAAAAATCAGCCGATAGTCCCATGGTGGTCCCCTTACATATAACTAATTGCTTTTCTTTTGTTCCTTTAAAGATTCTTTATCTTTAATTTTTGATATTTTCATTGCAATGTGTCTTGGTATGGATCTCTAGGGGTTCTTCTTGTATGGGACTCTGTTCCTCCTAGACCTAGATGTCTGTTTCCAAGTTAGGGAAGTTTTTCGTTATTATTTCTTCCAATATGCTTCCTGTACCTTTTTCTCTCTTTTCCTTCCAGGACCTCTATAATGTGAATATTAATATGACTGATGTTATCCCAGAAGTCCCTTAAGCTATCCTCATGGTTAAAAAAAGTTTATTTTTGTGGTTTAGTTTGGGTGATTTCCACTACCCTGTTTTCCAGATCATTGATGTATTCTTCTATATCATCAAATCTGCTATTTATTCCCTCTAATGTAGATTTCATTTGCTATTTTATTCTTCAGCTCTGATTAATACTTTCTTATATTTTCTCTCTTTGTTAAAGTTCTCACTGTGTTTATCCATTCTTCTCTCAAGTTTGGTAAGCATGTTTGTGACCATTACTTTTGACATTATTCCATAGATTGCTCCTTTTTCATTTAGTTCTTTTTCTGAGGTTTTGTCTTGTTCTTTCATGTGGAACATATTCTTCTGTCTTATTTTGCTACTCTCTGTTTCTGTTTTAGGTAGTTCTCCCAGTCTTTTACTTATTTATTTGTTTATTTATTTAGTTAGTTAGTTTAGTTTACCCAGTCTTGAAGGAGTGGCCTTATGTAGGAGGTGTCCTGAGGGGCCCAGAAGCACAATCACTACTGGCTATCAGAGCCAGGTGCTCCAGAGTTGTTTCCTGTGTAGGTTGTGTTCACTCTCCTGTTGTGGCAGAGCTGTGACTACTGTAGGCATGCTGATGAGTGGGGCTGGACCTTGGCTAGGGGTGCTTTGAGTCTTGGCCATGACTGCTATGGATGCACTGGTGGGTGGGGATACTGTTCTGCCAGCTATAAAGCTTTGCAAGACATAGAACTGGGCAGGTTCTCAGTGGGGCATACCACCTGACACAGCAGTCTTGAGGAAAGATTCCAAAATGGTGCTCAATGACACTGAGATCAGCAAGGCAGAATGAGCCAGCAAATGTGCCTATCACCAGTGTCTGAGTCCCCAGGAAGAGGCCCAGCTGCTTCCTGCCACCCTGCTGGCAAGCCAAGATTAGTTAAGTGGGTTTCCTTTACAGGTAGTCTTTGGGCTTTTTGATCTAATGTCTTTGCACTGGTTTCTAGACTGAATGGATCTGTAAACTGCACCTTTAAGAGTGAGTTTTACTACCGTACAGTCCTATAGCTTTCCTGAACATACTCTTTGTCGGTTTTCAAAGCCAGATGTTTCAGGAGCTCATTTCTCTTGCGCAGGATCTAAGGGTTCAAGTACCAGATATGGAGCTCAAATTTCTCACATCTCAGGGAAATGTGTACCTTTGAGATCCCTCCAGACCATAGAGCACCATGCCTGGGGTGTTTGTTTTTTTTTTTTTCCTTAGTGAGACCATATGTTTTCTACCTATCTTGGTGCTGTCCCTTGGGGGAGGTTCTGTTCATCCAGTTTCTAGTTCCCTTTTGGTGGGAATTTATTCCAAATGTAGTTATATATTGCTGTATCCAGGGGAAGGTGGTAAGCTCAGGATCTCCCCACTTTTATCTTGAACTCAAGATTACTAGCCAACATATTTAAAATGTGGGATTTCACATTAAAACCTGGATGTGTCAGCCTCTCTCTAAAAATGGAGAAATTTTGTCTTGGGTCCAAGATCAGGATTAGGGTGAGACAAATGAGGCACTCTGTGGATACAAAATTTCAAGGGCTGCCAAAAAACTTGACAATCATGATAAATAATATTTTAATCTGTAAAAAACAAAATGCAAAAAATCCATGATTAACAAAATATCAAAATGTTAAATGAAGACAGGCTGTTGTTCCTTTGTTTTATATATTATGTGCAATTATTGTGGAATGAAAATAGTCATTTCCAAACCAGCCCTCTGTCCTGGGGTCACTTGTCCATCAAGCCTTCCCACTGGGCAAATTTATGAGGGTTCACAATTTTATGTAAATTGAGCTGATTTTTGTTGTAGATCTTTAAATAACTTTTTCCAAATAGTTCAAAATATAAGAGGATATTTTGTTAAGTACATTCAGAGATAAACCTTTTTCCTTTTTTTCTTTTTTTTTTTAAAGATTTCATTTATTTGACAGAGAGAAATACAGCGAGAGAGGGAACACAAGAAGAGGGAATGGTAGCGGGAGAAGCAGGCTTCCCGCTGAGCAGGGAGCCCAATGTGGGGCTCGATCCCAGGACCCTGGGATCACGACCTGAGCCAAAGGCAGACACTTAACGATTGAGCCACCTAGCGCCCCAACCTTTTTCCTTTTGCTTTAAGTTCCAATATGGCTTTTCATGGTGGTGCCTGGCAACAACCAGGTGAAGGTGAGTAGCAGCAGAGCCTTTGGCTGGAGATATACTTCCAGGCAGCATAGCCTGCATTCAACCCTCTTTACTTACCTGACCTCCTTTGCTTTTTGTCTAAATGTTGGGAAAACTCAGAATTCAGATCTGTGCCCTTTCTTCTCCCCTAGGTAATCTCATCCAGAGACTGAAATCATGGATTTAAATGCCATCTATATGCCAGTAAACCTCAAATATATGTGTCCAATTATATGCCCTTTCCTTGAGCTCCAAATTTTAAATATATAACTGCCCACTTGATATTTTACTAGGAGGATGAATAGGATCACAAAGTTGACCTTTCAAAACAGAAACACTTTTTTTTTTTCTGCCCAAACTTGTTTCTCCTCCAATCTTCCCCATCTCAGTAAATGATACCACCATCCTCCCAGTTCTGGACACCAAATACTTAAAAGTCCTCTTTGATTTATCCAATCTCCCCATCTCTTTACCCCATTAACAAGTTAACTCTAACTCTAACTTTAAAAAAATATCAAATCTACTTATCTTTTTCCATCTTTATTGTTACTACTATGGTCCAAGATATTACCATCTCTTTTCCTGACTGCTGCAAAAGTCTTTCCATTGGTCTTTCTGTTTTAACTTTGCATTCTATCTCCCTCTCCATTCCATTTTCCATTAAGCTGCCTAACTGATCTATCTGAAATATATATTGGATTATGTTACTACCTTGCTTAAAAACTTCACAATGCCTTTCTGTTGCAAATAGACCAAAATACATACTACTTATTATGGCCTATAAATCATGACTCCTGCATCATCACATTCCAACTACATTGGATTCTAATTCTCAGAAACAGTCCAGGCACAAGCTTTCCTATAGGTCTTTTATGGTCTGGTGGCCTAAATGCTCTTTCCACAAATCCTCACATGGCTGTGTATTTTTTCTCATCATTCACATCTTAGCTCACCTATCACCTCCCCAGAGACCACCTCTAGACCAGTCTACAATAGGTTCTCTGGCCACTCTTTATTGTATGACCACCTTATCTTTTAAAATTACTGTTTTCTTGTTTATTTTTTCCTTTCCTTGTGTGGAGTTCACTGGTATAATCCCAGCAGCTAGCCTAGTGCTAGGTAAGCATAAGTGCTTGATAGATATTTGCTGAATCAATGTCTAGATCCATGAAAGAGTAAGTAAAACCAACCATATCTCAAAGAGAGGACCTAAGTAGGTGTATTAACTATTATAAACTACATAAAAAGCTATCCAAATTAATATTTCCTCCAGAAACACAATGCTTTCTTTTGAAATGGTTATCTCCATAAGCTTACTATAGATCAAACTATTTCAATTCAGAAAAGGCACAAATCTTCACCGTGAAACAGTATTTGGGTCCTGGAAAATAACTTTAGAGAAAATTTAGAGTCAACAACAACCACATTAAACTATATGAATTATAAAGTAATGGACAAAATGAAGACTTAAAAAGACTTAGAAAATGGTAGCAGCTGGTGAAACTTTTTGGAGGATTTTTGTAGCAATTTTTTCCCTGTGACTTTCATTTTTCAATATCTTTAGACAGCATCAGAATCTATGCACATTTGTGGCTCCTAAATGACAGAGGCTCTCTGGTCACCACTGAATCTGGCCATCAAAGACAGAAATAAAAGCAGCAAAAGAAAAATTATTTTTAAACATTGTGATCTCATCTCATTTTTAATTGGTCTGTCCTATTCCCCTTCCTGTATTTTAGCACATTACCATGTCATGCATCTTTTTTTCTTAAACAACTTTATTATTATGTAAAAAATATATAAAAAATTTCACCCATTCAAGTGAACAATTTAAGTGATTTTTAGCAAGTTAACTGAGTGGTGCAATCTTCACCATAAATCATTTTTAGAATAATTTGGTCCCCCCAATAAAATCCCTCGTACCCATTTATATTAAATCCAGATTTCCACTCCCAGAGCCTGACAATCATTAATCTACTTTCTATCTACATAAATTTGCCTTTTCTGGACATATCCTAGAAAGGGAATCATATAATAAGTGTTTCTTTCACTTTGCATTGTTTCTGAGGTTTATCTATAATGTAGAATGTGTAAGTAGTATGTTATTTTTATTGCTGAATAATATCCAATTATATGGATATGTTATATTTTGCCTATTTATTAGTAAATGGGCATTAGAGTTGTTTCCAGTTCTTGGCTACTACAAATAATCTTGCTATGAACATTCACATACAAGTTTTTGTGGGTGCTTATTATTTTCATTTCTCTTGGTAGATACCCAGGAGTCGATCTGCTGGTAGTTTTAACTTTTTGAACAACTTTCAAATGGTTTTTAAAAGTGGCTACAGAATTTACATTCCCACCAGCAACATAGGAGTTTCCATTTCTCTATACCCTCACAAACATTTGTTATCTTACTTATCATAGCCATTCTAGTGGGTATGAAATGGTATCTCATTGTGGTTTTAATTGCCATTTCCATAATAGCTAATCATATTGAGCATCTTTTCATATGCTCAATAGCCATTCCTATATATTCTTTGTTGAAATGTCCATTCATATTTTTGACTCATTTTTTTGGTTGAGTAGTATTATTCTAGCATTTTAAGGATTCTTGGTAAATTCTGGGTTCAAGTCTTTTATCAGATATGTGTTTCTTCCCAGTATATTGTTTACTTTTTCACTTTCTTAATGGTGACTTTTGAAATACAAAAGTTTTGGATTTTGATGTTCGATTTATTAATTTTTTCTATGGTCTGTGCTTTTGGCATAGCAAAGAAATAGCTAAGAAATCTTTGCCTAGCCCAAGGTCTCAAAGACTACTTACTATGTTTTATTCTAAGTTTTATTGTTTTAGTTTACATGTAAGACTATTATTTTTATGTATAATAAAAGTGAAGTGAGTGTAAGTTCATCGTTTAGTAAGTGGGATTATAATTTCCCCCAATGAATTTCTTTGGAATATTTGTCAAAAATCAATTAATCATAAATATACAGATTTACTTCTGGACTCTCAATTGTGTTCTATTCATCTATATGTCTATCCTTATGTCAGTGCCACACTATCATGATTATAAGCTACATTTATATTAAGTTCTGAAATTGAGAAGTGAAAGTCCTCCAACTTTGTCTTTTTCAAAACTGTTTTGACTATTGCAGGTGTTTTGCATTTCCATATAAATTTTAGAAACTGCTTCTCAACTTATGCAAAAAAGCAGCCAGAATTTTGATAAGGATTACACTGAATCCATACTCCATTAGTGGAGAATTTCCATCTTAACCATATTGAATCTTCTAATCCATGAACATGGAATAAACTTCCATTAATTTAGATCCTTACTTGTTCTCAAAAAATTTTTAAATTTTCAGTGTAATAGTCTCATATTTATTTTATTAAACTTATCCCAAAAGTACTTAATTCTTTTTTTTATTTAAATTCAATTAGCCAACATAGTGCATCATTAGTCTCAGATGTAACATTCAACAGGTCATCAGTTGTGTATTCTTTCTGGTGCTATTTTGAATAGAATATTTTCTGTTTTCTGATTTATCACTGTATAAAAATACAATTGTATTTTTTTCAGTTGGCACACATAACTTTGCATTTTTTGTTTTACAGGTATATCATTCATAGGCCATAAAATCTATCTTTTTAAAATGTATAATCCTGCGGTTTTCAGTATATTCACAGAGTTGTACAATCATCATCACTATCTAACTCCAGAATACTTTCATTGCCCAGAAAAGAAACACTGTGTCCATTAGCAGTCATTCTTCATTTCCCCTTATCCCCAGCCTCTGGCAATCACTAACCTTTGTCTCTATCTATTAGTCTATCCTAGGTATTTCATATAAATGGAATCATACAATATGTGGCCTTCTGTGTCTGGTTTCTTTTACTTAACATAATGTTTTCAAAGTTCAACCATGTTGTACTGTATATCACTATTATTTGGTTTGTTTCCACTTTTTGTGTATTATAAATAACCCTATGAGTATTCACATACAAGTTTTTGTGTGGATATATGCTCTCTCGGGATACATTTCTCTTGGGAATATACCTATGAGTGGAAAAACTAGGTCATATGGTAACTCTACATTTAATCTCCAGAGGAACTGCCAAGCTGTTTTTCAAAAGCTGTACCATTTTACATTCCTATCATCTGTGTATGAGGGTTGCAATTTCTCCACATCCTCACCAACATTGTCTTTTTAAAATTATAGCCATTTTATTGAGCATCAAGTGTTATATCATCATGGGTTTGATTTTTCTCCAGCAGCTAAGGATGTTGAACATCTTTTCATGTGCATATTGGACATTTGTATATCTTATTCGGAGAAGTGTTATTAAAATCCTTTGCTCACTTTTAAATTGAGTTACGTATCATTTTATTATTGATTAGTTAAAAAAAAAAAGTAAAAGAAATTATTGATTAGTAATAGTGTTTTAAACATGCTGAATACAAGTCTTTTATCAGATACATAATTTGTAAATATTTTCTCTCATTCTTTTGATTTTTAATTTTCCTGATAATGTCCTTTGAAGCAGAATTTTTTTTTTTCACTTTGATGGTCTAATTATCTATTTCTTTTGTGGCTTGTACTATTGCTGATGTATCTAACCAACCATTGCTTGATCCTAGGTCATGATTTACACACTGGTTATCTTCTAAAAATTTTGTAGTTTTAGCCATTACATTTAGGTCTTTGATCCAATGTGAGTTAATTTTTGAATACGGGGTGAGATAGGGATACAGCTTTATTCTATAGCACGTGGATATCTTGTAGTCCCAGAACCATTTGTTCAAAAGATTATTCTTTCCCTACTTAATGATCTTCACACCATCATAATCAATATCATAAGTCTTAAATAATAAAACATCAAGTTATGACATCATAATGGTAATAGTATATCCATTTGCTTCTGATAGCTAAAAGTCTTTAAGTTATCTTTTCATATTAAAATAATACTTGAAAAGAATTTCAGGAGCAGTTTCCATTTTAGAGTATATTAATAATCAGTTTGATGCAGTTATAGTCCAGCTTGAAAAAACTTTTTTGTCAGAGTTCCATTTATTTCAGAAAAATATGATACTAAATTTTTATAAGTTAGAATGTTTTCTGCCACATGTACAAGAAACATCAATCACACTGGCTTAAATAAAAATATATGTCATGATCTCATAAAAAGGAAGTCCAGAGATAGGGCAGGCCCTGAGTTAGTTGTTTCAGTAGCACACTGAGGAAGGTAGATAGCACCTAGGGAAGGCACATTCTCCAGTGCTCTCTTCAGACATATCCAGAAAGAATGATGAAAAGGAAGGTAAGTAGACAGCCATGGGGGAAAAAAATGTACTGAGAAGTTATTCCCAGAAAGCAGAAACAGTGATCAATGAAAGGATATTCCTCACACCTAGGATAAGAGGCTATTGTGAAGCCTGTAGGATTTCAGACTATAATGTAAAAATAATGATTACAATGTCTCCCATTATTGCCCTTTCAAGAATGGGAATACTTATTGCAATAACCATCCATGTTCCATCTTTGTTTGTATTTAAGGAAAGCAGAAAATTTGTCTTTTTAGGTTCACACGTCCCTGAAATAAGAGGAGTCACATCCATGCTTTACAGGGAAACTATCATAATATCTTGAATTTTGAGCCTGATACTGTGATTGGATGGGACTACTGAGTTGTCTATCATGGGTACAGAATGAGTATAGTTTATATTCAAAAGGGAAGAAAATGAGTATTTGTGACCAAGAGGGTAAAATATGGTAAATAATACTGTTCAAAATATTTGGTACTTCTTCATGACATCAGGCTTTGTCATGTGATTTCCTTTGGCCAATAAAATATGAGAAGCCAGATATGCCGCTTCCAAGTAGACACTTTAAGAGCCATTGTGTGATTCTACCACATTTTTCATTTTCTTTCACCATGTGACTGGCAATGTTCCAGGTAGAGGCTATTCCCTCAGCATGGGTTCAAGAATGAAGACAACAACAAACTGAATTACAGCTGACCAATAGGAGATGTTTTAAAAGACCAGGAAATAAAACTTTGTTGTTTCAAGCTTCTGAGATTTGAGGATTGTTTTGTTATGGCAGTTCAGCCTCAGTTGATGAAAACAAAGACGTTTCACAATTGTTTCAGAACTTTTGATTCATTAAATATCTCTACGGAGGCCATAATATACAAAAGAAAACTTTGGTTTCTTAGATTTAATTCTAAATTCTAAAGATCTAGAAAAAAATACTTCTTTTAAGACAAGGCCTGGCCCAACTCTTATTTGCCAATCTAAATCTACATAAATTTCTATAAACTTTCCTACTTAATTATCTGTAAGGGTCTAACATTAAATATGACACTATTATCGCAATATTTAACTAGAAAATTTGCAGTTTCCAATATACTCAAATATTTAAAATTTGTATTTTAATATACAAGACTTGTATACTATACTTATTCATATTTATATAAGTGCTCCCAAATTAAAATGATTCATTACAGAAAAAGAGCCAAAATGCATCCATGGGGTTTCTTTCTTTCTTTTTTTTTTTTTTAAAGATTTTTATTTATTTATTTGACAGAGAGAAGGAGCGATCACAAGTAGGCAGAGAGGCAGGCAGAGAGACAGGGGGAAGCAGGCTCCCCACTGAGCAGAGAGCCCGACATGGGGCTCTATCCCAGAACCCTGAGATCATGACCTGAGCCGAAGGCAGAGGCTTTAACCCACTGAGCCACCCAGGCGCCCCTCCATGGGGTTTCTTATATGGAAATTATTCTTAATATCACATGTTGAATATTTTTTATACACCAAAGAATCTTCTAAATTAGAGCCATTCAGTTCTCAGCATGTTGCAGCTAAGTTCCAACTATTTGAAATAAAGAGAGGACACAAGTTACCTATAACAATCCACATTTTGGTTGAAGGAAGTTCTAACACACAAGGAAGTGGTTTGTTAGAGCAGTAGCAGCATATTTATTGGTATATTTCAACCTGAAATAAAAATTAAAATCTATAAATTTTGTATTTTATTAGCTAACCTCATGACAATACCTACATGTTCTTACATATTAAAAAGTTCACCTAAGATTATATGTTACAGTTTTAAAGAAAATCATAATTCCAACACTGGTTCTACTATTTATAAACAGGATTGTTTTCCAGCAAACTAAAGAACAATTTCCAAAACAAGCAAATAAACAGAAAACAAAGCTGCTAAAGTCCCTTTGCAGATGTATTTTTCTATTTAGTGTTTACATTTTAGCTTACAGGTATTAAAAGGAATATTATTGTGCAAAATATAAGGACTGGAAAAGGCCCAAACAAGCCAACCAAGGAGATAAACAAATGGGACAAAGAAGTGGGGAGAGAAAACTAAAAAGCTAAAACAATTCAATAAGTATTAAGTAACTTAATTCTAACTCCGTATTTTAGGAGAGTACCAGATTCCCTAGGCAATATACAGAGATTAAGTTTTTGTTCTACAGAAATGAGTCCTATTTTCAATAGAAATATTTCAATAGAACTAAATACAGCTACAATTAATTTTAATTGAGCTAAGTGCATTATCCATGGTTATCTATTTGAAAGATTATCTTTAGCAATCTGTCAAGACAACAAAGAAAATATAGGATTGGGAAGAGACCAAAGACAGCAGTGGAGGACAGAACCAATGCTTGTGCATGTCCTACTATGCATCACAGCAAATACAGTATGGCATCACTCAAACTTCTGTGGATCTGAATGATAGAATATCTTCTAAATAATTCTACCTTGTAATTTTAGATATAAAAAATAAAGCTAGTGGGTGATAGTAGTAGACAAAAAGAGATTATGATTTTGTTTTGAGTAAATATATTTTGATATTCTGCATAGTAGCTGTAAATTGTACATCTTTTATTCTACAGTTTCATCCCATGCTCATATTCACATTTACAAATTTCATCCACTCTACAAGAGATGTCATATCCTCCAAGAAAAACTGATTTATACCTCTTTTATGGTATTTTTCAGTAAAGCAGTATAGGTAGCCTCCATGGGTTTACCCTTTACTGTATTACTTTGAGCAAGTTGTTTATCCTCTCTGCCCTACTCTGTTTATTTGTAAAATAGAGATTAAATTAAATCTACTTGTTAGGGGTACCTAGGCGGCTCAGTCTGTTAAGTATCTGCGTTTGGCTCAGGTCATGTTCCCAGGGTACTGGAATCAAGCCCCACATCGGGCTCCTTGCTCAGCAGGAGCTGCAGGAGCCTGCTTCTCAACCTCTCCTTCTGCCTGCCACTCCCCCATTTATGCTCTCTGTCAAATAAACAAATAAAATCTTAAAAAAAAAAACTATCTCTTAGGTTGGTTGTGAGGTTTATAAGAAAGAATATACACAAAGTACTTAGACTAGGACCTGATACATTAAGTTCTCAATTAATTTTAGCTCTTTTGATTATAGAGAAAGCAGAGGATAAACTGCATTGCTGATGGTTATATTCCATATCTAACACAGTGCCTGGCACCTAATAGCTCTCAACTATCTACTTTTGAATGAATAAAAAACTTGACCTTGAGAAGTACTTCTACTTAGAGAGAAAGAAGAGCCAGCAAAGGAGTTTTCAAGGTGGAGGTGAGCAATAAGTTGTTTGTTTGTTTTTAAGAATTTTTATTTATTTGAAAGAGAGAGAGAGCACAAGCAGGCAGAAGGAGAAGGAGAAGCAGGCTCCCCACTGGGCAAGGAGCCAGATGTGAAGCTAGATTCCAGGACCCTGGATCGTGATCTGAGCCAAAGGCAGTTGCTTAATCAACTAAGCCATCCAGGCGCCCCAAGCAATAAGTTTTTAAAACTGAAGAACATTCAAACAATGTGGGGACTAGGGGGAAAAGGAACAGGGTCCTATGGTCAGTGCATTAAAGTAACTTGCTTCCCCTGGGAATTATACTAGGGATTTTATTAGGAAAATGGATTATAGTAATAAAATATAACCAGACCCCAAATCTTTGATTAAATTTGGTTAATTAGTAATTTTTATATTAAGGAAGAGAAGCAAATTTACACAATCATAAAGTGTTGTTGTATAATAAATATGGCTAGTATATACTTTAGATATCCCTGAAGATCATTTTAAAAATACTTTCACTTCAAATACTTCAAAAAGTTTGTAAAACTTCCTAGTCTTTTCAAAAAAGGTTGTCTTAACCAAATTATCAATGAAGGAACCTTTATCTTCTATATTTGGTTTGAACTTTTCTGTGTTTTTTCAAGGGCTTTTTAATTGGTTAAGGGGTATTTAAAGATTATCATTATATAAAAAAAGACTATCATTATGTATACATGTGTACATATGCATTATGTACGCACTATAACCACATAACCACTATAACCACCAATGGAACTCTGTGAACAGTAAAAAACATCTTTTCTTTTAGCTTATCACAAACATACAAAAACATTAGATATCAGAAGACCATGCAAGATGAGCATCTTGGAGTCCTTTCACCCTCTTACTATCTTTGTTGTGACCAACTATATACCCATTGCTTCATTTCAATTAATGCGCCAAAAAACATATCTGACTTCTACGGGATGAGAAAGGGTAATAAGGCAAAGAAAATCCCATTCTGCAGCACAGAGTTTTGTTAGTGAAATAAAGCTAGTAAGAGGATATCTGAGTAGAATTGGAGCCAAGATGCTTTTGTTCAGTGGAGTTAGACAACATCCCTCTTCACAATGTCAATTTGGATTAGGATTAGATGTTTGTAGATACTGAAGCAGAATAAATTACCTTATGCATGTATCCATTTGCATCCTGTGATTTGCCCTGGGGCCAAAGTCTTCTAGGAAAAAATATTTAAACTCTCTTCACTATTGAGGCTGAGATATAACTAACCGACAGAGAATTGGGGGCCCTAATGAAAGTTAGATTTTAGGAGGGGATGTGCCAGGGGATCCGCCATAAGAGAAGAATATACAATGAGTTCGACCAGTAACACAGCCAAAATGGTAGCAGGATATTAGTTATAGATACAACAAACAGCCAAACTGTCCCAACCCAATCACCCTAGTGGAATTAGTCTATGGGTGGGGGGCAGGGGAAAGAGGATATTTGTGTGAATTTTTAAAATAAGAGTACTTTGGCATTCAGTCAACTTCATGTGGAGCCCTCCTGACCCCCAAAACCTTTTCTTACCTTGAAAAAACATTGCCTGGGTGAATAGATGAAGAACTATACCAGAAAACCAGCCATCAACTGTAATAACAAACTGTGATAAGCAGTTTAAGTGATACTCGGGATAAGAGAGTGTAGGTGACTATACTGAAATAGTTCTACTTGAAGTCTTGGCTTCAAAGTTAGGGCTTGACTAGCTTCAGCATTTGAGTAAAAAATTATCATTGCTAATCACTGAACACTAGGACCCAAGTAAGTTTCCAGAAGACTTCCCTACCTTCAATCCTGGCAACTGAATGAAATTTCTACGAACTTTCTGTCTGCTCCTAAGAATAAAAATGTTGAGTTCTAGATTTACTGGTGTTAATGCCCAATAGCTAAAGATCATAAGAATATAGCAGTAATTGAAGAAGTTGGGTTCATTGCTTTTATTGCAAAAAGGGAAAAACCACCACCATTAGGGAACCATGGGCATCTCAATAAGAGGATGTTAAAATTTATTTTAGAATTGGGCTTATGTTAGTTGACACGGGGGGAAGTTTAGGGAAGCAGGTCTTTACTTGGGATTGGATCCTGTCAGGAAGCAGGGATAATTCAACAGTTGAGAATATTAATAAATTTTATATATACAACAGGAGGAAGTAAGTAAAGCTTAGCTGTAAGTGGTAAAGAAAGAGCAGTAACTCATATTAGCCAAGATAAGGAAATGTTTGGTTATCTCCATAGTTTGGACAATGTTCATGTTTTTGTCTGTGTTCAGCATGGTTGTGGAGTGGTCTTGTTTTTGTATTGATCCATCATAGTCACAGAGTAGCCCTGTTGGATATTCTGTGAAATTATTCATGCATAATGACCCAACAAGGCCTAGCTGTGAGTGATGGGTCAGCTCCCATGTGTCTCCTTCTTATGGTGACAACATTAGCTAAAGTAGTTACAGTCTAATTTCAACAACTTCAAACATGACAGATAGTGGCAACCAAGTGGAATCCTTTATAGAAATGTTGGGTCTAAGGAATAGTGCAACCAAGTATGCACTCCCAAAGTGATTCCCAGATACCTAATAACCCCCTAAAGATCCCAGAAAATACATGATCATCTAATAACATATTGGATTTCCTGTGCCTATGGAGGTAAGGTCTTAGAGAGTCTAAGAGTTAATATGAAACCTGGAATAATTAAATGGGTAGTGGATTAAACTAATATTGGTCTGTAATCTCTACAAAATCACCACATATATGATATCACTATAATGGACATCTGCTTTTGGCTACCCAATATCTATCCTCCTCCTTTCTTATAAGAGGACCCAGAATTTCCTTTGGAAACAGTCCCTCCATATTACCAGGCTGAGTTTGGGGGACTCCATTCTGAGTCAATCAATACATTTCATTTCTTTAATTGCACTGATTGGCTTAAAGACACAATCCTGTCTTAAGTCAATGAAGATTCACAATTATCTGACCACTGTGGTTGGCAGAGATAGGCATATGATCCCAGTTGATGCAAATGAAGGTGAACTTAAGGACTTTGGATGCTCTACTTTGATATAAGGATATAAGATTGAGAAAGCTGTAGCCATTTTGTGAGCCCAAGGAGAGCCAGCCTAGGGACTAAGCTAACCTAGAAGAAAGAATGTAGAGAAAAAAAAACCTGGCAACGCTTTTGGAGCTCTGGATACAGCTGGATCTACTCTGGATAGCTAAGTTACATAAACCAATAATCAACTACTTATTGTTTGAGCCCGTTTCCATTTAGTGTTCAATCACTTTAAACAAAAAGTGCTGACAGAACAAATGTGCAAATTAGTAACTTCTGATTTGGGAAATGTACTCAAATAGACAAAATTCCTATTATAAAAAATAGTAATATAATACCAAAATAACATGATCACCAAATCAGTTCAAACACCTTGAAGATCAAAAACTTTGAATACCATAATCTGGTTTTGCGGTTTTTTTTTAACATTACGATTTGGTTCATAAGTAAAACCACCTACATGAAAGGGTACTGATGCAATTTTCCTCTCCAATGCTAACAGTGACTAAATTCTTTTTTTTTTTTTTAAGATTTTATTTATTTATTTGATGGGGAGAGAGATAGAGTACAAGCAAGGGAAGCAGCAAAGGGAAAGGGAGAAGCAGGCTCTCAGTTGAGCAGAGCCCAGTGAGGGTCTCAATCCCAGGACCATGGGATCACGACCTGAGCTGGAGGCAAACATTTAACCGACTGAGCCACCCAGGCACTCCAAACAGTGACTAAATTCTTACAAAAGTAAACCATAACCTCTTTTATAAAACTGTAAAATAGACTATTTTATACTGTGAATGTTTAAGGTTTTTTGATAAAGCATGAGAAAGGTGAGTTTCCTGAGAGAATTTATAGTAATAAATTTATCCTCTGCCCTTTGATTTTCAGATTAACTTTCCACATAATTTTGACCCTTTGTAAGTTTTTGCACTGTTTTTCCTTTTTGCCTTCAATTGTAAATTTCCTTAGAGTTTCATAGAACTATGTCAGAAGATCACCACCTAAACATTTCTATTCATAATACTTGAACAAAAAAAAGCCATTAGTGGTCTATATAACAGGTCTTAATACTCAACTAAACCATATTAATGTAAGGCTCTCACACACACAAAAAAATTATTTTGCTTTTGTTCCTACTAGTGGAAAGATATAATTGTAACCTTGAATAGAGTCTGCATACTAAAATTTTATTCAAGAATATAAAATTAAATTAAATTAATCCAGGAAAGCATAATAAGAGTCTACATGCTACCTTCTCTATGAATTATACATTCTCTTTCATTAAAATGGATCATACATGGGTGCCTAGGCAGTTCAGTTAAGTGCCGGACTCTTGATTTAAGCTCAGGTCATGATCTCAGGGTCATGAGATCCAGCCTGGTATCAAGCTCAGTGCTCAATGGGGAGTCTAAGATAGTCTCTCTCCCTCACCTTCTGTCCCTCCCCACCCTGTGCACTCACTGAGTGCTCTCTCTCTCTC